>WEIV01014118.1:3560-78461 GCA_013390005.1 Calyptomena viridis
ATTGGACATTCACTTGCAGGGGATAAGATTTGTATAGGTAGCTGTCAGTTCTCATTGGCAAATGAATAAATAATCAGACTCTTAAAACAACTTGCACCCAAAAACTTAATGCATCCCAAATCCCCAGCTGCCCTTCAAAAAGCTAGAATTGCTTTTTCCTTTTTGATACTTACAGCCTTCTGTTATTTAGTTAATTAAACATTAAATACTTACACCTATTTAAGAAGTTATCAATGTTTTTGTTTTTTCTTAAGGCAGGAAAATCCAAGTCATATACCAAAGCATCTAATCCATCCTGGAAAAAAAAAAAAAAAAAGAGAAAACTAAGAATTTGGAAAGATAATTACACATGCAGCTAATTGAAGAGCCAAGATAAAAAAATTTCCCTAATTATTTTCCATACAAATTAAATTATTCCATTTAATTATTCAGTTAGCAGTTACATGAAATAGTTGTTTGTCCTTTGCTTCCACTGGATTCTTCAAAACTTAATTCCCATCCACCCCAAAACAAATACACTTCTATGAATTATTAGCTACCTTAATTAGCTCCGCACTTAGATGAAAAAATTATTTTTTCCAAATACAAAAAGAGCAAACAGCAGTTCTAATGAAGTTCAGCAATATGAAAAAGTTGCAAAGTATCACACAGTAGGGACCTGAACATGAAATGGCCATTGGCCAATAGGGCAATGATGGATTTAATTCTGAGAGCCAACTCCCCCACACTTTATTCATTGAATTCAGTACTAATTTTCATGAACAAGGTATCAGCTTTATACCTTCCAACTTAAATCTAGGAACAAACAGCCACAAGCCCATCTGGCACTACTACCACAGAATACAACCCTGTGAACAAAACCAAACCTAACACCACTGGGGGAAAAAAAACCAACAACAACAACAAAAAAACCAACAAAAACCAGAAAAATAGAACAAATAAGAAGATAGTCTTAAAGTCTTGCTAAGTGCCATAAATTTTCCAACTTAAGGGCTAAGTCTAAATTTGTCATCAGGTATATATGACTCTTCAGTGGATATAATTTTCTTGGAGAGAAACTACATCCAGTCTTTCAGCTAAAAAACACAGATATGGTGTTTAACGAAAAATGATAAAGTTTTCTAGGGGATTACATAATGAACAACAGAAGAGTATTAAGGAGTCTTCTCCCTCAGCTAGGTATTGTCTAGATGACAACTCCAAAACCAGAGAGGAAGGTCATAAAATACAAATTGAAGGATGTTAACAAAGCATGCCAGAGAAGTATTACTATTGTGCATTTCATAGCTATGTGACATGCATAGCTAACTATTATTAACCTGTGGGGAGCAAGATATTAGACCAGACATATCTTTGATGTGGTCAGTTCAGGTCCAATTAGACCTTATTTGACTGTTTTCAGCTTTTAAAGTTGAGAACACATTTGACTTAGACTGAAATATTAGTCTTCGATCCCTCACTTCAATTTCAAATCCACTTTTCCCCCTCAGTCTTTAGGAGATTTTCAACTCTAAAAAAAAATCAAATGCTATCAAAATTATATATACAGGCTTGCAGTCCTCTATTTTAAACTATGAGAGGTAGAAATTACTTAGTTCAGATATCATGAGAATGGGCACTAAAATCATACTAGAATTTGAAAATATGTAACTATAAGGATAATCAGAATTACTTTAAAGGCTAAATATATAACTTTCTTGGTTTATGTTACCTCTTCATACAGTACCTCACTTTGAATTAAGACATATTAAAATGAAAATTATACAAATCAAGGAAAGTATCACAGCACTTTCACTGCTCTAAAATAAAGTCAGGTTTTACATCTTGAGTGTATTAAAGGACCTTCTTTTTGGACTGACACTGATGATGAAAAAGGAAAGCAAATAGCAATAAAACAACATTTAACATGTCAGTAATGTAAGTAAGGAGTTAGAGGCCAACAGCAGCTCAAGATAGATGTAGAAAAAGAGCTATGCAGGGTAAGTGTAACTTAGCAAGAAATACTTTGCAAACTACTAAAAGACACCTTTTCCAAAGACACACAATAAATATCCAGGAAATCCAGGGGAGAATTTCAATTCTTCGGTAAATTCAACAGAGAACCATGATAACTGCTTGCACAGCATTTATGGAGATAAATTCTGTGCATTTATCTCCATGCTGTGAGAAGCAGCAGGCAAAGAACATCTGCGAGGGTGCTGGGTCACCTCCAGGGATTTTTAAAAGCAGACTAGTGATGGTGATGAACTGTCATAATTTGTGGTCAAATCTGCCATGAAGCCTTCAAATCTGTACAAAAATTTGTCCATGGTCATACCTAACACACAAAACATACACACATTAAGCGTTAGCACAAAATTCTCAAAATCCTGGTTAGCTCTGGGGCTGTGCAATTACCTGCTTCAATTCAGGGCTTGCTTCCAAAGCCAAAATTCAATCTTTCTCCTTATATGAGGGAGGGTTTTAAAACACTGAATACAAAAATATAGGAAAAATGGGAATATGTACAAATTTGTAACATCAATCTTACATCCGTATCGTATTTTTTCTTTCAAAATGCTAAAATATAAGCCCATGCCAAAGAAGCATGAAGTACACAAAGTGTCACAGTTTCCTTGGTCTCTCAGGCATACTAGGTATTTTGTTATGTTTCTTTTTAAAACTTCTAAAATAAAGATGGAAAACAATATACACATTGAATTTTTACAGGCAAAAGTAAATTTCAATACTGTTTAATTCAGAGTTCACCACATACAATGTTTCCTGTTCCATTCTTCACCTTTCAGAACTCTATCAAGTAGAATACTTAATTAAAAAACTCTGAAATACAGATTCAAGCTATTGATCTCACGTTCATATCAAATCACATCTGAAGATCATGTAAACAACATCTAAGGAAGCTATATGCCAAGAGTTGCTTATTTAAAAGGCTCTACAAAAATCAGCTCCCCTTCACTACAGTTTACAGAGAACAAACTACCCTGGTCCAAAACTTCAATCATAAAAAAGAAGAGGTGGGTGATACCCCTGTATTAACTAAGAGACTTGTAAATCCTTAACTCTCAAAATAATTTCTTCAACTGAAGTGCATTTCTGAAGAAAAAAGAGCATGGTATGATTTTAGACATGGACTGCAAATACAAGATTAAGCTTCAGGTAATTTTATACAATTGTGAATGATGAATGTAAAATATTTGGGATACCTAGTGTTTAACATAAAACATGAAACAGCCTTTCTATTTCCCTTACATTAGCTAAAGCAGAACTTGTGAATGCTACAAGCTGTCCCAGCACAAAGGGAAATACAGAAGTATGGCTATTTTAAGTAGTATCACTGGTGAACAAACAGGGAGGAGTAGACAAGCTCAACAGTGAGAAGGCAATGCTGGTTGAAAGTGGTGCAGGTGAGAGAGATGGAAATATACTACTGAGTTGTAGAAATAATGTTTAGGATAAAAAGGGTGAAGGCCAAATGAAAGGAGACATGACCAATGGCTGCACAGATAACTCAGTTTTCCGATTTCATGTTGCTCAGTCTCTCAATACATCATCTGACTTTTTTCCTAACACAGAAGGAACATCTTTTCTTCAAGACCTATAGAAGCCATACCCTCCTGCTCTAAAAAAAGGATACTAAAATGCCACATAATAGACAACTATATATCGAATAGTTTCACATGCTTCATTCACATAAGAAGGCCCCATTGTTATGATGGATTTTTTCCCCACTTGGATAGGTTCCATGTATTTTTAGTATGTATCTTCTTTATATAAAGCACATTCCGTACTTCGTAGAAACACATACCATGGCTTAGAGGTATTTTCAGCTAACATTAAGTTCTACTTTATTCTGTCAATTTTCCTGTTTATCTCTGAGGTCTACACGGACATTTTCCTTTTAACAGTTAAATTAAATTACTAAAACAAATTGGTTTATAAAAGCAAACATATTTATATGGCAACAGCATTTCAGAGGTAATTAAGAAGGAACAGGGAAAAAACTCCCTTTCTAATGTACTTCACTCAGTTTCTTGGTCTGATACAGTTTTTTCTAGATCACATTTGTTCAATGAAATGATCAATAGTTTCATAATCTATTTAAAACTCCTAATTTTATCATGAAATTAAAAAAAGGCACACTAGGGAACCATTACTATGTGCAGAGGGTTCTTCTATACTAAGCCAACATTTTGTTTCGTTCATTACTAAACCACACATACAAATTTGAAAAGAATAGATATATGGAGTAAAATCAAAGGTCAGTCTGGACTCATAATGCCTTTGGACAGTCACTGGACATTACAAAAAAGGTGTCTTGGAGAGAGGCTTATGAGCAAATCCAGCATGTGATAGTACTGCTCTGGCGTATTTGTGAGCCAGAAACGACACTGTCACAGTCAACTGCTCTAGGCAAAATTTTGTTCAGTGCTTTTTGTCTAGATGTTTGCTGTTTTATTCTCTTGCATTTACAGCACCGTGTAGAGATATTAATTCCGTCACCTAAGGGCTATGTGAAAGTGCATCTCATTCGAGTTCACCATTCTTCAGCCACAAAAGGAACAAGATTAATTGGATTTTCCCCAAAAATTTGGTCTATACCTATTTCCAAAGTTTTAATGCATCAAACTGTCAGTCCTACTCACTACAATTATGTAATGCTGGTATTATTCAGATGTATGAACTAATATGAATGCAATTTTAAAACAAAATTTACTGTTAGGATATTTCAAAATATACTACATCAACCTACTCCAATTCAGCAAAACATATTATCTCAGAATTCGTAAGTGATATAAAGTAGAAAATATAGTATATGATCTACATGATCAGGGTACCGTTATCACATCTTTGTATTTTGAAATTCTGCTTCATACGAATTTTATTATGACATAGTATCATCTAGAGGAAGCATATAATCAATACAAATGTATTAAATTTGTTTGGAACATTATTATTGAGACACTTGTTATTTTAATATTTACCTAGCATTCAAAGAACTAAAAAAATACTTAGTGGGTATTACCAGCATACAAAATTTGCATTCCTTGGATGCACTGGCAGTTACCCAACTTTAAACTCTGCTACTTTTCCTTTTTTGGAAAGACCAAAGTAAATCTTAAGATGTACAACTCTTAACTATCCATATTTTAGTTCCTTGTATTGTAGCCATTCTTCTGTTTCTATAGTACTCTGAGCTTCCCCTCATACTCTAAATCAACAAACATGACTGTATGTATCCATCATAATTCACAATAATGCCCTGTCATACATACGTGATCTCTTTGGTCAACTACTAAATACTGAGAGAACATATTTAAGAGCTATAAGTGAGAAGTCTAGTCATTATAGCCCATTTTCAAACATACATGAAAAGTAATACCTCAACTCAATTTAGAAAAAAAAATGTTTCTTCGAACTGTTTGAATTATCAGATCTCTGAATTGTCACAGGGACCTGGAGAGGCTGCAGAAATTGCCAGGGAAGAATATAATGAAGTTCAACAAAAGGAAATGCCAAGTCTGCACGTGGGGAGGAACAGCTCCAGGCAACCAGTACATGCTGGGGGCAGGGGCTGGGGAGCTGGAAAGCAGCTCTGCCAAGAGGGATCTTGGGTCCTGAGGGACAACAGAGTGACCGTGAGCCAGCACTGTGCCCTCACAGCAAAGGCAGACGACAGCATCCTGGGCTGCATTAGGTCCTGCTGGCTGCACTGCCAGCAGGTCAAGGGATTGATCCTTCTCCTCTACTCAGCCCTAGTGAGGACAACCTGCAGTGCTGTGCCCAGACATAATGACGTGGGGACTAGAGGGATGATTAAGGGACTAGAGCAACTCTCATACTATGGGGCTGAGGGAGGTGGGACTGTTCAGACTGGAGAAAAGAAGACACAAGGGGGGGAAAATCACATTCATTTATTTTGCTGTCCAGATAAGAGAAAACTGCAATTTAGCACTTCATCTTTAAAGTGGACAAGCCAAGTAGACAGAGTTAAGGCACTTCACTTAAGAATTTTCATTAAATCGTTAGACTAGGCAAAGTATACAAACTGACATACAAGCCTGAGAACAGGGCCCATGATTCATTCTTGTTGCCAGCATGATACATCTCCACAGAGTTCCTTACTTCTAATATCTTGCAATACTCTTAAAGAGCTTTTGCAAATTTGGTTAAATAGATAGTCTTTCACAAAGAAACACTGGGGTTTCTTTAACTCAATAAAGAGCTAAGAGTTTAACTCAGTAAAGATTTAATATCTGAATAAGGAGATCTTGAAACTTCAAGACAGGATTATTGAAAGCAGTACACATTATTGCTTCCATTTCAGCCTTTTTAAAGAATTATTCCATGTGTAGTTGCAAACTTCACCCACATTCTGTGTAGTTACATGTC
Source organism: Calyptomena viridis (assembly GCA_013390005.1). Lineage (NCBI taxonomy): Eukaryota > Metazoa > Chordata > Aves > Passeriformes > Eurylaimidae > Calyptomena > Calyptomena viridis. The sequence continues at coordinate 9,951 of WEIV01014118.1, forward strand.
AACACTTTTACTGACAAATTCCTAGAATATACATTTACTACATGACTCAGGAAATCACAAAACAATATAGGTATTTCAATATATATTGATACACACTCATATACAATAAGCATGCAGGAGTACCATCTGTATCCACTACACACACCATTCGGAGAACCTACATGCCTCAGTCTTTTGCTAAAACTGAGGGCAAGTCATAAATCCTTCACAGCAGAGCCCCTCTCTGTGCACTGACTAGATGCAGGAATCTTGATTCATAGATCTGTTCGGAATGACACCTATTAAAGGCACTATTTTATGTTTAAAATTATGGAAAGTTGACACTGTCTGAAGAGGAATTCCAGAAAATGTATTTCAGTGGGTGCTTTCTTCCCCTGCAAAAATCAAACTTCTAACACTGTATTACAAAAGTAATTTCACGACATTAATACAATATTTAATTGTGGTTAATAGTCTTTACATCCAAGCTTCAACCTAATACATGAATAGTTTATTATTTTAATTTAGCATCAGAATTAATTCCATTTAGTATTGCATCTTTAGGAAGAACTATGAGATTAGAAAGCAGCATTTTCAAGGACAATGAAGAACACAGACTGAAATAGCATCAAAAATGTATTTCAATAAAATCTATGCAGAAACAGGCACAATATAATTTGAAAATAGGAATCAGGAAGATGTGAAACAGGAGTAAAAACTGATTGCCATTAAATCAAATTCTATTTTTTACAGCAAGTAAGATCTCTAGATATTTGCAGCTTGATTTCCTTAAAAAAGATTCACTTGCATTGGCTGATATGTTCTGTGGGAAAGTTTTACGAACTTCAAAGCTACTATATCAAATATGGCATATTCTGCCATCAGTGGAATACTTTACATATAAAGACTACCTCAATTGTAGAACTAGCCGGAGGGTTACATAGATTATTGCTATTTTGTGTAGAAAATAAGACAATAGATAGCCTACTTTAGGTTTAAATGATTTATCAAGCCATGTTTTTCCAACACTAGTATTAAATAAAGCCTAAGTAAAGCTTTTTAAAACTGTCTGTTTCAAGAAAATTGTATTAAATGTGATGAACACAAGTACACTTAAAGCATATATATTTAAATAGTGTTAAAAGAAGTAGGAGTACTGGTAGTTAAAGAACTGACTGATGTTTATCACCATGGAAGCAGCATTCCACAGCCACTGCAGCACTTGGCATTAGGAAATGCCTCACAGGTCTAGAGTTCCCAGCTACCATAACAACTGCAACTGGAGACGACAGCCAACCTGACACACCGCAGGGTAACACTATCCACAGAAGTATCTCGTGGTGGAAAAAAATGACCTCACATCCTTTCAAGTTCTCAAAGTTATGATATTCACCAAAAATATAAGGCAAGCCATGTCCCCTCACCTAAAATGTAAAGTAACTAACTACTTAGGGAAACTTTTTAAAAGCCAAATGTCACTCGTAAATTACATCAGCAAATGCCCTTTGAGGTCCCCACTGGTTTCTTGGTTATCCTGGGAGGGCAGATTGTTCCACAGACAGCGCACATAGATCGACCACTTCCAATTTAGGAGTCCTAACATTTTCATTTAAACCACACACACTTAAAAATACCAATTTAGATAAACAGGAGTCAACGCTCTAAGGAATGTTCTGTAAAAAGCAAAAGTAACATGGATAAAAATTAACACTACGGATGCAAATATGGGTACATAACTTCCCTTCAATAAAACGGTACGGAGACAGATCACAGATATGAAAGAATGAAGATAAACTAGTCCAGTCCCAGCTTAAAAGTCTAAGGCTTCTTTTGCAGCAGTCTGCAAGGAATCAGGTAAAGACTTCACTAAAGGAAAGAAACTGCACAACTCCATTAAGAAATAGTAGTATTTGGCAAAGGAAACAGAACCCCCTCCACATCTGTCGCCTGGGAAATTGCTGTCTGCCTCCCAGATTTTTTTCCAGGCAGGTATCCATGAAACCAAACTTCAGGAAGTAAGCCTTAGTCAGTTGGACAAGATGTGAATTAGCAAGACACCAACTTGCTCATAAGAATTATTGCAAACAACATAAGAAAGAGTGCACTAGTTCTTGTAAAAACTGTTAAATACATAAAACAACTTTAGCTCTCTTAGCTTAACATGCTGCGGTAAAACTAAAGTTAAGTTCTCCTACCCATAGTTTAAATTGCTGCCTCTTGCTCTCCCACCAGAATTTTGTCTGGAAAGCATTACCTCCACTACGAAAAATGAATCAAAAAAAACCCCAAACAAACAAAAACAAATAAACCACCAGCAAAGTTTGCAATAAGTCAGTGGAAAGGTAACTAATTTTTCTGTAAAGCAACAATATCTCATCAGCCATACAGTACTTGTCGTCAGCTGACCTGGACTGTTTGTTGCAAATAAAACTGTGTGCTAACTACAGATACAAAAAATAAGCTATAGAACAATAAAAAGACAAGTTCTATCTTTAACCTTGACAACTCAGCCTCTGGAGATTATATTAGGTCAATAACTATGCTTTAGAAAAGACTCCAAAAAGGCGTATCAAAGAAAAAACCCCTCTACTACCAGTAATATTATCTAGCCCACAAAAAAAAATAACACAGTGACTGGAAACAGAGGCTAGACAAACTGAAAGACTAAAAAGTACTTAATTTTTTAAACAGAAGGCAGACAATTAATTGAATACTTATCCAAGAAAGAGTGAGAACATCATCATTTTTCCAGCAGTCTGGAAACACTGCACAAAACTTCCCTTACCCCACCACCAAAAGGCAATTTTTTCCCTCAAACTCTAGAACAAGTCAAGTTGGAGACAAGTAGCCATGACAGAAGTCCAAAAATGAAGGTTATGAAAGAATTATACTAAAAAACCACTGTAGGAACTGAAATAGTAATTTGCAAAGCAATACGTTTTTCTTTAGTGTCACATGCAAACCATGATCTGCAAAACAAAAGATACGGGAAGTTGAGCACAACTCAAGCAAAGGATCAACTCTGAGAAGCTTCTCTGATTGCGCAATCTCCTGTCAGAGCTCAAGCTACATTTCTGCAATAAACATTCCAGCACAAGCAATCACACGTCAAGCAGATATCTGAAATATGCAACTAAACAAGAACTTAACACTATTTAAGAATTTGTACATCACTATGCAGTTTTGTAATGCAAACCCTAGAAAAGCTTGTAGATTTTTTTCATTTATTGATTGAAAGAAAAACTTCACTTTCAGCAACACAGAACACATCTGTATACATAAACCCCATGTTTTTCTATATTTGTTCTTTTTTCCATGATGGATATAGCCACAAGAATGATTTTCATGTAATGTTGTGATTTTTTAAAAAAGGTTATAAAAATTCCATGAGAATTATTTTAGATGTAGACAAGTTATTTCTACTGCCAAGCACTAAGATTCCTCAGAATTGACAACATTTTGTTACTGATAGGAACAAACCAGCAAGTTTTTCACATTTCTGGGGTACTTGTACTGCTAATATAGAAAAACAAGCAGTTCTGTTTCCAGATTCCAGAATCCAATGCATTAAATTTACAAATTTGCAAATTTAACAAACATGCTCTTATTCAGTACCTTTAAGAAATTCAATGAAAAAAGTGTGATAATGATAAAAAATTATAAAAGGTACAGACAATGCCATTACTAACAGTTTTTATTTAATACGGCATGTTTAAGTGTATTTTCAAGCCACTAATAGTGACTACTTTCAGATCAAGAAATATTTCAACAGTATCTACCTTTAGAGAAGTTGTCAACGTCCCATCCCTGGAAGTCTTCAAGGCCAAGCTGGACAGGGCTTTGAGCAGCCTGGTCTAGTGGAAGGTGTCTCTGCCCATGGCAGGGGCATTGGACCAAGATGATCTTTAAGGTCCCTTCTAACTCAAACCATTCTGTGATTCTATGATTTAAACCCAATCTCTTCTAAGGACTCTTTTTACCCTTTCTGACACCATAGTACAGTCATGACAAAAATCCTGAATGCTTTGGACTGCATGTGAAAAAAAGAGAGGTGTAATTACAAAATCAAAAACCCACATGAAAACCTGGTTCCATATTAAAGTACTGAAATGACAGAACAGAACCAAAGCTGGCCATGGAAACTTAGGGCAGCTTTTTCCAACTGCAAGTCTCTCACATGATAATCAGTAAGGATTAACATGCAGCAATGCAAGCCAGTTTACCTGGGATTTTCAAATACAGTATTCCAAGACTAGAGGAAGAGAATCAGAAATTCATTAGAGTATTCATTAGACTTTTGATTTTGAAAAAGCCCAGAGATGTTGTGATTTATTTTGATTTTAGGGACATGCCAATAAGTTTTTCTGTGTTCCTTTCAAGCCTGAGGAAAACTAAAGCCACTGACTTCATATACCAAGAAACAAAGTTCTTCCCAACATTTCCATTCAGTTGCTCAAGCATGAGACGCAAATTTCTAATACACTTGCTCAAGCATAAGACATTGACAGCAGGATTTCATAAAACAATGGTATTCTGGGTATTTTCACCAAGTTTATATACTGCTACCATAGGGATAAGAAACAACTGAAAAAGCAGTTCTTGTAGCAACTTTTCTAGCTACACTGACATGAAAGTCAACTCTTCCCTAATACTAGTGTTACCGCATAACACTTCAGAACTTGGGAAAAACATCCCCCCAACCAAAGAGGATGTAATATATTGATATATGTATCTCAAAGGCATGATTTTCTTTTGGATTTAGAAGATGGGAGAAAACAAATGTTAGCCTAAGAGGAAAGAGAGCCAGGGCTGTCTGGATCATTGCCACTACCATGGAATCTTGTCAAAGTCTCTCCTGCCTGTCCTTACAAGGGAGCAAGGCTGAGCTTGGGCTGATTAACTTAATCTCTACAGGAGATGAGGGCAAGCAATATTTTTGTCACACCATAAAATCCTGCCATGGAACAAACTGGAGCACACTGACATTATATTTTCTGTTCCTCCTTCCCGCAGACCTTTTCTGAGTAGCTATCATTTAGTTGCTCATTAAGAAGAGAGCAAAACTAATGAAAACATGTGTTCAACAAAAATAAAGCAAAAGCTAATGAAAGGCTATTTTTCACCTGCATCCAACGTCCACATGATTTTTTTCCCTAGCGTTTACTTTATGAAAGCATTTTTCCAGTATCTAAATTTAAAAAAAAAAACCTCACAAAAAATGCACTGATTTCTTGGAAATTTACATGAACTAAGAGACTAGAGATACATTGGGGGTGGAGGTGTATACAAAAGAAGCGGTTCGAAAGCCACATGAAGTTAGGTCAGGTAGTATCTACTACTTCTCGTTCATATAAACTCTATGTTTGTAAAACACTGAGGAAAGGACATTTCCAGTTCCTAAATACTGCAAAATATCAACATGTGATATTCTAAAATATAACTGAAGTGCAATAGTATAAATTCAAGAATTTGCAGTTACACTTTCATTAGACATTCTGCACTTCACTTTCCAGAAGTCTCTGACGGACCACAGAGCCAGTTTCTGAAGAACTACACAAATAAATGGATGTAAATTGTCATTTTGGTGCTTGTTACCAGTCATGGTCATTTTAAAAACGAACATACTTATCTAGCTTCAAAGACTTAAGAGGAAATAAAGAAGCCAGTTACATCTTTTATGGCATTCAAACAAAATGCACTGGCACTGAAGTAGTCTGTTATTATATTTAATTACAGATAAGCAATTTGATTTAGAAAAGGAAAAAAACAACCACTTGACATTAGAAAAGGTCTGACAGGAGGAGTGTGTGCATACATTCAGTGTGTACATATATATACACACATATATATATACATATATATACACACATATATATATACATATATATACACACATATATATACATATACACACACACATATATATACATATACACACACACATTTTTTTTTTTACATATCCCAAAAAACCGAATTTTTAAAATAATCAAAAACTGTGACCTATCACTTTCATTCTGGTTCACATTTTACAAATTGTTTGCTTGGCAAGAGAAATAAGAACCAAAAACTTCAACAGAGACACAAACTCTTTTGCACTTGTAAAGTTACAAGTAGTTCATAACGCAAAGCTCTGTGCTTAAAATAACCACCGCTTCAAAGACAAGCAATGCAACATTTCGTCTAACACTGTCATGTAAAACACACTAAAAACCCCCTTGCTTCAGTCAAAACATTGTATGACTTGAAGCAAACAGAAGTTTAGATTCTATATTCTTTTCTGAATCACTGTAGGTCAACTTTAAGATCATGTCATATTCAAATGCTTAGAGTTTTCTTTATTGCTCCTTCCAATTTAGGTTTAAGGGACAAGTATGAGAACTGTTCTTTCATTGGTAATTTTGTCCTTTCCTCTACCTATTGAATTATGACATGATAAATTTCAAATCTTATATAACCTTACCCCATTGAAAAACCTCTTAATCCATTTATTCTCTAGAAGATAAGATGACATCTAGTCTGGTTGAGCAGATTCATTTAAAAGTCAACTTCTATAAATGAGAACAGAGGTAGAGGTGACTCTATCACTTATGATACCACTGACTATACTCCTTTTTGTACATACTGTTGTAAAGAAGCAAGAACACAGTAGAAAATTAACAACCCATCTAAGAAGAAACAAGCATATTCCTTCTGAAAAACAATGTGAAAGTTGACGGCTGTCCAGAAGAGCAAGAAAATTCAGAAAAAGAGATGAGTGGAGTAGTTCTAAATTCTCACATACTATTTCTACATGAGTGAATATTAACAATTGAAAATCATCTGAATATCCTATAACTTGACTTGCTCTGTTTCCAAATGCTGTTCAATGTCACAAGCATGTCAAAAACATATTTTGACTTTTAGCACAATCTCAGAAAAGGCAAAGCCAAAAGTAAGACAACATAGCTTACATTTCTTATCCCATCCTCGGAATAAATTTGCAGCTTTCTGTAAAAAGGGAAAAGCATACTTTTAAGTGTCTTAAAAGACAAACATGGTTTACATGTTCAGTTCTGTCACAAGTCAAATACCAATATAATGTACTCAGAGCTAGCTGAAACACAACAAGAAAGCTGATGGTAAAGAGATAACTAAAAGATACCCTGATTTAACCTCTTTTCCTTGCCACACCACAGTAGTAGTGCTTGAATTTGCCTGTTTGGCACAGGAGATGTTGGAGCATGTCGTTTCTTCAAAAGCAAATGGAGGATGCCAGTGGTCTTACATAACTGCAAGAGTTACGAGGAAAGACTGAGGCAATAGCTGAAAATTGATATGCTCTTTCCACTGAGTTTTTCTGATGCATTCTTATTTCATCTAATACATCTTCTGCTATTACTCATGGTAGCTGTTCCCCCTCCCTACAAATTCAAAACATAAAAGGAAGGTTAATTATAAAAGATCTATGACTAAATACTACATCTACTGAATGCACCACAAGGGCAATAGCTGTATTAGATGCTAGCTTGCAAAAGAGAGACAAGATGCTGTTGCAGAAATAATGCAGTCCCACTCTTGACGGACTGACCTGAGGATGGCTGCTATAAATCACCCTAACATCAGTGTCATTGTAGAAGTGACATTCTAAAATTAATCACTGGCACTCCTAAGGTTTATTACAGAATAATAATCTGCTGAGAAAAAAAATACACTTAAAATTAGAGCATAATCTGGACTTTTTTTTTTCCTTTATAATTCCCAGGGCTCCATCAGAAATACAGATTCAACAAACTACATTAGTTATTTTTTGAAAGCATATTTGACATCATGATTTTATGCCCACATAAACTGCCTATCTTCATGTAGTAGAAGTTAACTGTTCCTTGGCTATAGCTGACTGTAAATGGCACAATCCTTCATAATCCAAATTACTTGTATTACTTCCATACTCACAAAAAAGAATTATATCCCAATTAGAAAATTTCATTCTATGCTAATTCTTAATTTAGAGAGTTATATACTAATTGCGCAATTTCTCACCTGGAGTCACCATGAGACAACTTACTTAGTGAATCCGCATTACCTCCTGATTGTTTTGTGAGTTTCTCTTAGCTTAGCAGAGATATCTTTCCAATCTAAATGGGTAATTGGAACTTGCTGGTTTAAATCTTTGGAATTTGTTTCCTCCTTCCAGATAGACTTCACAAAGAGAAAAGAATTAGCTCTACAGAGCTGCTTTTCCTACTTTTTTTAAATTCAGATACTATTGAAATTTATACTTGACAGAGCAAAAAATATTTTAGAAGATTACAGCAGTTTATCTTGTTGTCCATTTAGAAACTAGATTTGTTGTGCATGTATGAGTTTTCTCCATCTCTTCAGGCCACTAGTTTTAAAGGTTTTTCTCCACAAGTCTTTTTCACTTTCATCAGATCTGATCTGCTATTATAAGAGAAACGACAAGACCATTGTGCTGTTCAGCAAACAGAAATCGTATCCTGTAGAGTGTTGCCTTAGAAAATAGGACACTGATAGCTGCAGCTGAGCAAGAAATTTGTCCATATAGCATATATAATTAGTGTTTAAGTAGCAATCCTACTAACACATTGTCATGCTGATTTAAGAATTTCACTAATGCTCTGAAACCAAAGCTAGAAAAAGGCAAAGGGAAAACCAACCAGTGAAACACTATTTTCTCAAAAGACTGAGAATCACAGAACCACAGAATAGCCCAGATTTGGTGCTACATCAAAAGTTTATCTGGTCCAACCATTCATGTGAAACAGAGCCTCAATGAGATTGTCTAGCACCCTGATGACAGGGACTCTGCCACATCCATGGGGAGATTGTTCCAATGACTGACTGTTCTCACAGTAAATGACCCTCCTTTAGCATAGACACAAAATCTCTCCCAGCACAACTTGTACTTATTGCTTGTTTTCTCCATGTGGCTCCTCGTCAAAAGATAGCTTCCATCTTCTCTCTAGCTGTCCTTAAAGTAATGAAACACTGATGAGGACCCCCAAGCCTTTTTCAGGCCAACTCCTTCAGTTTTCCCTTGCAAGGCAGAGTCTCCAGGCCTTGGATCATCTTTCTGACCCTCCTTTAGAACCTCTCCAAGGATTCAGTGTCTGTTTTGAACTGTGGGAACCACAACTGGACACATCCCACCAGATGTAGCCTTACGAGCTCTGAGTGGAATGATGACATGCCTAACTCTGCTAGTAACCTCTCTGTAGATGCAGCCCAGGATCCAGTTTGCCTTTGTGGCTGCAGCCATGCTCTGCTGACTCATGTTCAGCTTGTTGCCCACCAGGACCTCCAGCTCAGCAAGGCAGCAAAGCCACACAGACCCCAGCCTGTAAGACTTTGCATTTATCTTTGTTAAACTTCATACTGTTCTTGCTTGCCCCCTGTCCAGGTCTCTGGAAGATGTCTCTTCCCTCTGAAGGGTGCACCTCACTAACCAGTATAATGCCATCAACAAACTTGGTAAGGGTGCTTTCAATCCCATTATCCAGATCATTTAGGAAGACACTGAACAGCACCCATCCCTGGAAGACCCCTACTTGTGACAGGCTCCCAGCCTGAGTAAAAACCATTGACCACAAAGAGATCTTCTGATGTATATTTAAAATAGCATATATTCAATGTCTGACCAAAATTAACTCTAATTCAATTCTATATTAGCAAACTTTATGCAGATTATTCCTTGTGCCATTTTGATGTTATCACTCTGTATACAGAAATGTTCTCATCACAGTTCCTTCTAACAAAATCTAGAGTAGGAAACTATCATCATCATGGCTAAGCTTTGCGAACGAAGATATGGGAAGGGCTCTACTCACACTTGCTATAAACACGCTGATGGCTAAAAAAGGCTGATGTGGATGGACAAGTCCAGGTACAAAAGGCACAGAGGAAAGTCTCCTTAGGCAGTATTGATGAGGCACAGTTCTTTCTGCGATGTCTTTTCTCCTCAAGGCTAATTCTACCTGAGTTTTCAAAGGAGGCAGCAGCGTTATAGATGGTGTGTCTCCATGTCTCCTGATTTGAGGCCAGAGTGGATCACTGATGGTGGTCAATATGGCCAAGACTGAGGTGCTGTTTCAGGGAGTCCTTGTATCTCCTCTTTGGGTCTCCTCTATTGCAGCAGACGGTGGTGAGTTCACCATAAAGCACAACCTTAGGGAGGCAGTGACCCTCCATCCTGGAAACGTGCCCTGCCCAGCACAGTTGTGTTCCCAACAGCATGGCCTCAATACTGGTGACCCCTGCCTGTTCAAGGACAGGAACATGAGTCACACAATCAGTCCAGTGGATGTTTAGGATTGTACGGAGGCAGCGCTGATGGAAATGTTCAAGGAGTCGCAGGTGATGGCGGTAGACGACCCATGACTCAGACCCATATAGAAGAGTAGAACAAAATCTAGAGTAGGAAACTATAATCACACAGTATTGAAAACAAAAAATCCTATCAATTTTTCTGAAGCTTAGAGTACTCCAACTGAATTTGTGTAGTTTATTATTGTAAAGGAAAATGCATGTCATGACTTCCTATTTTTTGTCACATATCATGTGTTTATGTATATGTACATAAAATCTGTGAATGTACTGCACATAAATCATTTTAGCCAATTAATTTATTTAATTATTATCTCAAGTGATTAATGATGCTTTTGACAGAAAGGTTTTCCTGAAAATCTATTAAGCACACTTTCAGATTTAAAGTAAAAGGCAAGCAATACTTTCATATGAATTCCTTAATGTAGAAAACCACTACCTACTCAATATCTAAGACTAACAAGAAGAATTATTTCAGAGAAATAACAAACTCTATTTATTGCAACCCTCAAACCACTTAGGTAAACAGAACATCTTGGTGATCTTTCTCCCTTTTCTCCAGTGATTACACTACTGGAAACTACGAGAAACAGGAACAGTATCGTGTTATACTACTGAGCATTACCAGCTGAGCACTGGACAATGCAATTTAAAACGCATATATCTTCATTTTAACGGCTTCATATATACGCACAACAGAACTGACACAGAAAGGCAGCACTGACATTTTTCCATTAAAAACATCACATTTTATGAAGCTCCTCTTTGTCTACCATCTTCCTCCTAAAATAAACCAAATAAATCTCTACCACACATTTGGTGCAAAGTTAGAGACTAATGAACACTACAAACATGAAAGTTACCATGCTACTAAAAAAGCTAATGTATTGTAAAAATTTACTTATTATATTGAAGCAAAGTAATTTTTAGGTTCACATACTAGTATGCATTAACACGCAGAGAAACAGATTTTCTTTACTTAAAAACAGTATTTTGCCATTATAAGTCTAGGTCCACATAGATCAGTTTCCCCTATGTATCTGTGGGAACATCTGAAACCAAAGAAAAATACAACTCTGACTCAAAATGATAACCCTCTCAATGATTTTTTGAATGGTTTGGGGAATCTGGCGAGGTTCCGGTCAATTGGAAGCTAGCAAACATTCTCCCAGTTTTCAAAAAGGATCATCCAAAAAGGATGATCTCAGAAACTACAGCCCTGTTAGTCTAACTTCAGTCACTTTTATAGGATTCTGGCAGTTATTGAAAAACACCTGAAACACAACAGAGTCATTGGTCACAACCAGCACGGCTTCATGAGGAGAAAGTCCTGCTTTACAAACTTAAATCCCTTTTATGACAAGGTAATCCAGCTAGTTGATCAAGTGAAGCCAGCTGATGTAATCTTTTCGAATTTCAGTAAAGCTTTTGATAATGTCTCACACAGTAGCCTTCTGGAAAAAATGTCCAGCAAACAGCTGGATAAACATATCATGTGATGGGTGAACAACTGACTCACAGGTTGGGCACAAAGGGTTATAACAAATGGGGTAAAATCAGACTGGCATCTGGTCACTAGTGGGGTTCCCCAGGGCTCCATCTTAGGCCCTGTGCTCTTCAACATCTTCAACAGGACTCGGAGAAATACTAGGTAAGTTTGCAGATGATACTGAATTGGGAGGAGCTGTTGACTCCCTCAAAGGCAGAGAGGCCCTGCGCAGGTATCTTGAGAAATTAGGGGGCTGGGCAATCACCAACCATATGGAGTTTAACAAAGACAAGTGCCGAATTCTGCACTTGAGACACAGCAACCCTGGATGTACACACACAGGGGAACAAGAGGACAGAGAGCAGCACAAAAGGACCTGCAGGTCCTGGTCAATGGCAAGCTGAATACAAGCCAGCAGTGCCCTGGCAGCCAGGAGGGCCAACCTCATCCTGGGGCAAAGCATCACCAGCTGGTTGAGGGAGGTGATTGTCCTGCTCTGCTCTGCTCTGCACTGGTGCGGCTTCATCTTGAATCCTGTGCGCAGTTTTGGGAGCCATAGTATAAGAATGATACAAAGATATTCAAGAGCATCCAAAGCATAGCCATAGATGGTGAAGGGTGTAGAGAAGCCATATGAGGAGCAGCTGAGGTCACCTGGCTTGCTCAGCCTAGAGGAGACTGAGGGGAGCCCTCANGTCGCAGGTGATGGCGGTAGACGACCCATGACTCAGACCCATATAGAAGAGTAGAACAAAATCTAGAGTAGGAAACTATAAACACACAGTATTGAAAACAAAAAATCCTATCAATTTTTCTGAAGCTTAGAGTACTCCAACTGAATTTGTGTAGTTTATTATTGTAAAGGAAAACGCATGTCATGACTTCCTATTTTTTGTCACATATCATGTGTTTATGTATATGTACATAAAATCTGTGAATGTACTGCACATAAATCATTTTAGCCAATTAATTTATTTAATTATTATCTCAAGTGATTAATGATGCTTTTGACAGAAAGGTTTTCCTGAAAATCTATTAAGCACACTTTCAGATTTAAAGTAAAAGGCAAGCAATACTTTCATATGAATTCCTTAATGTAGAAAACCACTACCTACTCAATATCTAAGACTAACAAGAAGAATTATTTCAGAGAAATAACAAACTCTATTTATTGCAACCCTCAAACCACTTAGGTAAACAGAACATCTTGGTGATCTTTCTCCCTTTTCTCCAGTGATTACACTACTGGAAACTACGAGAAACAGGAACAGTATCGTGTTATACTACTGAGCATTACCAGCTGAGCACTGGACAATGCAATTTAAAACGCATATATCTTCATTTTAACGGCTTCATATATACGCACAACAGAACTGACACAGAAAGGCAGCACTGACATTTTTCCATTAAAAACATCACATTTTATGAAGCTCCTCTTTGTCTACCATCTTCCTCCTAAAATAAACCAAATAAATCTCTACCACACATTTGGTGCAAAGTTAGAGACTAATGAACACTACAAACATGAAAGTTACCATGCTACTAAAAAAGCTAATGTATTGTAAAAATTTACTTATTATATTGAAGCAAAGTAATTTTTAGGTTCACATACTAGTATGCATTAACATGCAGACAAACAGATTTTCTTTACTTAAAAACAGTATTTTGCCATTATAAGTCTAGGTCCACATAGATCAGTTTCCCCTATGTATCTGTGGGAACATCTGAAACCAAAGAAAAATACAACTCTGACTCAAAATGATAACCCTCTCAATGATTTTTTGAATGGTTTGGGGAATCTGGCGAGGTTCCGGTCAATTGGAAGCTAGCAAACATTCTCCCAGTTTTCAAAAAGGATCATCCAAAAAGGATGATCTCAGAAACTACAGCCCTGTTAGTCTAACTTCAGTCACTTTTATAGGATTCTGGCAGTTATTGAAAAACACCTGAAACACAACAGAGTCATTGGTCACAACCAGCACGGCTTCATGAGGAGAAAGTCCTGCTTTACAAACTTAAATCCCTTTTATGACAAGGTAATCCAGCTAGTTGATCAAGTGAAGCCAGCTGATGTAATCTTTTCGAATTTCAGTAAAGCTTTTGATAATGTCTCACACAGTAGCCTTCTGGAAAAAATGTCCAGCAAACAGCTGGATAAACATATCATGTGATGGGTGAACAACTGACTCACAGGTTGGGCACAAAGGGTTATAACAAATGGGGTAAAATCAGACTGGCATCTGGTCACTAGTGGGGTTCCCCAGGGCTCCATCTTAGGCCCTGTGCTCTTCAACATCTTCAACAGGACTCGGAGAAATACTAGGTAAGTTTGCAGATGATACTGAATTGGGAGGAGCTGTTGACTCCCTCAAAGGCAGAGAGGCCCTGCGCAGGTATCTTGAGAAATTAGGGGGCTGGGCAATCACCAACCATATGGAGTTTAACAAAGACAAGTGCCGAATTCTGCACTTGAGACACAGCAACCCTGGATGTACACACACAGGGGAACAAGAGGACAGAGAGCAGCACAAAGGGACCTGCAGGTCCTGGTCAATGGCAAGCTGAATACAAGCCAGCAGTGCCCTGGCAGCCAGGAGGGCCAACCTCATCCTGGGGCAAAGCATCACCAGCTGGTTGAGGGAGGTGATTGTCCTGCTCTGCTCTGCACTGGTGCGGCTTCATCTTGAATCCTGTGCGCAGTTTTGGGAGCCATAGTATAAGAATGATACAAAGATATTCAAGAGCATCCAAAGCATAGCCATAGATGGTGAAGGGTGTAGAGAAGCCATATGAGGAGCAGCTGAGGTCACCTGGCTTGCTCAGCCTAGAGGAGACTGAGGGGAGCCCTCATTGCACTCTACAACTGCTGCACAAGGGGAAGTGGAGGGGCAGGTGCTGATCTTTCTGGTGATCAGTGGCAGGATTGGCAGCAATGGCATGAAGCTGTGTCAGGGGAGATTTAGGTTGCATATTATGAAAAGGTTCTCTACCCTGAGAGGGTTCTCCACCCCTGGAATGGGCTTCACAAGCCTGCCAGAGTTCAAGAAGAATTTGTACAACATTCTCAGGAATACAGTGTAATTCACAGGGTTTTTCACATGTAAAGCCAGGAGCTGGACATCGATCATCCTTGTGGGCCCCTTCCAACTCAGGATATTCTATGAGTCTATGAAAATACTTAAGAATCTGAAAGCAACAGCTTACATTAAAATAGCGTTTTATAACATACCAATGAAGACATAACATTAAACAGACTCACACCTTTCTTTTGACTTTAAGCCTTCCTGTGGTTTTTTTTGGCCATTGATGCTTGACACATATACTCTTGTAGTTTGATGTCTATCTTTCAAATGTCCCATGGTACTACCACTGAAATTTCCCCACCCCTTAAAAAGAGTACAAAAAGTAGCTTGCCTCCACACCAACAAACCCACATTTTGTGGGGGGTAGGGGAAAGTACTTCCTTATTTTAGATGCAAGAAACAGAAATTCAAAATAGTCTCACAAAAAGCCTAAAGAAATCAGGAAGTCCTGACTCAAGTCACCATAGGCCACACAAACAATTCCAATACTAAAATCATCTTTGATTATCATCTTCCTAATTTCTCTGCTCATTTTCCAAACCTCATATTTGTATTTATATCTTACAGACAGACCAAACTTTCTTTTCCACAAACAACATTCCTTTTATTCTTGTACCCTACCACTCCCCCCACAAGTGAAATCTGTTGTG
This sequence comes from Calyptomena viridis, assembly GCA_013390005.1. Classification (NCBI taxonomy): domain Eukaryota; kingdom Metazoa; phylum Chordata; class Aves; order Passeriformes; family Eurylaimidae; genus Calyptomena; species Calyptomena viridis. The sequence goes on from WEIV01014118.1 coordinate 25,475, forward strand.
TTCTGCAGTTACAAACATTAAAAAGTAAAGGATGTATCACAGTATCAAGGACACTGCATTGATGTTTCCTATTTGTTGATACCTCATTTATTAAGTAGGAGGCAAGAGGGTAATACAGCACACCAATTTTGATTTCAACTTCTCTGTCGTTTCAGGAGATATTTGACTGGTACGCAAACAACAAGAAGTATTTAAATTGAGACTGTGGAAACTCAATCATTCCAAGTCAAAAGGATAAAGCTATTTTGTCAAACTGTTCAGAATTAAGTAATTCATGGTAGGCAAATATCCACTGCATGAGTTTAAGAATTAACTTAAGAGAGGATTAGCACTGCTGACAAAATAATTTTTTTGTTGACTGCCCAAATAGTTGCTCCTCCTCTTCATATCAGAACTTGATTACTAGTTTGACTTCTACTGCGGGAGTGAAAGTATCCAAATAGTGAAGAACATAAGATCTTGACAACAGATAACACCACCCTTCTGTACTAAAAATTTATGTGATTCTTGTGTTTTGCAAAGATGAGGACACAGGTATTTTGCCCAACTTAACCATGCACTTGTACGGTTAACATTGATTTCACTTTCTTCTAGATGAAGAAAGGAAGCACAAAAATAAACCAGCTCATTTCTACAAGCTGCACTTCACTATGCCTAAAAACATTTTTGTCTATCATCATGCAATTCCAAGACAACCAAGATTAACAGGGAATTGTCTAATCTTAAGCATAAGCTTTAGCTCAAAGTTGCAAGTTACTTGTTAAAACAGGTTGTGTCTTTTTCCACTGTTACAAAAGAGGTTATATCAATTCTAGTTCCTCTGAGAACATAAACATATTTTGTAAAAACATGAGATTACTTTTGAAAGTAATTCTTCAAAACTTATCCCCTCACATCTTTTTTTTCACTTTTGCTAACCATCACTTCCTTAAACCTTTTCATTAAATGCAAAGATCTGCAAGAGGAATTATCAGTCAGAAGAAAGCTTACAATTTCATCAACTTGTTTCTACAAGATACTTCTGTTGAATACTGTCATTTCCTCCCACAAAATAAGAGTAATGCAACGCCACTGGAAGGTAAATTTGCTGATGTTGAAACACATCAGAAAGAAAGAAAGAAAGTATTAAGAAAGTATCACTTTCTTTTGAAAGAAAGTGAAAGATGTCCTGCCTTGATACAAAGTCAACTTCTCACAAGACAGCCCAACTTGAAGAAAAATCTTCAGGGGCCTATTCTGGTTGAATCCTAAATTTAAAAATTAAACTTCTATTCTCAGAGCATCAGAAATTTTCAAAGAAACTTCTCAACAAATAGTTTTAATCAATCTTTCCTTTTATTCCTGAGCACATCTATGAGTTTATGAAAACTGCAATGAAAAAGGGGTATTAAAAAAAAAAAACACCTTTTTTTCCTTTCCCCTAGAATTCATGGTTCTCAGACTCTTCTTTCTCATGAACTTACCACGAACTATGACAAAAGCTATTATTTATATGATAGAAACTATTTTTTATATGATGGTTGAAGTTAATCTGAGCTCTTTTTTGCCAGGAGCTCAGAGGAGATTGATCAAAAGAAAAGGTCAAGAACAATGCAGCCATCCCAACTCTATCCTGATGGCAGCCAAAATCAATTGTACAGAAGGCAGAAAGCCACAGAGGAGTTGTTTACAGTTATTGCAGTCCCTGTACTGAAGCAGCTCCAGCAGCTGCTGACCAGAAACACTAACACCCCAATTCTACCTCTAAGCAGCATCTTTCCTTACGTCTCAAATACAAAGCATTGATGAAAATAGTGTTATGTATACATTGCATTAAGAAGGACAAAAGTTTTCTTACGAAAGCCAGAAGGCATTTGAGGACAGAAAAGAAACAAAAGGAGAGAAGACTCCTCTGACCTTACACTCATCAAGAACTAAAGCGGGAGAGACTTTTAGTCCTTTCCTTACTCCAATCTAATATGTCATGCAGAATCAATGAACAGCTCTGGGTGTGCAAGTTACTCGATAGAAGACCTTCTTTGTGCCACAACTCTCTTCTTCAGACAAATAAACCAGAAATCTCCTGAATATGATCTTCCTAACAAGAGTCTTCATAGCTTGATTCAGAACCAGCTAATGTGACTAGCTCTGACGACTCCTCCAACCATCTGAATTTACAAGTCAAAACCATCTCCAAATATTTTAAGGTCACACTCCATCAAAAAGCTATATGCACAAAACCAAATTCCGGGTATGAGAAAGGCTAAAAATAGCCACAGGCATTTTAGTAAAAGTCAGAAGACAAAAGCTCTTCTAGGAAGCACAGTGATTTATTCTCTACAGAGGAATCCTAGCCCTTTAATGACATGTCCAATTATAAATTCAGTGTATTGAAAAAAAACGAACAAAAAAAAAAAAAAAAAAGAAACCCAAACCACAACCAACCCAACCCTCAAAAAAAAAAAAGCAACCCAGTAAAACACAATCACATCAATAGTTCAGCTTTCACTCCACAGGTCTTCATGGACATTTTCTTATTTCTATCACCATCCTTCTTCCACTAGTGTTGGCAACAATAACCTCTGTTTCAAAAGCCATGACAATTGTTGCCAATACTAGCAAAACAAAAACAACTCCTGGTAAGTCTACCATTTAGTTGGCACCATTTTTGCTTTGTACTCCTACAAAAGAAGATAGATAGCATGGAAAAGCAGGTTTGAATGATCACAAGACCACAAAAAAAATACATCACTGATATGCTGGCAATTGTTTGTTCAATTGCCAGTGAACTTAGTAGTAAATTAAATCGAAGGAGGACAGCTACCCACAGAACACATATTAGGGAAATAAACTGTCACTGAGGTGGCAGAATCACCTTTCCTCTTTGAAAGAGGAGAATAGATTCTCTCAGCTTAATACTGACAGGTTTCTTTGCATACCTACAATCAAAGCTACTTTCTAAGAAGAGATTAGTGTAATAATACATTGGTATAATCAGATTTCATAACAAAGAAGGGCTCGTGAGGAAATTCTATGATTCTACCTCTAATACTGTCAGCAGCTCATAATACCAAGACAAAGGTGTAAGGTATTACCTTCATTTTCAGCTACAGCTTGATGTCCTGCCTGATATTATGCCACACAACCTGCCACCTGCTAAAAAGCACAAGACAAGTATAACCAGCACTAACTCCTTGTCCTACCCTTAGCCTCACTCCTCCCTAAAGAATCTTCCCTCTCCACTGCTACTCTTATCTCCTGGTTTCCTCCCCTTCTAAGTACTTAACAGAGTCATTTCACACTTGTAGTCAAATGAGATCCCAGATGTCATCAGTGGAATTAACATGCTGGACCCTATCATCCGTACTCTAGAAGATGGTACCTGTTATACTGACACCTAACACTTCAGCTTCTCTGAAGTGAAAATCTGAAGCTGAAGTCTCTCCTCTGAAGACTCTGCCTGAAAACTCCACAGGCAGTGTCTCCCCTCTTCACCTATCTCCAAAAGACAGATTCCTGTCCCATTAGTATCAAAAAGTCTTCCACATTCCCATGCCAATAAGGAAGTCCTACCCAGCCTTCCACACTGCCTGTCAGAAGGAAAACGATGTGTGTACACAGATATAGAAAACACAAACCAAATTCCATAATCACAAAAAACTGAAGTTGCACGCCTGGAGTGCAAACTGGATATCACAGCAAAGTATTCACTCTTTCTTTTTCCCTCCTACAGAAAAATGCTACACCTACTACGCTGCAACTACAGTCACAAATTCAACATTGAGCTTACCAATTCACAGCAACTGGCCTCTCAGATAAAAGTCTTTATCCTTAAAATCTCCAAACCTACAATTGCATCCATGTAGAAAGTTCCTCTGGTCTTTTGTGGCAGATGCCTTTTAGAAAATTATTTGGGCTACAAAGAGTTTTACCCACTAAGAAGGCCGAAACACTTGGAGAACTCTGCAAATAAATGCCAAATAAGTACTGGTAACTTCTGTTTTGGTGAATCTTACTTTCCACTATGCGAAGCATGAACCAAGTAAGTGTACTGCTGAGAAGTGGAAAATTACAGATTGCTTAGAGAGGTTGTGGAGCTCACCCCCTCTGAGATACCCAAAAGCCATCCTAGGCAACCTGCTCTAGGCTGCTGTACCAGAGCAGGAGGATGAGGGACCTCCAGAGGTTCCTTCCAGACTCAATCCTTCTGTGAAACAAGCATCACTTATAGTTTACAAAATACTACCCTCATTGTGCATGTGGTATTAAACAGTAAAGAGGCAGACTTTGAAATCATCTTAACTGATTTAGAGAGAAGAAACAAATCATCAAACAGTAGCCGATATGAGATGAATGCCCTGACCATCATTCCTTCGCCCTTTCCCACTGGAAATAACCATTATGGCTATAATACAAGTCCTACTAACCATCTGCTGAAAAACATAACTTCTCCAACCACAAAACAGGGAAAAATTTCCCAGCTGAAATCTCCAGACGTCAAGAGAAGCTTTTGGCTTCCTCTTTTGCAAAAAGCACATTCCAGATGACAGAGTTTTGTGTAGACAGGGGGTTTTTTTGCCATTATTTATTTGCCAAAAATGCAGGTCAGCCTCCACAGAAACAGTATTTTCATAACAGTCAGCGACTACACAAGAAAAAAGCCATCTTGTATTAATGCATTTTATATGTAGATATCTAACATCAAGTTGTCCTTTGAATGTATTCGCACCTTAAAATTTAATACATGCAAATACAATGCAGCACTATCTTAATACTATCCAGTTTTAAGAGAAAAAATATAAAGATATAATTACTGAATATATGCATAACTATTATAATTCAAGCATTTATTTTATTTTAAAGTGAGTATTTACGCCTCACGAAGATCTGTAAGAAAAAACAAGTTATGTATTCTGCTTGTGTTTCCAGTTCAATTATAAAAGTTTTGCAGCCCAGATACACACAAGATGGAAACACACTCAGGTAGTTCCAATCTAAAGTCCAAAATAAAGCCTTCGTTTATGCAGGGATTTCTACAGAGGTTTCCAAGCATTAGGTCTTTGCATCATCTCAGACTATGTACTTAAAAAAAAACCAAGAAAACTTTCACATATTTCTCAACACTACAGAATAGAAAAATTAATGCATTAAAAATAATTAAGAGAAGATGCTAAAATAAAGAAATACACAGCTTTAAATTAGGACCTATTAAAGAGATCCTACATACTGTCCCCATGACAGTTTGTATTGGATAAATATTGACAGGGAGTGGCAACCTTTCAGTTAGTTAAAGCCAACCCTTGACAAGACTTTGAGTATCAGAATAGACTTTGCCCTGTGCTCCATTTAGAAGCCGGTACTGATCCTATGCTGGTTCTCCCCTGGCAACACGGGCAACCTGAGTAAGCAACTACTGTTTGTCTAGACAGTCTCTAGACAGCTGTAACTAAAGATGCACCACAGCACGTTATACCCTGCTGATCCCGAGCACACTAGAGACCTCTACTCTGCTGACCAGAGAACTTGCTATAGGAGATCAAATCATCCTCAGCAGAGCAAAACACCACAGACAAGAGCTGCTCCAAACCAGTTTTCTTCTTCACAAAGATCAAGTTTCAGCTCTTGTTCGACCACTGTTAATTCAGGTGTTTATTTCAGCAGACTGCTGAGAAAGCTAAATGATGGCATTATTTGCATTTGCTTTAACTGAGCTATAACTGGGTGTTGCCTGCATAGTGCCTGCAATTTTACCAATATTGTCTCATCATCCTTCTGGTTTTATTGCTCCTTGAATGACTGGACAAATTAACGTAAAGACAGATTAGTTTTCAACCATTCTTCAATTTTGTTCTCAAAGAAGGAAGCTCAGTTTTTCGGTATCTTCATTTAGAACTGCAATTTCTTGATGACAACAGAGTTTTGATAAATAACATCAAGCAACATCCACCAAAAAAAGGTTTTAATTACATGGGACCTCTTAAACTCAAGATAAACATCCTGTATCAAGACAAACATCTCAGTGTTCTTTGGTAAGAAACCTAAAAAATCTTTTTATTTTTATGTAGTCCTAAAGTATGTCCTAGGGAATTCTGCTAACAGCAACTAGGAGGCTACCAACATCATCTGCTCTTAGGGCTTCTAAGTATTTATTAAGTTCTGAATGAGTGGCTCCTGAAGCTATCATTGTCCTCAAAGGTTTACAGACCAACAGGTTGATTTTCAATTTCTCCAACAAACAAATTCCAGGTGTTTCCCTGTTCCTTCCCTCAAGCAACAAAAAAACCACTCTGCAGCTGCCAGGGAAAAGGACATTGTTTACAAATATTTTGACTTTGTAAGAGCATTTATAGTTTGGTTGGGTGTTTTATTCCTCTTGTTGAAACGCGCCTCAACATCAACTTTCCATTATCATTCCTCATTAAAACTTTTTATAGGAAAAATAAATAATTACATTCCCATAAAGCCTCTAGACTTTTTATGAGCACAAGAATGGGGTAAGTTAACTGTTATTTCTCTGTAAAACCTACCATACACCATGAAAGAAATGCTAATATTTTGATAGTTCCACCACCTTTAATGTTAACTTTCTAAAGGCTTACAAAATACTAAAAGTCAAAGTCTTAAGACATGCAACCTGAAACAAGAACCCAAGTTACTGTATTTCCAAAGCCAACTTATAGTTACATTTCCCCTTTAGATTAGCATATCAAGTTATATATTTTATTACTGATTTAACATCAAACTTCATACACCAAAATCCTTTGTGATGAGCAGATAATGTTATCTGGCAATTGTATTTTTGCATATAAAGTTTGGATATGGTAACTTGAAGACATGGAATTATATTTCTAGGTCAGCCAGAAGTCTTGATTTAACCAGTGCATCACAAATAGTTTGGGTTGGAAGTGACCTTTAAAGATCAGATCGTTCCAACCCCCCTACCACGGGAAGGGACTCCTTCCACTAAACCAGGTTGCTCAAACCCCCATCTAACCTGGCCTTGAACACTTCCAGGGATGGGGCATCTATAACTTCTCTGGGCAGCCTGACCACCCTCACAGCAAAAAACTGATCAACTGATCCTGGCAAAAAGGTCACTCTCTGTCTGAAGAGACATTCAGATAAAATGCCCAAATCCTTCTCCACAGAGCTGCTCTCAAACCATTCAACACTCAGTCTGTACTGATATTGGTGACTGCCCCAAATGACATGCAGGACCTTCCAATTGGAAGAATGGTAGAAATGTGTCCAAGGAGGTTTTGTCATGACTTTCCCTTACTTTGAATGATCTTCAGATAACTTACAGCATTCTGAAGGTCACAATCTGCAACTGTTCATAAAGTTCTGCTTCTCTGGTCTACAAGAAGCTTCTCAAATACTAAATTTCTCTAGCATTTTATCACTCAGATAAGAGTAGAGTTAATGTGGTTTCAGTGACAGTGATTTTTGATAGCTATTTGGATAGATAAGAACCTCTGAAGTAAAGGTACCTTCAGTTACTTTCTTTACTTACTGCTTTTTTAAAATTTATTAACCAAATCTCTAACCACAAGGTCTTCAGAAACACTTTTTAACAAGTTTAAGAGAAGAGGAAAAAAGGTCTATTGGCAGAGATACAGACATGAGAAGATCATCTCACCTTTTCCCATGCAAGACAGATGAACATGAATTAACCTAGCTGATTAAATAGACCTAGGAAAAACAGGTGAATCACAATCTGTACCTATGTACTTTTGGTGCAACAAAAATGAAAACCCCCTGCAAGTAGATAAAACAAGTTGGTCATATGCAGAGTTTACTGTTGTCACTTAATTCAAAGACAGACTGCTCAACAAGTGAAACATTTGACATCTTTGAAAATTAAGACCATCAAAAGTCTGAAGTTTTAAAAATCAACTACTGAACAAAGTATCTAAATAATCAAGTTACCCAAGTGTCTACACAAATCATGAAAACACTCAGCTATTATCAGAACAGAGAGAGCACCAAAACACATTTTCAAGAAAACGTACTAGTTATTTTACCGTCAAAAGTATAGGCAACTTCAGGTCAAGACGTCCCATATCCATTCACTTAATACACCACTTAACTCCCCACTCTCCGAAAGCCCACAAACCCCAATGGTTTTATTCAAAAATTGTTGTACAAGTATGCCCACTGAATGTTACTCTCCACTGCTTGAGATCATTTCACAAGATACTCAGCTCAAGTTAATAGCTAGTTACTTACACTGCCCTTAGGCCTACTCAGCACACCTATGGGATTCACCAGGATGTGACCATTGCACACACCCTGGAGTGTGGCTACCTCTCTAACACAGCCTTCACAGCATTATTAGATCTTTTTGCATCGTAGGACTCTCAGTCCCAAATATTTTGAGAAAAAGCACTACCTGATTCTGACACATTGTTTACACATAACTCAGGCTTTGGCCTTCTTGAAAAAAATTACAGCCTACCTACAAACTTCCTGGCCTAGTACTAAACCAACCACATGCAAGAAACAAATCTAGTCACTGACAATTACAACTGATTTTTACAGTTGCATAAGAGAAAACAGGAAAAATAAATGCACCTCTCTACTGCACCTTTGCTTTATGAATTTCCTGCTTGCAGCACTGAAGTTATTAAGTAACTATAAGTTATAGTAAACTGAAGTTCTAAAGTCCTTGGTGTGCCTTTTCCGCCTGCTCTGCTCTGTTGTCAGCACTCTTCTCCCACACCTTCCCGAAACGGTAACACATCTTCCTTTGTATCAGCCCCACCCCCCATCTTCTTAGTGTTCTCATGCTACTTCACATGTAAATTTAGAATCTTTCTAGCATACAGAACATAGCTTACGACACTTACAAGACCCAAAGTGGTTATAAAACTGATTTAAATGTTATTCCATGTCTGCCTGTTAGTCTGCAAGGGGCACAAACTGATGGGGAAGAAGAAGAACAGAATTAAAATGAACTAAAGTTAAACAGGATAAAACAATCCTAAGAGGAGCCAAAGGCATTGCTGAGACTTTTCTTCATACAGCCAAAAAAACATATGTTTGATGAACCTAAATGAACCCAACATTTTAAACCTACATGTACAGAACACCAGATGCTGAATTTGAAGTGTCTATCTACCAGTTATTTATATATGTCCACTCAGATACACACAGCTAACACCCTTGCTCAGGAAAAGTGAAAGCTATTATAAGTAACATCAATTCACAACATTAATCAAAGGTATAAAAAGATTTTAGATTTTACAAGTTTTATTTAAAAGGATTTTTTTATATGGTCTGACCAGAAAAATAAGATTTTATTTTGGTTTTAAGTGTAGCGGGTGTAAAGTCTGACAAGTTTCCCCCTTTAACCGGAAGCTGCAGGGAAGAGAGTGGGGTGTTCATTTTAGAAGGTATTTTAAGTGCAGATCAATTACACCTACACCTAAGCATTTCTTCCTTAAAAGCATATCCACACAGATTATAATGGATTTGATACGTAAGTACTACCTTGGGCCAAGAATGATGCTTGTAATGTGAATCATCATATTAAGAACTGGTATAAAATACTTAAGCTCTTCAGAAAACATTGGGACACCTAAATTCTACAGAAAAGAGCCCAAGAACAAGTGAAACAAAGTAGAAGTCCAGCCAGCAGAAAGACTGATTTATTGACCAAACATGTAAGAAGTCAGCCTATCAACTGATCTCCTCAGAAGCACTACTTTCTTTTTTAATTGGTAATAGTTCAAAAGATGTTTTCTAAAACATTGTCATTTTAAAGGACATTAAGATCTGCAATGCAAACACATGTTCTAAAACTTCAGACAAGCATGACAGGAAGCATCTCAACAAGTTCATTCCCAAACTGACTACAGCTTAGCTCCTAATCACAATTAAGATAACTGAAATGGGGCAAATCCTTAAACTGATTATAAGATTAAGGAATACAGTTAAAGATACTACCAACTGGATGTCTAATACCTGCAAATTCCATTCTATCGCTGCAGGAAGGTCCCAATAGAACAGCCAGCATTAAAGTACATACTAGCAAATTGAGTCATGGTTAACGTAAAACCCTGGACTCCCGGTTGACTCTACAGTCTTGACACCTACCAATAGGACCTGGGGGTAAAAACGTCTGATCAGACAGCAGTCCTGAGTTATCAAAATTTACACGCTACATCCTAAGCTCTTTAGCTCTGGTTCTAAGATGATAGATACGCAAACTAGATCAAAAGAAGCAAGTTAACTAGAAGATGCAGAGCTAGGTTCCCTTGTGGCAGCAGCACCCACAAGGCTCTCCTTTATCTAGATATATAGGTTTGACCTGTCAACACTTCAGAAGCTCGCAAATCAGTAATAAGCTAAAGAGAGTACAAAGTATCGTGAACTTGTACAGATTCTTGCATTATTGTTTTAATCTCTCCAGCACCTTATGCTCAAGCGAGCTTTCTGCCAAGAGCCATGCAGCAGAAAAATGAAGAATGACTACTAAGAGCTATCTCCACCCCCACACCTCCCTTCCCTTCCAAATCCAAATGTCAGAGTTCATACTAGGAGCAAATTCAATTTATTTGTTTCTCTCTCTGACAACAGAATGCCAGGGAAAAAAAATACACTAAAGAACTTCTCTCAGTTCCCACAAAGAAAAGAAATCCTCTACTTCAGTGTGAAAGCAAAAGTTACAATTTGGTACTACTTAAGGGCATCTCCAGGCATATCTAAGGACGCAGCTACATCATACAAGAATGGGTTGGATTTGGCGTGCACTTCGCTGAGGTAGTTTTTATAATCAGAACTGAAAGATCATCCACTTCTGCCAAGCAGCTACCAAATGACGTTGGTTGGTTTTATGTCAGGAAATGATATGGTTTGCTTTCTTATGATGCAATTATAACACTGACAGCACTGGTGAGATCCACTGAACCATAAGATACGATCAAGTGGCGAAACAATAAGCGAGCAGCCCTCTATCCCAGGCCTAGCACAACCACTAGTTTAAAATGCATTTAAACCCCTGCCCACCTGTAAGGGCACATTAATCTCATTTTACACATTGTTAGTTCGGGGCTGCACTGCTTAAGCACCGCATAAGAGGACCTCAGTCTACAAAACAGTTGTTGAAGAGAGAACCGGTATCAAAGCTATTTACAGTCTTCTGCTCACACACAAGAGCGGCACTCACGAATTCCGCCCTTGTGCCTCTCTGACAGCCGGCGAGGCACAGAAAGGTGCACGGAGCGAGAGATGACAAGTGTGAGGCAGGGCTGGGCAGGAGCCTCCTTGGCATGAGCCGCTCTCCCTGCACAGAGACACATTCATGCACCCTCGGCTGAGTAAACAAAACACCAGTGCGGAGCTGAGCAGGGCGGTGACTCAGCCAGGAGTGCGAGATTCGGTCCCACAGGGTAAGGAATTCAGGGAGACGGGACCGGGGGCCCATTAGAGCTTCCTACTCACCAGCAAACAGTCCACGTTCACTTCGGATTTGGGGTCCTTCAAAGTCACGTCGATTTTTTCAAAACGGGACTCAAAACTTTCTCCCGTCGACATGTTTCCGGAGATAAAATGTTTCCCTTATTCCAGAGCAAAGTAAAGTTAAAAAACCAATGAAAATGTGTAAAAAAAAAACCCACACACAAAAAAAAAAAACAAAAAACAAAAAACAGGAACAGAAAAAAAAAAAAGAGAAACCACACAGCCCGTACCAGGCTGAGGAAGCGCCTCCTGAGAGATCCTTTCAATCACAGAAGTCTCTGGGGCAATTCCCCGCTACGGGGGCAGAGAATCCAAGGGGAGTCCGCGTCGGGTGGGTGGACGAGGCTGCTTCTCCCCCCGCTCCTCCAGGCACGCACGCAGCTTCCCGGGATGCTCACAGCTCCGCAGCACCAGGTTTCCTCTCCCTCCCTCCTCTGCTCGGGCCCCGCCGTCTCAGCATTCCCATTTTCCCAGCCGGGGAAGCCGCCCTGGGATCCAGCGTAGCGGTCCCTCCTCCTCGCCCTGCTGCGGCAGCGCCGGCGGGTCGGTGCCAGGTTCCGGAGCGCGGCTTTCTTTCCGGTGAACCAGAAGAAACAACAGAAAGGGGAAAAAAAAAAGGAAGAAGAAAAAAAAGAAAAAAGATGCAAAAGTCTGCAGGCACACCAACAAGGCAAAAGAGGATGGGAAAAAAAAAACTTAGAAAAATCCTCTCGGCGGCGTGTCTCAGCGCAGTGGAGTCGATCCGTCCGTGGGCAAGGGGCGAGGAAGGGAGGAAAGCACAGGGCGAGTGCCCCTGCGGATGGCGGACGAGTCACCTCACCGGCGAAGCGGCGGCAGCAGCATCTTTCTTCCCCTCTCTTCCTCCTCGCTGCCTCCCGCCGCTGCCAACACCGGCTCAGCTCCCCTCTCCGCTCCTTCGCCTCTCGCACGGGACGGCAGCCCAGACCGCTGCAGGACCGACCCGAGGTTTGCGGCGTGCGAGGGGAAGAGGGAAGGAAGCGGCTTAAGGGGAGGGCAGAGCGTGAGGTCCGGCAGCTGGGAGCGAACCTGCGTGAGCCACCAACATGTCCGCCTTCCTGTTTGAACAGTCGGCACGGCGGCGCGGGGCGCATGCGCGGGGGAAACGGCTCCGGTGCGGGCGGGGACGGGACGGCGGTGGGAGGTGTGCGCGCGCCTGGGAAGCGCTCCCAGAACCCGTCGCAGAGTCGATTAGGTTGGAAAAGATCTCTGAAATCATCGAGCCCAACCTTTGACCGAAAACTAGCGTGCCAAGTAGACCGCGGCACTAAGCGCCACGTCCAGGCTTTTCTTAAACTCCTTCCAGGGATAGTTACTCCACCAGCTCCTTGGGCGGCCCGCTGCTGTGTCTAATGGCCCTTTCTGTGAAGAAATTCTTCCTAATGTACAACTTAAACCTCCCCTGGCGCGTCTTAAGGCTATGTCCTCTCTTCCTCTCCCTTGTAATGTGGGAGAAGAGACCAACCCCCACCTGGCTACAACCTCCTTTCAGGCAGTTGTAGAGAGCGATAAGGTCTCCCCTGAGCCTCCTCCAGCCTAAACAACCCCAGCTCCCTCAGCCACTCCTCGTAACACTTGTGCTCCAGACCCTCCACCACAGTCGTTGTCCTGGTGAAGGAAGGAGCTGCAGAGAGCCCGTTCTGAACGCCCGCAGCCCCTGTGCGGGCAGGGAGGGTGCGGCAGCCCGGGCTCCCTCCTTCCGGGAGCAGCTGTCTTTGTGTGCCCGCCCCCGCCCGCCCGTTCCGACGGGAGCTCCGCCGAGCCGACACGCTTCGTCCCGCCGGGAAAAGCGCCTCTTCCCGCCAGGTCCCCGTGCTATGGGGGATGTTGCCCGCCGTGTTTCCGCCCCGGCTCCCTGGAGACGCCTCGGAGCTGGTGGCACAGCACGGGCACGGGAGGGACAAGTGCTAGCCAAGGTCGGCCAAGAAGATGGTGTGGTCTCCATCCTTGCGGATCTTCAAAAGCCGTCCGGACACGGCTCTGGGCAGCAGAGATGGGCCCTCGCTGGAGCTATTCAAGAACCGTCTGGATTCAATCCTGTGCCATGTGCTCTAGGAGGACCCTGTTTGAGCAGGGAGGTGGGACGATGACCCACGGTGGTCCCTTCCAGCCTGACCCGTCCTGTGATTCTGTCCTGCTTGATCAGGGGACTGGAGAAGTTGACTTTCAGAGGTCATTTCCAACCACAGCCACTCTGTGATCCTGTGTGCCCGGGGAAGGAGGGGCCACCTTCCACAACACCAGAAGTCCAAAGCATTCCAGGTTGTGTCCTGACGAGAGACGTGTGTGAGGTAGCACCGGGCACAGAAAGAATAGATACCAACATTAAACATGTAACCCGTGCAGTGTGTTTTGGTGCTTCCAATTCAAACCTTACCCTCGGACTTGAGCAGGAACCTTTTGTGCATGTAAGGAAACAGAATCACAGGATCAGTTAGATTGGAAAATACTTCCGAGATAATCAAGTCCAACCTTTAACCGAACACCATCACGTCAACTAGACCGATACACGATACACGAAGTATCATGGCCAGTCTTAAACACACCCAGGGAAGATGAGTCCACCACCTCCCTGGCCAGTGCATTCCAACGTTTAACCCTTTCTGTGAAGAAAAGCCTCCTAACATCCAGCCTAAACCTCCTAAACCTCCCCTGGTGCAGCTTTAGACTCCAGCAAAGTAATGATTTCAAATAATATCAGACAAAGGCCACTGTACTGGTTCAGTTCTTTGACTTCGGCTGCAGTTTCATAAATAGCAATGGCATTTTTACAAAAATCACTAAAAATTGGGTAGAGAATGTCAAGTCATTAATCTCTGGTCACTGAACACTTGCTAGTAGCAAACCTCAATCACTAGCGCTATGAGTTATTTTCAATGTCATGAAAGAGAAACAAATCTATAGCCAATGCTGGAGCATTTGAGCTATTCAGTCTTGGTTGTTAGTACTTGCTGTCTTGCTTTTTTCAGAATAAAAAAAAATGAAATGGCATTCTACATTTTGCTTTTTCTTGTCCACAGCTGCCTACATCTTTGGTTTTGTTTTCTACTGAGAAATACATATGGTTAAAGCAAAAATATAGGCTACAACAACATTTCACTCTCTCGTTTGATGCTGGCTACTACCACAGCCCTTTGATTCGGAGGGTTGGCCGCTCTTGGAAATGCACAAGTTCCATTTCAGCAACCACAGTCCAAAGAGAACATCTTGTGTAATCCACAAGCTACAGGGTGTAGGTTTGTGATAATTTAATATGTGATGCAGCAAGTAATTTCTAAAATACAGAGAAAATGCTTCTGCAATCTTCATATTAAACAAGATGAAAATAAACATTAGATATACAGAGCGTAATTTGCAGTGCTCTTGGGCGAATGGTTTAGGCATTAAAACACGGAAAGCAATGATGCCAGGCCTCAGCAGGGTGATTTGAGGCACCTAGCTGGAAAGAATGCAAAATTCATGAGCCTGTAATAGAGTACAGAAGAGGAAGCCTCAATCTGCAGCTCAGTGGGCAGATCATCCCTCTGGTCAGTAGATGCTCCTTTTGTGTTTTATCCAATATCTGTGGGAAAACTTACAGATATTCTTGGAAATGCAAAACTTTTTCCATCCTCTCCAGGTTTACCTGCAACAAAGCTACATGGTCTATTCCCACTTGCCTTTTGCATTCTTTGCATTTCTTTTTTTACAGTGGCCCAGATTCAACACACTTAAGTGGAGGGAAGCACAATCCCATTGGCTTGGCAGCTTGGAGAATTCCCAGAGATACAAGAACTGGGCATCGGACAGGCTCAGCCTCACATGTTTATTTTCTAGTGAAGGATCTTGCCTCTAGACCAGTAGTCCTGAGAACCTCTACCAGTGTTTGTGGTGAGTGAAGCTGCTGTATTTTTGTTCAGCTGTGTGCAAACTCCATGTGTTTCAAACACATATGTCAGACTGGGCTTTTCTCACGTCTACAGTGGACTACAAGTGCTTGTCTGTCTGTCTCAAATAGAATTTGTGTGGGAGGTAGTTCACCCAGCTGTCTAGGAAACTCTGAGTGCTGCTTTGAAACCGTAAAAGGAAGGCTCTGGTTGCAAAGAGCAAAAAGGAAAATAGATTCTAGTTTTTAAAAGCAGGTAAGGGTTAAGTGTGATAAAGTGCTCATGTTGTAACTCGAGAGTGTAATGCAATAGTTTTTAATCCAGAAAACTCTCATTCGTGTGCTTGGATCCTGAGGCCCACTTTCACAAATTTCAGTCAGGCTATTTGTATCTGTAGGATTAGGATCTTGCATATTTTTAGCAGTGGCCACTTAGAAATCATAGGAAAATCAATCCTGCATAACCAACCAGTGCATTGAACATGATGGTTTTGTTTTGTTTTATCTTCCTGATAACAAACAAACAAACTGAAAATGGGTAATTTCTTCTTCTTTCATTTGTTGTGTCACGTATTTTGGAATCAAGCTAGGTTTTGTTGAGTGAGATAGAAATTACTCAACATATATATATGTCCTGATAACATTGAACTGATAAAGCATGCAAGCCTGAAATGTCATTTTTTCGCTCTTCCAAATCAGATAGTCTCTAATTCTTGAATGTATCTCTATGTAAGCTGATGTCCATGCATAGTAAACAAGCAAACTGATAATCCTTAATAAAAAGAAAATCATAGTCCAGATATCTATGTTGTCTTGCCTATTTCATAAGATATTTAAATATTCTTGCTTTTTGTGTGATACAAATTGACACTGACTTAAGAGCTGATTGTTTGGCGGATCTTGCAATTTCTTATTAAATACAGAAAATCAGTAAACTGTAGAATTTTTACATACCCTCTAAAACATATTAACATACTTATAAAAAGTACATGTAATACTGCTTATTGTGTAAATAGCATTCTTGTACATTAGAGTAATAGGACTGTGCGTTGTAAGACGTTTCAGTAATGCCCATTTCAGGAAATGAGCAAACAACAAGAACACAAGAGCAGTGGAACACTCGAACAGTATTGGCTCAGCTCTCTCTGAACAGGTACTATTACCCCCATCCTCTCTTGAAAAAACTAAGAAAAAATAAGTGAAAGAGCTTGTGATAAAGTCAAAGGCCATCTAGATTTTTTAGGTCACTGAGTGTGCATCTTTAAGAGGCATACACTTTCAGAATGAGAGAAAATACTAGGAAACTCAAGTTCCTGAAGTAACTACTGACTTTAGAAGAGTTGCACAAGACAGAAATGAGACTATATCCTGTTCACCATATTAGGCCAAGTTAGTAATGCATGAACTCCCCTCACATTCAACTTCCGATTTAGTCAGCATGAAACCTACAGCAGTTAAGTCACATTATATTAAGCCTGCCTTTGGTTCACTCCCCTCTCTCCTTCTTTGCCATACAAAACTGGCTCAGTTTAGCCTCAGCTCTAGTCCTCCAAACAGTTAATAGCACAGGCCAGTGTGGCTCAAAGCTCTGAGATGAAAACTGTGGTCAACTAATCCAGTCCTTGGGCAAAGTATTTTACCATTGCTAAAGCTCATCTATGCAACGTGCCATTTGCAGGAGCTCCCTGCTTCAGGCAAGGTGTGATGAATGCTCAGTCAGACGTATCTGATCCAACTTTAGGTAATGATGAAGTCACACTAGCATTGATCTCAATGTGCTTGCAAAATCTGAAAAATAAAGGCTGCATTAGGTGATGAATGCTGGTGGATGTAAGTAGCTGATTTAAAGCTACAGTCACAGTGGCAACCCCCACACCTCCTTTGGGGCTTCAACTATGCACTGAAGAGGCTCTTCAAGGAATTACAGACTGTAAGCTTGAGGTACTCTGAGTAGTGAACACACTTAAATGTTCTACCAATAGGAGAGAACAGGCAAAGAAATGTGACAGGTATTAGTCATATAATTTAATATGCTGAGAAAAGGCATCTTGGTTCTTGACGAGGCAAAACATAGAAGCTATAACAGAAATAGAATAGAATAGAAATGACCTAGGCAATTAGAATTGCTAGCACACAAAAAAAATTTTGGATATAATAGATCAAAAGAAAATTTTGCATGGATAGACTCAACAAAAGTAGTACCTTTCAAACATCTGTTGACAAATGTGTTTGATGTTGAAACAGTGCAACATATACCTATACATATATGAATATGGTTTTCCTGCATGTCACTAACTTCAACAAAGATGTGAGGCTCCAGGCATATGGCCTTGCCTATTCCAATGTATCTGAGCTTCCCAACAGAGGGCACTTGCTGCTGTTCCCTATTACAGTGTATTTTCAGGCACCGTAGTATTTCTTTTTCATCCAGCGCTGGAACCCTCGGGAGAAACTGCTCCTGCTGCCTGCGAGTGGTGAGTGATGAGTGATGAATAAGAAATGGATCACCTGAATCTTTGGTGCATTTTTTTGAACGAGTCAGAAATAAGAAAAAAAAATAACATTTTGGAACTTTTTCAATGGCTCAGTTTGATGGAGAGAATCTGTTCTGAAAACAAACTGTTACAAGGGAGGAAGTAAACTGGATGGCATTATCTGTTCCAGTGCAAACACAGATGCATTTGCTGCCAGCAGACAAGGGCATAGTTGTATAAACAGCACAGGCACTCCCAAAGTAAATTCTGCTGTATCTGGAAAGGAGGGGAGCTGTGAGCCCAGTGATAGCAATCCACATATCTGGTCACCATATGGCTCAGGCCAACATCAACCACAAGTGCATATACAGCACAGGCTCCCTCTGCTTTTTTGCTTTAAAAGTGCAGGAAAAAAGCCTGTAACCAATGTATGGCAAAAGCTCACAAAGTCATTTGGAATCAAATCAAAACAAAATTCCACTGGAATGCTGAAAGCTTCATACCTCAGTAAGGACCATTTCCGTGGCAAATACTATTTTCCCATTAAAGCCACTTAGTGGGTACAGAAAATGTCAAGATGCCAAAATTCTTCTTTTAGCCTGGGAAAAAGCTTTTTATTTTCACTATTCCTGAGCTTAAAAATGGCCCAAGTACTTTTTATTTGCAATCTTCAAAAAGCCAAATGAACTCAACTGTAAGTCAAAGAAAAACCATGGAAAAACAATAACCTGAAAAAAAGAAAGGTTTCGGAAAGGTAGAAGTATATTAAATCAGAGCTAGAAATTCATCTCATGGTCTCATCTATCAGCATATAAACATAAATAATATATATTTTGTGTCTATTTCCATTATATAAATGGAAATATAAATAAATATGTATCTCAATTAAAAGTAGAGTGATTTCCATAATTTTAGACCTCTTTACAGATTAAACTATCATGAATCTCGCTTTCTACACTGCTATTAGCTTGTTAGCTATGAATCACCTACACCATTAAGAAGTTTTCTTCTTATTTCTCCAGTTCATAACTCTAAGCACTCTCTCCTAGAACAAATTTCTCTCACCCCACCTTACTCCTACTTCCCTGATATACACATATCACATTTCCTGTGGTTGGATTAGTTTTGCAGTCCTTGTTCAAATAGTTCTTCTGAAGACAAAAGTTAAAAGTAAACTGAGCTGAGTTTAAAAGTAAACTAGCTTTGATTCTCCTGGCTTTGGTTTCATGTGTGCTGTCCTAAATACCTACACTCCCTGTAATGCTTTGCTCTGCTGAAGACTATGACAAATCCATAAAAAGCTGTGGTTTTTATCTTGGGCCTGGAAAATATTTAACAGTTTTAGGCTTTAACAGATAATTAACTTCTAAATTACACATCTCATAACTTTGCTGGTATAAACAGAGGAGGCTCCATATGATCCTTTTCTGGGCAGAACGGCAGAAGTTGCCATTCTCGACACTCAAAGTGTAAAGTTTCGCAACACAGTTATGTACAGCTAGTTTTATACCATGAAGCTTCATGGGATTCTACACCGCTTGTTTTAAATTTAAGGAACTCAAATGCCAATAAATATGCAGCTTTTAAAAAAACATGTATTTCACATGGCCATCTTCCAGATATTAAAAAAAATTGAATTGAAAAGTTTAGGAGCCAAAAAAAGAATTCAAATCCATTTCAACTGCATGAGTCAACAATAATTTTTGTTGAACTTTAATAACTAAATCGCAGATAGTAAATTACTGATTTTGTTCAACTCAGGACATTTTCAAACTCTTTTATTAATCTCATGCCACTAGGCAATCAGTTAACTGTCATTTTACATTAACACTACTGCTGTTGTTTTGTTTGTAGAGCTCTACTCCTCTTAGAACACACCTATAATGTTTGAGAGGACAGAGAGGATTTATATTTGATTTTTATTATAATTCTGTTTTCATTTGGCCATAACAACCCAAAACCCAGAAATGAAAGTTTTATAGGTGTGATCATGAACAGAAAAATGTGTGTATGAAAATGTAAGCAAGCTCTTTCTCAGGTCTAAACTCAAAAGGTTGATCTCTTCTTATTCTTTTCTCCCTCCTCTCTTGAAGATAAAAGACACCAAACTTCTTCCTTCCTGTGTTAAAATGCTATGCGAGTCTGTTGGGTAATTCAAGTCTTCACACTCGGAGGGTGATAATTTCATATTAGTTGTACCCCATTATTGTGCTGCAGCATTAGTAGTAGTAGCAGTAGCATTACTACTAATAATAATTATTGTTACTTCATGTCATCACAACTGCCTTAAACTGGTTTGAAATGGAGATGGGAGATAGGACAAGAGGATGCGGCCTCAAGTTGTGTCAGGGAAGGTTTAGACTGGATATTGGGAACAGGTTCTTCACCAAAAGGGTTGTCAAGCATTGGAATAGACTCCTAATGTGATGAGAACAAAAATAATCTGACAAAGGGACAAACTAAATGCCAGGAACAGACCTTTGCAAAGTAATACACAAAGTAATACCCTCTCAATTTTTAGGCAGAAAGGAAAAAAGAGCCAACTCAGTCTCCTTATTGCACAGAGTTAAATATAGCCCATCCACCAGGACTGGAGAATGTCAGCATCATCTGAAGCTGCCTCTGTGCCATAAGAATAGATGAGACTGCTCTGTAAAGCACTGGATTAAAAAAAGTATGAGGTGATTGACTCATTCATGGCCCATAGCCATACAAATGCGTACAAAATTGCTTCTGGCCAATGTTCTAGAACCTTTACCATACAAACAAAAGGTAGCATGGCAAACAAAGCTGTCCCTCAAGAGTCTCATACAGTGAAAACATAGCTGTGAAAATGCATATGCAAAGCAGTACTTGTAAAGAGTTACATCATCACACCTTTGCAGTCACTCCTCTTTGCGTGCCAAACTTTGGTGAAATTGTGGAATAACTCAGAACTAGAGTAAGTGCTTTTAAATGATTGGATCTACAAGTGCTACGTCCAAATTATTATGGAGTTTGAGTTTGTTTTAATGAAAAAGTGTTTTGTTTACCTAATTTTATGTAGTTCCCAGCACTCCTTTGCAGTGGCCATGCCATCATTTTATGTTCCTATGAAGGCAGTAATGCTACACTACTTGCACTGTAGAATGTCCCCAGCGACTTAGGCCACATCCACACTGCGCTGACAGAGATAATGGTATAATCCAGCTGGCTGAAGTTTATCCCTTTGCCTGTCAATGTGCATGCAGAAAAGGGACATACTACTCTGCACCTCCAGACTTACCTGAGCTAGTTTCTAACCAGCTATCTGAGGCATCTACAGTGGCACAATCAGCCTCCACTGACCATCGTGTTGCTTGCCCAGGCCCCAAAGCCCATGTTGCTGCAGCCTCGTGCAGCTGTTCTTCAGCCAGATGGATTACAGCATCACATCCTCCGAGTGTGGTGCAGACATGGTCTGAGTTGCTGTGGGCATTTCACAGTGCAGACAGCATAATGCTGCTACCTTTACATATGTAGAAAATGATAGCACCATCACCACAGGAGCATGCTGGGAACTACTTCAGATTGGATGGACACAAGACTTTTTCACTGAAACAAACCTGAACTCTATAGTAGTTTGGATATGGTACTTGTAGTTTCAGTAATTTGAATATAAGAATCCATCCAGCTGTAAGAAATCATGCAGTTATAACACTCAGTGATCAGTGAAGTTATCTGCACTATAGGCATATATGTCAAGAATTTCTTGTGGTCAGTATTTCTACTATTTGATGACCACATGATTATTTTTGGTTAGCTGTTACTATTTCTTTCTTGACTCACTCCTAAAAGGCACTGAAACATCATAGTCGTATCACTCAGACAGCAATAACTGCAACCATCCTTAAATCAGTTTTGCAAACCTGCATCCAGAACATCCCCTACCAGAAGGGTGTGCTCTGCGTCTTGTCAACGTGAAGGCCTCCCCTTCCGTTTGATGTGAGCCATATGATCCAGCCTTTCCTTTGGGCTTGTTGAGACCAGACCATGTCTGAGGGGAGGTGTCTGCAATGCACTGGAGATAATGCCACACCATGGGAAAATGAGGAAAGAAACGTGTGTCTTGTGCAGTGTGGGAGACAATCAGCTATTTGCCACCATTCTTCTCAGCTGGGTGGAGGTTTTAATCCCCCCACCTCACTCCGGGCAGCTGACAGATCATTTCACAGGACTCATCTTTATTACATCTATGTGAACACGGTGGGGTGCCTTGTACTTCTGAACACACACTTCATTACTGTCTTTTTTCATGTCCTGATCAGACTATTGCAAAATCCCATACATAGACTCTCCAAAATGAGTCATGTCTGCCAGCAGGGATGTCTGCAAGTTGTCTCTGCACAGAGGTGCAGAGTCATGTGGAAAGCATGGGAGAAGACCACCCTGCCACAGCACAACAGCTTACTTATTAGAGAGGATGCCTTAGTGGATCAGAGAGAGACTAGTGTGTCTGCCCCAGGGGGCATTTGATTAGCTTTCAGGTAAAATGTAATGGGTTCTTTGTGACCTCCAAAGCCATACAATGCCAATCTCGCTGCTGTGGGGGCTGCCTCCGTATGAAATATGTCCCCCCCTTGCATCTGCAGAGAGTTGAAGCTATGCCCCGGAAAGGGCAAAAGGACTCAGGACACTGGAGCATGATCTGCTCCACACCTCTGAGTCCCCAACTTTTCTGCCCTTGTGGCATGTTCTGATTTGTCTGGTTTTAGACCTGACATCTGTGAGACTTTTCCTGTACATCAAACGACACTGGGAGAAGGAGCTGCATTACTCATATATAGTTTCAAAATTGTGGGTAGACTGGAGGGTTTCTTTCTTCCATTGACGTATGACTTCATCCTCTCTATCTTCTCATCTTCATGCATTAGCACAGCTAGATTTATAAGATGATCCTCTTTGCTTCAGAGGCCTTATCACCAGCTGAACAAGAATTCTTTCCTTATCACCTGTTAAGTTGAAGGATCAGTGTGTGTTGAAGTGGAGCAGCTGTGTGGCATCTCTTGGTTTCTGTCTGCCAGTAAATTCACTGCATTCAGTTTCAATAACTTGGCTGTTCTTATTATGTTATTTTATTTCTTATTATTTAAAATAAGAAAAAAATAGGTTGGTATGTCAAAATTCAAACTCTCTAAAGTACAGGGCACTAATACAATAATGTCACTATATTGAACAAGGGAGGAACATTTTTCCCTCTGACTCCAGAGTCTTTCACAGTACAGTTACCTGAACAATTTTCTGAGGTTATTCATGAGGAATTAGCAGAGTGCTATTAATTGCTGAAACTGTCTGGTTTGCTATCCAAAAAAGATAAAAAAAGTCTTAGGCAGCCTAGTCCAATTCTAGCCCTACAATTTAAGCTCACTAAATTACTAGGACCAAATCTATATTCAGAAGTTGTTTCATCCTTCTCTATGTGCTTCCTCACTCTGTTTCCTACCATCTCTTTTCAAGTGTGTATTGGACAACTTATGTGCAGAAAATAACATCTGTAAGACTTAGCTTGATTTTTTAAATCAATTTAAAAAATTTTTTTAAGTCAATTAGAAAAAATTTGCAAAGCTATGTGCAAACTGATATAGAGAAATGGTAATGTGATTTACCCATCTTTCACACTCGATAGCTGTTTCTAGTAGTCTGCCTTTGTCCTTAGGATTTAATTAAATCTCTCACAGAAAACAGAATTTGCTAGTACTTGACCTTTGTTTTCAGAGCCTCAAAACACAAAAGGCATTTAGAATCAATGACAATGCACAAAACACAACGCACTCCATTTGGTGCTCAGGGCAACACAATGCTTATCCTTTATATGGAGAGACCCTGGGTTAAAAAAGGATTAAAATTAAACCACAGTATTCTTTTCTAGGTTGTGTCCTGAAGAATCACGACTGCTGCTTCAAGCTGATTGTACACTATGCAATCCCCACCAGCACATGATGCCCAATGTTACCACTAAAGTAATCTTTTTCTCACTACATAAACTATATCGCCCTGCACTCTTTATTTGCCTTCCCTGGCTTCCTTCCTGTCTTTTAACTCCTCACTTCAAGCTCCTCACCCTCTTCTTAAAGACCAAACATAATCTCCCCACTCCCATTTCTGCTCCCACTTCCCCTTCCTCTCATCCGGGCCGCCCACAGCCTACTTTGCTCCAGCAGCCTTTCTGCTTTTGTTTCCCAGCTGCTCTTTCCTGCATCCCTTTAGCTGCTCTTAACACCACTTCTGCCACTTTCCTATGTGCTTTTTTGCTGAGACACTTCACACTTTTTCTTCCTTTTCTGACTTCTTGCTGGCTTTTTTTCTCTTCTTCACTTTGGTGTTAATGGCAGAGATCAGGTGGATTTATGATAAATAGTGAGTAAAATTTTAATTCTTGCAGAGCTCATGGAAACAAATCTGAAAATTAACACTCAGCTAAAACAAAAACTGGTAGGAAGCTAATTCAGTGAAAGCATGATGTTCAATGGCCTTAAACTATGTAGAAAAAGGTCATTGAATGAAAGCTACAGAGAATAATTTTGCTTCTGGTCATGTTAACAAAGGGGCAAAGCCACATATTAAATATGTTCCTTTAATTGGGAGGAGTTTCAAGGCTGAAACTGTTCTTAGCCCTTTGCAGGGCAGTCCACAGCAGGAGAAAGGTGTGCTCTGCCTATTGCACCAGCCAGCCAGGCCCATAACTTTTCCTCTCTTACTTATTTACCATCCCACAAGGCACAAGGAAGCCCAGTCACAGCTTCTTTCCCACCCAATGGCAGGCTGCATGTCTGCCTGCTATTGATGCATCTGGGAAAAGTTTGTCTGCTTCCCTGAGCAAATTCTTTTTTTTGTCTTTTAGAGCATTGTTGCTCAGCACAGCTTGAAGTTCCAGGGTTCACAGCCTGGCTTTTACCTTAACTAGAACCTGGGCTTTTTTTTTTTTTAATATGGGAATAGAAGAAGCAACAAATACAAGCTAATATACTTGAAATAATTTAAATTATATTGTAACTGATTTTTTTGCCACCAGTATCCAGTAGAAGAATCACCACGTTTGCTTTGGCATTTTCAAATCCACTGTAATATTGCTCAGAATTTACACTGCTGAGGGGCCTCCTATCTCCTAGGATGCCTTCTGAGATGCCCAGTTCTGCCCCATATGGTACAAATTACATATTTTTAGGCCTTCTGTAGGAAAAGCAGAAGGTCCCCAAAACTTACGAAAATGAAGATGACTGGGGACAATGCATTTCACAGACAGAGTGGCAGCAGTCCCATTTTCAACTTCCCTGTTGGTTAAACTGGAAAAGCATATTTTTTTTTAAGAAGAAATTATCCTGTAGGTCATTTAAACAAATTCCCATAATCTGCAAAAAATCTAAGGACTCTTGAAGGTCCCTTCCAACCAGAACTATTCTATGATTTTACGACTTGCTGTGGTCTCACACACACACAAACGCACACTCCTGTACATATATACATATGATGGAATCCACCTCTGCCTCTGCTGGGACCTTTCCAGCAGCTCTGCTGGCAGGAGCTGCTTCGAGGATGTGTGAATCACTTAGGTGTTCCCTATTTCTGCAGGCTGTTTTACCAGATGCCAAGTAAGTTGCAAGGCTACAACCTCCAGCCTCAGGGACTCTCTCTTGCTCAAGGCCCTCTGCCGGGCTCTGCACAAGCAGGGGCCTGATTCCACAGACGGATGAAGGAGGGAGGGAGAGGCAGATGTTCTCCCAAAGAAAAAATAAAGCGTGAACTGAAGACACATCCTGTACCACAACTGCACATGGCTACAGAAAATGTTCCACATTGCTCTGCTGCAGAAGCTGTCTCTCTAGGACTTGCATTTCCTTTGATTTTCCTATGACCAGAAATAGCAAATAACAAATTGGGAATCAAAACCTACACCCCCCCTCACCTTAAAGCCCTCTGCATTCAAGAGAAACTAATCTTTTTCTCCAGCATTTTTATAGTAATCTATTAAGCTATTTCCAGATTGCTTGAACCAAGAATAGCCAGAGAATGTGAAGTCCTTCTATACATGGCTGTACCCTTCCTATCTCTGTGAGGTACATTTCCAGGCAACTGCACAAGCCTCAAACTACATCAGTGTTCAGATCAGGAAATGTTATGTCCAAGAAGTAGATAATTTCCCCCCCTGCTGTGTCCAGAAACACACAGTATTCTACAACCCAACTCCTCTGCTTCTTCCCATCACATACGCCAGTCACCATTGTTTTCATTATTCCGTCTTTGTCCAGAGTTTTGACCTCTGATTGACTTTGAAGTTTACATACGAGGAAAAACAGTCAGGCAGCTGCTAAAACAAGCAAGGAGAGATCAAACAGTTCTGAAAGAATTAAAAACAAACAACTTTTATCTTTTTCTTTTGTGTTTACCAATACATTAACAGATCCAGATAGATGGAGAGATACACAAATGCTTATACATATATATTTAAATGATAACATTAAAAAATTACATTAAAAGAATATTGTTTAGATTAGTGCAGCTGAACATTGAAGGATAAGGAAATTAGGAAAATTAGGAAATACCAGATTAAGATTGCTATGCTAATTTATTTCTGCCACTGGGTGTGATTATCCTGTGTTGTACAGAATGAGGCATTCATCCTGTGGGAAAATCTAAAATACCACTGTCATGGAAGGGTTTATAAGAAAACATATGCACATGGGGAGAGACAAAAAAAGATAGACCAGGGAGTCTTAAATCTGCTATTTTCTAATATATCAGGAACTGATGCTGTAGTTTAAATGACACTATTTAATGACTGGAGCATAGAGGATTGGATGTCCTAGCTTGTTTTCTGGGGAGAAAGAAGTTAGAGGAAGGAAGTTCCTTGCAATACGTATAGAGAAACATTGATTCTTGCCATTTATTGAGTAACACAATCTATCATTGCAGGCATTTAATTAATCAGTTTTGGAGTGGAGGTACAATGTCAGGTATAAGTAGGAAGTATTTCATGCAGATCCTGGAGCTGGAAGACCACTTAGTAAAAATCAAGTTCTGTTTCCTCTAGATTACTAAACCTTCTTAACCCTCATATCAATTAAATCCAGTCCAGTAATTTCATTCTGGTTTTGCTGTACAATTTCTCCTAATGCTTAATATCTCATTACTGTTTCAGTGTCAGTGAGAACTCGGATCTTGAAATGGTGATGTTTCCCAATTACTATATTGGCAGACTGCCTTGACCTTTCCTGGAGAAACCCAACAAGAGGAAAGCAGTAGTAGTTCCCAACAGTTTCCATTTCAATGACTCTCACACAGAAATTCACAGAACACAGGAAAAATGTTGTCTCTGAGATAAATGACTTTGACTTCCAAAGGTCTGCTGAAAGTAAAAAAAATGTTAAACTTCCCAAAAGATGTCAAATTTCACAAATACCTAAAAAATATTTCTAAAAATACCATGCAAGTATGAATAATAATCTAAACCAGAATGTTTTAATTGACAATAAAGTTCTATTTGCTTCCTGAGAAGTTCCTTTTTTATTTTACTTTGACTAAATAAAGATTACTCTGGCCTGTATAATATGAACTTTAGAGTGCTCTGTAACTTGTGACAGAGGCAAATCAGTCTGAGCACTCTCCTGCCCCTTAGTATTGCTTGTACATTTAAGATAATTCCCACAGCCACTTAATTCAAATTTGCTTTCTTATATGCTTAAATACTATATGCTATATTATAGTATGGAAATTCTACCAAATCACAACTCTTTGTGTGCCATTTTGCCCTTCTGCCATAGATAAGCCATTGTGTCTTATATAGGCCATAATAAGCTATAAAAGGATAAATGGAAAGACATTTTCCTGTGGGTTTTTTTTTTTTTTTGATGCTGAATTTCACCAAGTGTTAAGATAGCTTTTGTAGAGCAAAGCAGCAGTATAATCAGAAGTAGAAATATCTCGTCTGTATTAGCTTCAGAGCTTCAGAGCAGTTTGTGTACAGCTATCTTTTCCATCTATCCCTTGGGCATAAAGGCAGTGAAAGAATTCCTAAAGAAGGGATGGAAATTGTGTTGGTCAAGATCAAATTACAAGCATGCATAATTTGATGTACTGATGACTGTCCACCAGATATCACTGCAGGAGGCTTGCCAAGATGTTACTTGTCCCAAGAACTGGAGTTCAATGCTTAACAAACATCTCCTCGGTTTCTTTGTGGAATGAAAGTTATGACAACTGCAAAGACTTCTTGTCTTAGTTGAATGTGCAATAAGAGAAATCCGTGATTTTAAAAGAAAATCTCTGCTTGCAAGCAGAAGCTATTGGCAGAGATAGGCAGTGTAACTCCGTAGTTCCACCATGTGAAGTCAGTACAAGACTCCAAGGTTAACTTTGTGGCTTCAAATTAACTCAGACCCTAGAGGAGCATGTAATTTTGTGTAGCTCTTTCCACTTTTGAAAATGTTGAGTTGTATCTTTTAGACAGTCTCAAGTAGCACAGTGAAGTCCTTGTGTAAAACAACTCAAAGCTGTATTTCACGGTCATTGAATGAAAGTCTGCAAGTTACAAACCTGGTATATTGAAAGTTGCAATGTGTCATTTGTCACCTCTCATCTCCAGATATATGAGCCAACAAATGGACAGGCTACTTTGTTTACTGTTTTCTGAAATGAAGAGGTCAGCCAACAGCCCAATAAAAAGACTTCAGGTGAATAAAATATTCCTAAACACAAAAGACTCTTCTAATCCAACTTCTGTTAAGCAAGCCTGATATTCATCACCCCAGTGCTGAGGAATATACATAATGAAAAGAAACACTTCTCCACAAAGGACAGAAGACATTCTCGCTTTGATAGGTATCATCCCAGATACTGAAAAAACTCTGACTGCACTAATCGCTATCTGCATACATCTGCTCCTCGTGGAGAAAGCATTATTCTCATACCAGCCAAGTAATTGTTGTTCAGTTGGTGAATTATATGGGTCCTTTCTCTTTCATATTTCCCCTTTCCACCAGATGGAGAAGAATCCTTCTAAATATGTGTTAAAGCATCTGATTTGTTTTAGTTATTACTGTGGAACTTCTATGTGTAGGCTTGGATTCTGCTTTTGGCTGAAGAAGATTAAACTGCAGAGGGAATAATTGGAATTATTTAGCAGCTATCACACATATGCTGGATTACTGAAGCATGTAGGAGATGAGCATTTTCCATGGGTAGCAATAAAAAAAGTCCTTTTCCTGTGATAATCCAAATTTCTTCCCAATATTCTTCTGAAATAAAATTTCATAGCAAATGTTTATCTACAGCCTAACTCCATGATATATTCCATTTCCTCTCTATGTGAAACGACACAGAAAAAAATGATCCAGGGTGGGACACATGAATTACTTTCTTGGCTGATGATACTGGTATCTTTGCTATAGTATTCCTAGACAGAGTTCTTGGAAAAAAATGTAAGGTCAAATAACAATAAATAATGTTGAGAAAAAATAAAGATATCAAACCAGAAGAATTACTGGACTGTAACGGCCGAAAGCTGAATCTTCATTGGGAATACATCCAGATATCTAAAAATAGTGTGCACTTCAATGGCTGTATATCTGTTTTGATGATGAGAAGTAACAGCCATATTATGGCCATTCAATAATTGCTACTGGTTCCTGAAATGCTTGTGTACCTGCGAAAGTTGCTGTCCAGCAAGTTCAGTTGATCAAACTGTTAAGCATTCTCTTTCAAAGCAAGAGAACTTGGCATCAGCCTGGAGCTCAACCTGGAGTAGGCAGGACAAGTTGTGAGGTGGGGAGAGCAGCTGTTGATCCTGTTTTTGTTCCAATTGCTTCTTGCAAGGGGTTATTTATCCTGCTACACTTCACAGGCTGCTCCAACTTGCCATAAGGCTTTTCTTTCTTTCTGGAGCATTCAAAAGAGGCAGGTCCGTAAATTGTCTTCTCTGACTACTCTGAATCTCATTAGCCTGCTCTTTTTGTAAGCATACCCCATAGTGACGAAGGAGGTCGGGGTGGCTTTGCCAGCCAGGCAACGTGGCTGTGCCTGCTCTTCCCTGTGTGCCCGCACGTTCAGCAACTGTGTTCAGCAACTCTTGGGGAGCTCATACTGGGGAGCAGCTTTACCCCCAGTACCAGGGCAGCTCTTGGGGCTCCCCTGCCTCAAGTGCAGGGAGGAAAACTCTGCTCACCTGCCCTCTGGAGGATGCACAGCCAGTAGAAAGCATGACTGGTGAGAAACCTACACAGCAGGAAGGCCATCCTCTAAAAGAAAAAGCTCCTTGGACATTTGGAAACATTTTGTTTCTAACTGCCAGGGAAAATATTGACATTTATTTATGACACTGGTGCCAAGTTACATTTTGGCTTGCTTATGCTCAAGAATTTTCTGGCTTGGAGAGAGAAGGAAAAGAAAGCAGATAGGCCACAAGGTTCCTTGCTACTTTTTATTTTGTCCACCTCTGGGCTGCTGCTTTTCTCCTTACTCTGCAGCAGTTCATGCGGGAGGGGGAAGAAGTGACTGCAGCAGCAAAGCACAACAGAAACTGCAAGCAAGAACCTTCATATTGGGGTGGGGTGACCAGCAACTGTGCCAGGAGCTGAGGATAATAGCCAGGGCATGGTAACCCATGCTAACAGCTAGGAAAACTACTTGATATGCTTCCAGGTTTGCTGGCCAGTTCCTCCTCTTACACCTTCCTGGGGAAAGTGTGGAGCTGCTGCTTGCTCTGTGCTGCTGTGCACCTTGAAAGTTTCTCCATGCATTGAATACTTGCCTCTGAGAAGTTAAGAATTTTGATTTGCATAAATAGGTCATATTTTATTACTATAACTTAATCATAAATTGCACTCATTATTTATTTTATTCTTATGATGCATTATGTATTTTATGTAAATATATTTGATTCTTTAACTCCAATTTGGACTGCTGGTTTTGCATTCCCAGGAAGGAAGGATCTATTTTGGGAGAATATATATCCGTCCTCAAAGAAATTGCCAAAGGCTTGAAACCCAGTTACTCTCCTCCTGCACTGCACAAAGTGAGGAAAATGCCATTATTCCCTTGGGCTGAACTGACGACGAGCAATAAAATCTGAGGCACACAGCCTGGAAAGGGGTGAGTTTGTTTGCTCTCCCATCCTAATCTTCTCTTTGCTCTCTCTTACAGAAGATGTTGGCCTGGATCAGTTTCTGTTTTTCTGGAGGGAGCTTACCCTGGAACACTGGGGTAGCTGAGAACAACTGCTGAGCAAGGACATTCCCCACTTCAGTTTGAGCAAAATACTGTTTACCACTTTCTCACTCATTTGCCTCTCCCATTTCCCTGTTTCTCACTGGAGGCGATGGCTGCCTGAGGCCTGGGAGTAACAGCAGATCCCACAGCAGCAACAGCTGTTAGACCAGGAAGGGCACACCAAGCCCCACAGAGCATACCCAGAACCCTTGGAAACCTACTTGCTTTGCTGTGTGGTCCTGTTACCATACCCAAAGCCCCTTACACACAAGGAGATGCCACAGTCTGACATTCTTCATATACATACCCTACCCTGATTAGGGCACTTAGCATTTACTTCCAGGTGCCACTGCACAGCATGCTTATGAATTGCTGGAAATGATCCTCTTCTTACCACCACAATGTCACTGCATTGAAACACGAACAGAGGATCCCTATGGGCATCTGAAGAGGGAAGTCTCTAACTGTGGTTTCTGGTCCTAGATGTGCTGGTGCCAGCACAATTGTCCTTCATTCATGGGAAAGCAGAGAAGCAAGAGGCTCAGCAACCAGATCTGTAGATGCCTGAACTCAGAAAGTCCCAGGGGCTCAACTCCTGGCACTCTGACTTGGTTTTCTCTTGGTGTGTGTCTCCCTCCCACTTGCCCACAGTTCTTTTCAGTTTTGCTTGTCTTCTTCGCAGGAGAGACCAAGAGGTTTGGGCCAACAAGTTCTACTTACACTTTGTGACATGGCTTGAGTGCTGGTTCATCAGGACTGGTTTCTGCATATCTCTAAGGTTTCTTACTCATCACAAACACCACCACCCATAGTGAAACTCCAGTTTGTCACAGTGGATCAGGAGGGAAACTACAACTTGCCACTGGCCAGGCCAGATTCATCAGCGAGACACTTAATGGCAACAAAAGCAGGAGAGCTCAGGAAGGGGAGCCCAGCTAAGAAGCCCTGGCCATGGTACATGTGTGAAGGTGTCTCTGACCTGCATACACAAAGCATCCTGATCCCCATACTTGTGGGTTTTGAGTCCTCCCAGTTTTAAATCTGACATGTAAGCTTTGCTGCACCTGTCTATGCCAGCTTCATAGTGTGTGTACTGTGGATCCAACCCACCTATCATCAAACCTGCTGTACACTGGCAGCTGCTGTTGGGACCTGCCTTTCCAATTGGGAACCAGATGCTTTGTCTGTGCACTTGTTGAAGCCAATGTGTTGAGAGTTGTTTGTACTGCATGAAAAAATTTGCAGTGGAGACTCTTTTCCCTTGAGCTGGTTACAAGACTGTTTCCTCAGATGGAAGAGAAGCCACACATCAGGAGGCGGTTCCTTTGTTCGTCCTCATGAGCTCCTGCCATCCAGAATTCAGCTAAAGAGGCTCTTAATTTCAGTTTTCATCAGAGACACATTACCTGGTTTCCCTCCAGACCACAGGATTGTATATTCTTTTGTTTCTTTTTCTTACAGATTCTCCCATCTTTTCTGTTTTTCTTTGATATATTTCCAACATACACTGAATATTTGCCATAGTGGCTTCTTCTCTCACACGTGTCTTATATTTCTGCTCTGCTACAGATACTGACTTGCTCTCATGTTTGGGATGGAGATTGCTACTATTTGTATTGTCTAGCTACATGGAGATGCCCCATTGAACTATCTTAAATGAAGGACACCGGTTAGTCAAATACGGAGCAAGTTAAAATAAAAAAAAGAGTCCAGTTATTTGAAAACTGCGGGAACAAAAGGGTAAAGAGCAGCACTGCAGAAAGGGACCTGTGGGTCCTTGTCAATGACAATTTGAACATGAGTCAGCAGTGTCCTGGCAGCCAGGAGGGCCAATTGTATCTTGCAGGACATCAGGCAAAGCATTGCCAGCCAGTCGAGGGAGGTGACTGTCCCACTCTGCTCTGCACCGGTGCGGCCTCACCTTGAATATTGTGTGCAGTTTTGGTCATCACAATATACAAAAAATATAAAGATATTAGACAGCATCCGAAGGAGGACTGCAAAGATGGTGAAGGACCTTGAGGGGAAGCTGTATGAGGAGCAGCTGAGGTCACTTGGCCTGGAGAAGAGGAGACTGAGGGAAGACCTCACAGCAGTCTACAGCTTCCTCTTGAGGGGAAGCTGAGGATCAGCTGCTTGATCTCTTCTCTGTGGTGACCAGGGGTAGGACCAAGGGAATGGCATGAATTTGTGTCAGGGGAGGTTTTAGGCTGGATGTTAGGAAAATGTTCTTCACCCAGAGGGTGGTTGGGGACTGGACCAGCCTCCCCAGGGAAGTGGTCACTGCACCACGCCTGCCAGAGTTCAAGAAGCATTTGGACAATGCCCTAAGGCACATAGGGAAATTCTTGGGGTTGTCCTGTGCAAGACCAAGAGCTGGATTCAATAATCCTTGTGGGCCCATTCCCACTTGGGATATTCTATGACTCTGTGACTCTAAAAGTCTGCTCACAACTGTCTCAGACTGCTTACCCAAAATTAAAAGAAACTTTTTTCTTTGATCCCCATGTTCTGCTTCATATAAAAGGATGACAATCCTTCACTTCCCTAGAATAGAAAGATAAAGAAATATGTGTATGTGAAGCTTCCAGATAATATTTAGCAGCATAGAATAGCCTAGGAAGAAGCTGATGTTTTGTCCTCTGAAAATGGGACTTGGGTCAGGGGAAAATCTGATGCAGAAAAACTCAGTTCTACCACAACCTTTTCTTTCTTTTCCTGCCAGACATCTATCCCATCTCCTGATATTGTGGGACATGAGAGAGTGGTTATGGTAGAAGTGATCACATCACCTCCATCAGATTCAGCAACAGAGATCCCCTATTCACCAGGGAGAATCTACTGTGGGACTCTCCAGTCAGTTTAAATTCATGCTCTGCATGCATAAGCAGAGAAAACTTGGCAGGCTGAACGGTGTGTCCCTTAGGAATATTGACAGATAAATGTAAACTCAATTACCTTGCTTTTTCATTCAAGTTGGGTTACTTGCACTGTGTACTAAGTACATCAGCATCTGGAGTCACTTTGTACAACAGAAGAAAGCATTTTCCGGTGTCAAAAGTAGAATTTTGTACAGCATTTATAACTTGCAAAAGGTCAGGCGGTTGGCTGTGCCTTTTTCCCCCTCATCCTGAAAAACAAACAAACCAAAACCAATGTAGAAGCTTCACCATCTCTAAGGTTTGGGGTTTCTTTTTTTGGTGTAGCTAAATGGCTGATAGCCATTTTGCCTCTGAGCCTGCAAAACACAAGGATGTAAAACCAGCTCCTGAATTTTCTTTACCATTCTCCCCACCACCACCATATTCACTATCCTTTAACCTGGCTCATTACTGAAAGCTGAAAACACAAAAGTAAACATTAGCTAATGAGGTTCGCACCTGGGGGTGGTAAACAAAGCTGCTCTCCATGCCTATGGGCTCTTGAAGGGAAACTTGCTGCTGTAGGAAAACAAATCTCAGCACAGTAAGAACAGGTCTGCCTGGGGTAGAGTGTGTGTGCAGAGAATGGGAAGAATATTTTCATTTTTCTGATTTCATAATAAGACAGGGAATGATGAAGTACAAAATCTTTCTGTGACAGGTTGACCCTGANTCAAAAATACATATTTGCCTTATTTTTGTTTTTATTGTAGCCAGAAGCAGAAACTGATGTAATCTGATTCCTTACTCCTCTGTAGTTTGGGACGTTTCAAGTCCATATTTTGTATCCTGAGATTTTGTCTCAAATTGAGAGAATTGGGACTTTGTCTTGGACTTAGAGAATCAAGACTTTGTCTGAAATGCAATAATATGGTGCATGCTAAACAAAACAAGTCTTTGTGTACCATCGTTATCAAAACATTGTAGCAGCAGGAAATAGCTAGACATGGACTTTCCTTTGCTAGTTAACTGCTACTATAGAGCTGTTAAAGTTCAACTCATTATACTTTTAAATCCTACTGCAGTAGCTGAATGCTTCAGTAGAGAAAGAAAGCCTGTTAAGGCGGTTCTTTGCAAAACAGTAATGCATATAACAAAGCAGTATAGTAATGCATATAATAAAGCAGTATGTTTTCACC
Source organism: Calyptomena viridis (assembly GCA_013390005.1). Classification (NCBI taxonomy): domain Eukaryota; kingdom Metazoa; phylum Chordata; class Aves; order Passeriformes; family Eurylaimidae; genus Calyptomena; species Calyptomena viridis. Next base: position 60,552 of record WEIV01014118.1, read on the forward strand.
TTACCGTTTCCTTCATTCAATCCACACTTCTCTGAACTTGTCTTTACTCCTGCATCCAGGCATGACCTCTCTCCTGCCTGCTTGGCAGAGCATCACCAGCAAGCAGATGGGGGACCCCCCGGCAAATTGGCCCTTTTGGGAGCTGCACATCAGGGCTGGGTTCACCCCTTCGGGCATTGCTCACCAGAGCACCGAGCTCAGGCTGCTGTGAGTTTATCAGAAGAATCACGCCTCACAGTTTAATGCCCATGGAAGAATCTGCTCTCTCTTTCATGCTTTCTCCTCCGCAGGGCTATGGTCTGATAGAAAAGCAAGGTCTCTAAAAGCAGACCTCCCTAGGCATACATTCAGGGATGGATTTCCTTCTCTTCTTCTGGTGCTCCGATCAAGGCGAGCACTAACTCCACTGAAGACAATTCAGCCAAAACAACACAAGCCAAAGGAGAATCAGAGTGTAGCTCTAAGAAACACCTATTCCTATTACTTTCCAGACTTTTATTGCTGCAAATACAAAAATCTACTAACTGACTTCAAAGATCGTAAAGCCCTAATTGTGTGTGCTAATAAAGCATATAAATAAATACAAAGCATATAAATAAAGCAGTGTGCTGCTGATGCATAAAACACGCATAGAGAGTACACAAATACACTCTAGCTGGGCTTAAATTTAGCTTCAATCACACAAAAGGTATCTTTATAACTAAGAATGATGGGAAGATCTCAATCCAGACCAGATGAACAACTCATTTTTTCACTGATCCTGGATTTGGCTGACCTGACTTAAATGTGACCTGAGACATTTCTTAGTGCTTTGGAAATTGCATCAACATACTTGGGTTGGAGATGCCACAGTCAGGAAAAATAAAAAAAGATTCTATTTTTAAAATTCTGCTGTTCCTTTTTAAAATAGATCAGTGAAGCATAACTTTTCCTATAGCTGTAATTTTTCAGGCTAAGCAAACTCCAGTAATTTCAAAAGCAGTGGGAACAGGAGGTCACTTGGGGCCAGCCAGAACAAAATTTAACTCTTTGTTCTCTTCCAGTAAAAGTTTTGATCCTGTTATTATTGTTTAAAAGAGCTTATAAATGAAAATGTAAGCTTTTCCTTGCAAGAAAACACAAACTGAAAAAATACGTAGCAGTAGTAGTTTCAGAGCTGTACAGAAACATTAATGGGGGAAGAGAAACACCAAGGGGACTTCAGCCATGCATTTTCTCAGTACCTAGAAAGGGTACTGAGGACTAGATTTTGCTAAATGGCAACTATCACTGGACAGCTGCTGTCATCAGGAGACTGCCAGGAACTACAAACACCTTTCAGCAGCAGGAGGCTACGAGCCATGGCAGTGTACAAGCTTTTCCTGACATTGCCTTCAGAGCTGAGAGCTCCAAAGCCTTCCCCTAATAACATATTGCTGAAGGTTTTCAGATTTAAGGGGAAGAAAGCCATGTTGCAGCAGCATGACCTGACTTCCTTGAAAACTTATCATGAATAGTATAGATTCTTGTTTCATGATTGTTTCACGTCAGATAGCTAGACCTTTGTGAGCTAATGTGTTAAGTAATTTTTAGATAACACATTTTATTAAATTATGCAAATAACCCCTAAACACTGAAAAACCCAAGCATGGGTAGATAGGCTGTCTTTGCCATTAGGGTGTGTTTAGCAGTAGGATGGACTCCTCCCAGCCAAAACTCACACCTATGAACATTGGCCATTCCACATCTCTTGCAGTAAAACTCCATCCTTACTTAACCTGTCAGCTGTAGCTCATGTTCACTGATTTCCATGGGGAGTCCATTCACATTTATCTAAAAGTTATTCTCTATCCTCCTGGCAAGTCATAAGGTAGATGATTCTTTTCCCTCACTACTTTTCAAGTATGGGAATGGCATTAAAAAACCCCAAACAAATCTCAAGTGGCTTACAATGGTATGAAGTAATGATAGTCTGGAACTGGAAAGGCTTGGCCTCTGTAGTTTGAGAACTGGGGAAGCTGGGATAGATGTTCAGGCTTTGAAAACACCAGCTACCTTCTGTTTGTTTGTATCTACATTTATGTTGGGATAAACAGCTCTCAGCAGAAGAAAATGCTATTTGTTTAAGTATTTCAGCCAAAGGACAGCAATTATACCAATAAGGCACTCCTTTCCCTACCTTCAAAGCATTTGGTAGTATCAACAATAGACCTGAGACCAAGTGCTGAGGATTAAATGTTTTCTAACTGAGCTAATTGGGCATTTGAGTTCTACTATTATGCTTTAGACACTGTGAAATGTTACACTTCCTAGTTAGAGCTTTTTTTGTCCCATTGATTATGGAATAAAAGTTACTTTGTTACACTGCAATGATTTTGCAAAGTCCTCCTTGTGAAACGAGCTATCTCGTGCTGTAGCTGTGGAGTGTGATCAGCGGATGGACAGGACCAGTGAATCTCAGGCCATCTGAACCATCCAGCAGCACCCTTTGAAACATCCACTGGTCAGGAATTGTGTTGCCTTAACAAATCACATAAAAAATGTTTAAAGATATTTTAACTTACACAGCACAGACCATGCATTTTTCCTAGGAGAAAAAAAACCCACCAACAACAAAACAAAAAAAACCCCAGATGTAAGGATTTGAAGTAAAATAACCTTGGTGGTCTGGAAGCATATACCAGGAAGGAAACACCCTGTAGCTACAACTTACAGTAGCTTCTGGTGTTGACATTAGCAAAACCAAAGGGAGCCTTCTCCAATGCAACTAAGATTTCCACAAGTTGATCAGAACATACAGAACTCTTTGAGCAAAAGTCTCTTTTATTTTATAAATAAATGTCTGCAGTATATAAGCTATTAGAAAGCATAATTTTTAAGGGCTCAGTCAAATATAAATTTATTTCATGGTTGAAAATTGCTAAAGATAACTTTTAAATAAGAATGAGGCGCTTGATTTATGCTATGCCATTTGATTAATGCAGTAATATGCTTTGATTCTCACTAAGGTCTAAAGAATATAGAGAGCATTTTTTCATCTTTTGTCTCAGTACAAACAATATAGATTACAGCAGTGAGAGTCTGTGAAGAGAATTAAGAGATAAAGCAGTTAATAGCTTTTAATTCTGCTTTTGCCTATTTGGCAGAGCTACAACAAGTAATTCCACTGAGTTTGATTTAGTTTCCCTGCCAGTAATACTTGAGCACTTCCGTAAAATACTTTAAAAGCAGTGCACTTGAAAAGTGCAATATAAAGGTTAATTATTCATTTTGTGTCTGTTACTGGAAAAATTTTCCTGCTAAAAGAGAAGAGAAAAAAAATAATGCCTTCTACTTTCTTATTCCTTTTACTTTTCAAGTATTTCTAAATATTCATTTTTGGTTCCTGTTTCTAAAAAAGCAGCTTAAATATTGTGCCATAATTTCACTTGTGAATGACACTAACTGGTGTGATCAAGTAGCTCAATGCAAACTGTTGTGTTCAAGGACTGCATGAAACACTATATGAAACACTTTTCTGAAAATCTAGTCACCTCAGGCAATGGCTATTTTGAATTGTATAACCTAAATAGCTCCAGAGCACCAGTCAGATGAGAAATATGCAAAGAAAAAAACCTGCAGATATTTTAAGGAGCTGTAGTATAGGAACACAGTAAATTTGGCTTTAGGACTTCTAGTATCAGATCAGAAGTTGGCAGTCACACACCATAAAATATTTTGGTAAGAAAACCACACCCTTTTGGCTGAATTCTGTTTGAAACAATCTTAACTCTGTGCAGGTGGAACTTGGGCTTTTTCTGATACTGTCAGAACAAGTGTCATCAGCCACTTCTCAACTTCTTGTCATTTTTTAATCTCGAGGTTGTTAGTGTCCTTTAACTGGACATTCAAGCCAGAGCCCCTTTAATCTCTGTATTGCCATTGTTTCCAGCCACCTACCTCATTTTGCCTCAGATACCTTGCACATTCTTTGGACCTCTTCTTTTGCATCCACCCTTTGCCTCCATCCTCATTTGCTGAAGATGATGAAGAAAGACAAGATGATCACAGAGCCAGAGATGGGTTTCTATCCATAAAGAGGCACACTATGAGTCACACGCACCCCTTTCATTTCCCTAGCCCTGTCTGACAAAATCCAGCCTGGACCCAGATGAGGAGCTTTACAAATATTGGCAGCATACAACATGGTAGAGTTTACAATGCCATTTCCATGTAGATATCACAGCATAGACACCAAAGAGAACAGAAGTAGTTCAGGGGCAGAGCTGTGTGACTACAAGAATTCTAGTGACAGGAACTGATGGCCTGATGGAATAGGGTGCTGCTGGTTCCTGAGGTGACCAGCTTATCCAAAGAAAGCAGGTGCAATGGCAACCTGAGGGCAGATTTCAATACTAAACTTTGATCCTTACTGCTCTCCTATTGGGGAGAAGGGGGGGGGGAGGGGAATTCAAGGGTTGTGAGTGGACTGTCCTAGGAGATGTGGCCAAAGGAGAGATGGGTAGATGGGCAGTGCCTTCTCTGTCCTTGGGTGCTGCCTACAGGAGGATGTCAAGATAAAAAAGATATATAACGTGCTTCTGGCCCAAGTAAGGAAGGCTGAGAGCTCTTTTCTGCCTGCATTTTTTTGTTTGTTTGTTTTATTTCTTTTATAGGGTGCTCCGGTTTTCTGGGCATGGTGCCAGGGGTTGTGTGCTTTGCCAAGCAGCAGCTTCACAGTCTCGGGCGAGCAACATCCTGGTTCCACCCTATCCTGAACGGGGTGTGCTCACATACCCACATGTACTGTCAAGAACACTTTATTTCAGACAGACATTTGGTGAAGAGAAGTTAGACTAAACTTGCATTTCTCCCACGAATTTGCCTTATTTAGTGTACCGGCACCTATAAAAACAACCTGTAGCTTGACATAGTGGTATCCTTTGATGGAGATGTTATAGCATATCAGTATATCAGATAGTTGTATCTTTTGGAGAGATTCCAGGAGGAGATGCTCCCCCAGAGGTTGACAGGCTCTTTCCGCGGTCAAGTTCACAGTCTCCTCAGGACAATGTCTCCTCAGGCATCATTTGCTGATGCTGCATTGTGGCATAATTTGATTTGAGTGACAAGAGACTTCGACCGATTAGAAATGACACGGATTACTGTCACATTCTCCAGCAGGGCAGAGATTTTACCTGCGGACCATCACCCACAGGCATTTCCTGTTTCCAGGGCTGGCTCAGACAGGGAAGGAAAAAACCCAGCAATGCAAGGGTCCAAACGGAATGGAAAATGGTTACTTCTCTGTGTAGTAAAGGAGAAAATGAGAATTGCTTATTTTACAGCACTGCCCCGGAACAGAGATGTATAATTCAAGGGAAAGATGATAAATTTGCAGATGTGAAAGCCAGGCAGTAGGAGAATGCAGCTGGGGCGGTGAGAGGAAGGCTCAGCCCAGCGAACACTCACCCGCTCCCCACCGCAGGGCTCTGTTCCCTGGCAGCCATGGGCAGCGGCCGGCTCGCTCCTCCTAAAGGGGAGAGCGCAACCAGCATGTTCAGGGGAGCGAAACTCGGTGCGGTTACTCACGGCCGCGGGCCGCTCACCCCCGCCCCCGGGCTCGCCCATCTCCGCTGGGCGGCGCTGCGGCAGCGCGGCTCTGGCTGCTCCCCGTGCGAGGCAAGGTGTGAAAATTATGTGTATTAAAAATAAAAAACCCAACAAACAAAAACAGGTAGTAAGACCAAAAAATGTGTTTCGGGCGCAGAGGGAAGGTTCCGTGGAAGGATGACGTCCGTGGCTTTCCTTGCGCACGGCAGGGAATTCCCGGTGGCCCCGTGCCTTTTCCCGGGGATCCCGGGCCGCAGCCACCGCCGATGGATCCCCAAGGCTCCCAAGAGCCTCTCTCGGAGCGATGGAAGCACATTCTAACACGTCTCCCACGCCGATACCGGAGGGTACGTCAGGATTTCCACGGGAAGGACAGGATGACGGGCGGCACGCAGCCGGGAGAGGCGGCTGCCATGAAAAACCACAGAAGTGCAAGGACGCCGCAGAGATGAAAAGCAGCAGAAATACAGATAATAAGCATTTCAGAAAAAGGCTGCTTTAAAATGATAGGGACAAAGGGATTTTAATGATGTATTAGTTGCTATATGGGGATGGTAGAAGTGCCACCAGTGACAGGCAGGGGAGAAGCTTCAACCAACGTAAGTGTGCTGTAGTTAGGAAACATTTTGAGGTTTGCTAAGACTGCCTCACTTTTGACTTGGGTTTGCCTGGTATTTTTGCCATGCACAGCATAAACTGAAGAAAGATTTGCAAACGACTTGGTTTGGGAATTTCCATGAATACCCCAGTTCTGCATTTGGGAAAAATAGCAAGTGGTGTTACTGCTATGGAGGAAAGAAGTAGGCACGTCAAAAAGCTCTGAACAACAGCCACTGATACCAGGCATCCTAACATCAGAAAATGTGTCATGTTAGCACCTCAGAACTTACTAAGAGCTGGCAGAAGAGTGCTTTGTCACTAAAATTCACTTTCAGAAGTACAGGAAGTCCAAGGGATCTCCAGGTGGTGGGAAAGAAGTTCACACTGGAAGAGCATTTTGCAAGGTATATAGAACAACCAGGCCAGTTCAGACAGCGAACTTACATCTGGCCTGTAGCAGGACATTGCCTGGACATTGCCTTTGTCTGTGGCCCTGAGGGAGGTTTATAGCCTAAAACACATGCTGCCCAAAATGTCTGTGTTAATAAATATCAAAATAAAAGAAAGTATGTTATTTATGCCAAATGACCTGGATTTACAGAAAGCACATTTTGCTGAGATATCTGATGTCTTTCTCAGAAGAGTTATTTTCATCTAAAACTACTAGAAGCATGAGGCTTTAGTTTTGTGCAGCCCTTTGATGGAGATGTTATAGTATATCAGTATATCAGATAGTTCAAAATCCATTGGTTAACTCAATCATTAGTCTCAATGTTAAACAATCATTGTTCAGTACCATTCATTGTTCAGGGATGTTAACTAGTGGAGCTCCACCTGGATTGTCTCCTGGCTATTTTCCATTTTGATCTGTGATACAGAAGAAAACATAAACTCATCATATGGCAACAGACCAGAGGAACAGTAATGAAAATAGATCACTGATGTAATCAGATGGTAAACAAAAGCAAGCATATAATGTACTACTTTATTATAGGTAAACAAGAATCTATATATCTACAAACAGAGAATGAAAGCCACAATATTAAGATGGGAAACAATATTTTGAAGCAGTGTCTCTGGAAACGACTCAGAAAAGAGGGGTACAGCAAATGAACAGAAACTCCCACAATGAACAGAAACTACCACTGAAAGGGGACCTAGAGGGGTAACATAATCTTTAGATGTATAGGCAAGGGAGTTCTTTAGTTGGGCTAATGAGCATTTTGAGATTTGGCACTAATCTTCTTGTTACGCTGAAATGTCGGGTCTAGTTCTCCTACGCTTGGGTCAAGGAGGACTTGCCACATTAATGGGAGGAGAGGTCAGTGTAATTTTGCTGAGTTAGACCCAAAGCGCATGTGATGGAGCTCCTAATGGTTCAGGGACTTCCCTTATAGACAAGAAAATTATGTAATACACCAAACAGAACACTGAAATTTGTGAAAGCAGAGCTTTTATATCTGAAAGATTAATTTTTGATAGTTATCAAGTATAACTGTACTGGAACTGAAACCATTCAATAGAACTGAATTTTTCTCCTAGATGGACCTTTGAGGTCAAGATTTCCATGCTCTTCCTATGTTACTGGGGACGAAATGATGTCCCCTAAATAGTTATCTGAAACAAGAAAACCTGATACACGTCTGAGGATAAATGCAAGACTATTTCTTTTACTGGACTTCTGAAAATACCAGATTAAATCATAGAATTATTAAGGTTGTAACAGACTTCTAAGATCATAGAGTCCAACCATCACCTCTGCACTGCCAAGTCCACCATCAAGTTATTGGATGGAGTTTCTCTCATTCAGGAGAGAGAATGTATTTTATCCCTCTGGCACTTCTTGAAAAAGAGGTACAGAAAGAAAGGGTTTAGCATGTACATTAGTTGTGCAACCAGCTCTCAGTGATGGTTACATTACCTTCCATTAATTCAGAGCTCTTGCTCAGTTTGCTTCTGGGGCTCAATTCAAACACCGTGGAAACAAAATTGGGCAAGAACAGGAATTCATGCTTTTTGCAAGGGTTTCCTCAATCTCAAGCACCCTTCCCTCTGCCCACATATTTTGCTGTTGGACTGCTTTTGCACACAACAGCTAATGTCAATGTTTGCCTGTGTCCTTGTGTGAGGATTTATGTATATGCAAACTGCCTGGATCTTAACACCTTGCCCCTGTGTTTTGTTTTTTTTTTTCATTTTAGATACAGCAGCACAGCCTACATTACTAAGAAGTTAGAAGTACCTAAAAATGTACTTTTTTCCCTGAGTCACTATGCAGTTGCTTACTGATGATAGAACAAAGGGACAACTGGAGAGCACCTGCTCCAGCCCCCTACTCAGAACCAGCCAATTTAGCACATTCTACTCTGTGTCTTTTCCAGTCAAGTTGTAAATATGCCCAAGATGGAGATTCCCCAATCCCTCTGGGCAACCTGTGCTTGAAAGGCTTTTTTTCCCTAATGTGATGGAATTTCCATTCTTGTTCTCCGATAGGCAAGTAAGTGTCAACTGGTGTTTACAAGGGAAGGCAGTATGCTTGATGGTGATGTGATGAAGAACAAACACCTTTGCAGGGAGGTGGCATTTACATTCTTCAGCTTGCTCGTGGTCTAACTGGTTGCTCAGCAACTCATCTCCAGTGAAACCAGATAAGATTTGAGTAGCAACATTGTTCTCCCAGTCAGGGGGCAGTTAAATGACCAGGTAGTTGACCAAAGTGTTTGATGAAGTCAAAGTAGATTCTGTTTTGACCAGGACTTTAACGATTATCATCTCCATTTCATGTCCATCTTCTCATGCCAGTTTTACTACTTTATGGTTTCCTTTCTAGTAACACCTCTTGAAGGATTTTATAAACTATTCCTAATATCTATCTGCTTTTAGCTCTGACTTGCTGATAGCACTGGATTCCTTCCTCAAGTCTTCCCTTCACAAATGATGTGCTTTTTCTCCTACCTTCAACTTAATTTGGAATTGAAAAGTTCAAAGTATTGTGATTTTCAAGTATACTTTTGCATAATGTTCACGTTCTTTGTGCTGATGATCACAGCAGATGTAGACAGGACCCGAGCACGAAGAGTATACGTGTCCGGCAACACTCAAAGTTCCCACCACATCTGGAGCCACCATCTGTAAGACACTACATGGCACATTTGGTACTTTAGGAAAAGTGTTACTCTCAGGTAGTCTCTTGAGGAAGTTCCTGCTGAGCCAGACAGCAGTATGCCTTATTTTAATTCAAGGGTGTCAAAACCCAAGAGGAATTTTCTGACTTCCAACTACAAAATGTTACATAAAACTGAACTTACATATAAGGAAAAATTTTCCTCACATGCTGAGGGAAAATAAAACAAACAAAACCCAAAATCAAACAAGACAAAACAAAAATCAACCAAACAAACAAAAAGCAAAGGAGGACAGAAATACCCTACAAGTTCATAGATTAATAAATGTAATGAGTGAACATAGTGAGACTTAGATGGTTGTTACTTCACATGAACAAAACTCTTTTAAATGAACTGGAAAACCCAGAGGGATTTGTTTTGCATAATCTGGATCTGCCCTTTCTATAGAGCTGGTGGAACATGGACCATTCTATACAATGAACACATAATAAGGGAAATTAATAGAGAATAACTATTTTTATGTTAAAAATAACCCACAGCATTAATGGGTTCATGTTTTGTAACCATCAGGATTTTCTTGCTCTTTTTTGGCTAACTGGACAGCAGCTGTTTCTGGAATTGTTTCTAACCAGCAGTGCAAGCAGGCAGGTTTCCTTCCCTCCAGACAGAATCACAATCCCGTCTGTTTCACTGTCAGAAGGTACCAAGAAACCTGTACGAAAAAGCAATATGTAAATAAAACATGACCTGAAACCTTGCGTTGCAGTCATGAGGATCCAAACATGTCTGAGCTGGGACTGGTGTTCATGTATGAGTTGTGGGCTACATGGTGAAGTGATACAGGGAGTTAGAGCAGCAGCTTTCCCTGCTGACCAACCCACATAAAACCCCACCTCACATTACTTTCAAGATGCAAGTAGGGACTCTCCACCAATTCACATTCTTTGATGCCACCAGAAGACCCATAGAAATGCAAAAGCTGTATAGCAAGTTGTCAGCGAAGGTGTGTGTTAGCACTGTGCATTTGGTAGTACCATGGGCTTGAAAGATAGTAATATAGTAAAAGACATCAAATAATACTAATTTGACAAAACAAATGATTTCCCTGACACACAGATGACTGTAACTCACTATTAAAACCAGTAGTTTTGTGAGACATTAACCTAAATTAATCTCCCAGGAATGTTACACACAAAGAAAGAAAAAGAACAGGGGTGGTTGGACAAAAGTATTTGTAAATAATACATTATAAATCATACACAAATTTATTTTTACAAGGAGGTTTGTAGGCATATAGATACAGAAGCATTTAACTTGTTTTTTGTTGGTTTTTTCTTTTCCCTTTCTTTAAGAAACAGAAGAAACATCTGGGAGATGAATAGCTAAAATATTCTGTATCTGCACACCTGCAGAGTGCAGGTTAAGACAGCTCAATGCCAAGACCCTGGACGCTAGCCAAGAGAGGTGTGGTGGGTATCAGACATGTTTCTGAAGCACTGTGGGAAATATTCACTGTGGAAAAGCCAGCTGCTGGCAGGTCACACACCTCATGGCACGCACCTACTTTTCTTTCTATGCTTTGAGAGACCTGAGCCAAGACATCTCTGTATACATTTATCTCTGTAAATTCTTTTGGAAAAGGTGGAGAATTTATAAATATGGGAGTAGATATCTGTGTAGGCTCAGAGGTTTGTCCCTGCAAGATGAAGAGATCTGCTGTTGACAGCACTTGAGCCTGTTAAGATACAGTGAATGCTGACAGACTTCACTTACCTGTTAAGCTTTCCATTAGCATAAAGTCTGGTCTACCGTGATGTGTGTGGACCCGGTCAGAAAACTGTGAGGGGAGTGACTGTTACTTCTGGCAGCTACACAAGCCCAGGGAATTTACTTTAAGCTGCTTTAAATAGGAATTTTGTCTATGTAAAGGGAACAGTGACAAAACCGAGAATGGTTAGGGCCTGTGCGGTCTAATCCACTCCATCTCAAAAATATTTTCCATTTGTAAAAACCCCAAAAGCTCAAACATATCTGTGACTTTCTGGCAAAAAAACCCAAAACAAAATCACAAACCAAAATGAAAGTTTGATACCCTAGAGAGATAAACCTCCATCGACTCTAGGTAGTGAAAAACACTAAAAATGCACTACAAGCATTACACTAAGGCTATGGGTAACTTTACACTAAAGCCATGGGTGCTGTAATTGTTAACATACTTGTTAGTTCAGCACAGCACCTCTTATGAAGCACAAATACCTATTTTAAAAAAGGACAGCAAAAATAAAGTAGCAAATGAACTCACTGCCATTCCCCAGCTGTATTCAGAATAAGTATCCCAAAAATCATCAGCCAACACAGACCAGGCCAGCTTGAATGGTGCTCTGAGCAACCTAGTCTAGTGGAAGGCATTCCTGCCCATGGCAGGGGGGTTGGAACTAAATGATTTTTAACGTCTCTTCCGACCCAAACAATTCTATGATTTTATAGACTCATCAAACTGTGTCAGTGTCATGAGAAAAACACACCTCTGTAAGCTCTAAACTTAAATGCTTGTATGAAACTGCCACTTGTCCTTTTGCTGTATATGATTAACAAGACAGGGGATTTAAAATGTCTGCAAGTGGTTCTGTTGTGCATGCCAAATGGGGAACAATGGGGAAATTTTTTTTTATTTCCCTGCGGTAAATGATCAGGTGATCACAAGGAGTCTGTATTCACCCGGTATTGGTATTGTATAGTTGTGCAGTTTAATCTAGGTCTTTCAGCTTCTTCAGAAGTCAATGAGGAGAACGAGGGAAGAGGTATTGCTTTTTGAAGGTGTTCATTTAAGAATGGGTTGAAACTGCCAAGTTATTTTCACTGTCTATAAATACAGATAGATTAGATCTCGAGTTTTTAGACAGCTTAAAGTTAGGCAAGACTGCCTCCTCTGTAAGTAAGCCCTATTTAAAAGGATTATTTAACTCTAGGCTATAAAATAATTTGATTAGATTATGTGTTTAGGGGTAATGCATCTAAGTTTCAGTAGTCTCTACGAGGAGGCAACCCATGGTTAAAAACCAGAGAAGAGCTGAGTACCTTATAGAACAGTCAGTATTATGCATACTTTTCCATTTTGTTGAGATTGTTTTTTCGTATGGTCTTGCACTTTGAAAAAATTTATTCCTTCTTATTACAATTAACTAAGTAGACAGGGCAAATTTTTTTTTTTTTAATAATACATCTTGATGAACAAAAGATAGCCTATATCTAGATATCCATGGGGGGAAAAAAGAGTTGTCAGATCTATGGACCTCATGTGTGTCGTATCCATGCACTCAAAGATACATGGAAGTTCTTTATAATCTTGTTAAAGTAAACAAATCCAACCACAATCAGAAAACTCTTCTTGATAGATTCCAAGAAATCAGTCACTATGTTTTTAATTTTTCTTTTAAAAATGCTGTGATTATTGATAACATGTTGTTGCATAGTAAAAGATCAGTATGTATCTTCCCACTGAAAGAAGCCAAAATGAATTGTGTTAATTCCATGCTGTATAAAAGCCAGGCTCAATTATAAAACCTGAATTCACCCTGTATGGTTAATTTCAATCAGACACATTCCAAAGTAATGCACAGATTTGTTAATAAAAATGATTCCTCTGAAAAATCAGTGAATTCTGAAAAGAAAATATGAAATCAAAACTTGTGCAAGAAAAAAGAAAACATAAAAACTACATAGACAGTTGGCTAGCCAGAATTTTCCTTAACAGAGAATGTACTTTTTCAGTAGCTCTGATAGTACTAAAAAGGGGTAGTCCTTTTGCACTTATCTGAAACAAAATCAAATGTAACAAATTATTTAGAAAATTATAAAGAGAAATACTGTTACAGTCTCTCATGTAGCACAGTTACACAGGTGCCAAAATTTCTTCCTGTTCAAAGCATGCCTTTGATTTAGGCCGGGGTGGTGCATTTTCCCTTTAGCTGGCATAAAGGCTGCTGTTAAGGGCAGCAAAGGAAATGGCATCCTACCATGTCTTGGATGGTGTACAGTTGTATATGCCTGTCGCTGGCTAGGTACTTCTGCTGAATTTCCAGAAAAGCCTGATGATGCGTTGCTCAATTTTTATGGAGTGAATAATGGAAAGATAAAGCAAGTATGCTCTTACTAGTTGTAAGAAACACTCTTGATTCTTTCATCTTACTGCACTTTTTTTTTTTTTTGGTAGGTGCGCTAAATATTCCTGCTAAAAACACTCATGCTAAAATATGGATTTTAAAAACATTTTCATGAAAGAATAGAGATAAGAAAGCTTGTATATGATGACATTAGAATTACAGCAGTGTCTGAGCATCCAGAAATCTGAATTCAGTCCCTAGCTGTCCCCTCAGTCTGCCTGCATTAAATACTTTGGCTCCCCATCTCCAGCACTTCTTCCTGTTTAATCCTATTCACCTCTTTCATCCATTTGGAATAAATATTTTTGAGGGAATAGTTCACTTCATAGATGCCTCGATGTTAAATAGACCAAATAGACACTACACCTAGGGAAAGGTAAATTCACATCATAATAATAATGGGATAAAGTATATTGCATCTTAAAAGATCATTGATGATTCTTACAGAAAGATGAAAGTTATTTAGAGGGCTCAAACCAGAATTACCCATCAGGATGGTGGGATTCACTTCAACTTCAAAAAAGAAGTCAAAACAAAGCTGTTGACTCAGATTTTAACAACAACAACACCGCGTCTGTGGAATTCAGAGACTTTGTTCAGGCAAAGTTTAATACCAGAGGTTTGGTAGGCTGGATCAAATAAAACATCGATACTAATGTTCCTAGGATACAAATTACTGGGTTTAGTATATCTGAAATCAGTAGTTCACAAATAACATGAAACTGAAGCAGAGAGTTCTCTTGTGTCATTATTTATTTACTTGTTTATGTTTTTGAGACCTAATTTCTGAGGTTGGATACAAATCAGATTATCAGTGAATATTTAAATGTAACAGGCGTGACAACTATAAATACAAGCTTGAGTTCAGAGAATGATCTAAGATGAACTGACAATCTTTGCTTGCAGGGAAAAAAAAGGTCAAAATCTGTTGGGAAGTTTGCCTTCATGGCTTGGAAGAGGGGAATAGTCAGTTCCTACTATCCACTGTATTTGGAACACTATATCCTAAAGGATCTTATCCTTATTGCTCTCAAAACCAGAAAGTATGAAGAAAGTGAAGAGCCTTTCACTTGAAGGCAGGGGCAAATGCAATACACAATGAAGGCTCACAACTCCATGATACCTATTGACTTGTGTAGTTCCACAAGCGACCCATCAATCTTTGCACAAAGAGTAGAGTCATGTAATGTTCTTATGCAGTCCTTTACAACATAGTATAGGTGATGGTATCCTGCCTTGTGAATATGAAAATGGGCAAAACCCAACCCATGATCGACAATTTTCTTCTATGTTGCCTAGTCAGTGATCAGAAAATGCTGTTTGCTAATGTAGGTGCTTTTTTGATGCTGCCTCTTTACCACAGTATTAATTGACCTTGCTTCCCAAAGTGAACCTCTAATTGCTGTGTGACTGCATGTCTGCTGTCAATAACTCCTAATGGTTGACTTCAATTTCTCACCGCTTGAAGCTGCACTTTCTTGTTCTCTCAAATGTTCTTTTGTTGTCGATGCCTGTATGTTCCTCAAATTGTGTGGTCTCGTCTTTATTTCACTCCAGCAGCTGCTTTGGCATTCTGCTGCTTCTGTTTCAGATACGTGAGTGGCTCTGCATATTTGTGTTGTGAATATCATGGCTTCAAACCCTGGAAGACTTTTATGTCCCCAAACGCTCTTGTTACAAATTTCATTCTGCCATCTGATGTGCAATATGGCCCACAGATGGTACAGATGAAACCTCCCTACAAGCTGTAAATGTTGATAGTGAAAATAGAAAGTTAGAAGAAAACACACAATTAATGTCTCTTCCTTTTGAAAAAAGGAAAATAAAAATAAGTCCAAATAGGAAAAGACTTACTGCATTAAAGCTAACAGAATAATTCTCATTCATTCAGTAGAGTTTGAAATTCCAAGGGAAATCTAGACTGCAATTACTGGGATCAATCTAGATATAATTATGTAACCTGGGTTAGATGCTATAGCAGGTATTGTACAGGCTCCCTGATATGCTTTCAAATCTCTCACAAACATTCAACAGTAATAATAGTTACTGTCTTAATCTGTCCAGAGTCACATGGCAACATTATCTCAAAGAACTGATATTGCTTAATTCCATTATATTTTGCAGAGTATCGATAGCAGAGTTGACATGCACAGCATACATGTGTGCCACTAAGAACAGGCAAAGTGACAGAGTTTGATTGTAAAGTCTGACCTGACATGTCTCTTAAACTCTGCTTCAACTGAACTTTTGTTAGGGGTCATATTTTTAGCAACGTCATAAATACACAGATACCAAGATGTTTATGCTAATGGAGGTAGCATGTCTTCAGGTAACGCACAGCTGAAGCCCAGCTCTAAGCAATTCAAGTATGTGAATAGTACCATCAAAGCCAACGGATGTAGCTATTCACATAAAAATCACATGATCTCAGAGTCGAAGTAGCCAATTAACAACCTAGTTGTAATGCTTTATTTGCAAGATGCCTTAATTTTGAGAACTGTGACATAAATGTAACAAAGTTCTGTGGCCCATGGCTATAGCCAAAAGTATGATTCATGTAGAACAAGGTGAAGTTTGTTGAATGTTCAAAACCATCTAAGTTTCTCATTTCTGGACCAAGCATCACTACTGCCATGCCACACTGTTGTTGTGCCATCTCTACTTTTCCAGAATCACAGACTATTCTGATTTGGAAAGGACCCACAGGGATCATCAAATCCAACTTTTAAGTAAATGGCTCATACAAAGATAAAACCAACAGCCTTGGTGTTACTAGTACCATGCTCTAACCAACTCAGCTAATCTCCAAGAGGTATGGACAGTTTTCCCCTCACACTTTTTGATGGAAAGTCTCATTATGTCTAGTAATGAGAACATTCACTATGTGAGTGCTGGATGGATGCTGGAACTTAATATTTTAACCAGTAAATACAAAAGAATACAATGTGAGAAAAGTACTGGACATCTTTTTCTCAATGTCACACTGCAGCAGGTTCCTGTCAAAGAAAATGAACAACACTCCAACTTTTTTGTCACTATGCCTTTTCTTTCTCAGCTGTTGAGGCAGAAAGAGAGGACGCTGCATAAAATTGAGCCCTATGGTCCCAGGAGATGAAAAAGGCTTTTTGAAAGGCTCTCAAGAAATACATCCTTTGAAAAGTGAGAAGTGAAAAAGAGAGGAGATGGTTCATATGGTTATGAACCTTAATCAATCAAAGGTAAAAGGAAAAAAATGCAAAATCATTTTTTCCCCAGTTTAATCGATATTTACCCTCAGATCACCCAGTAGAATTTCTAATCTCCTTCCCATGCTCCTGCTAAGTGTGATCTTCATCTTTACACACACTAAGAATCCAAACCCACTGCTTCTCCACACACTCAGGCACCATTACAGCTCTAAATGTTCCAGATCCTTCTGGTTCCATCCTCTGTAACACACTTGGACCCCTCATCTTTACCCACCTTGCTTTGAGCCCTCAATTTAATACGGGACACAAACATACTCAGAGCACCCTTCTCAAGTTTATCTCCAGCATCCTCCTAGCATGCTAAGCCCCTTCAGCATCTACTTCACCAGTCCTGGGCCAGCTCCATTGCCAACTAAACCCAAATACAACATAAAGTGATCTCCCTGCTTGAATTCTGGCTCTGCCAATAGCCCTGAACAGCCCACACCACAGGGCCAGCTCTTACAGGCCAGAGGGGACAGTGCCATCTCCTGCCGCCGGGGCCACCGAGCTATACTGGTTATCCGACAGGATTTTGATGCTTCCTAGCTTGGCTTCCCTCCGTGAGAGGCCTTGTCCCTTCCCTCCCAGACTGGAAGCAACCCAACTCCCTCTCGCCGCATCGAGCCTCGGCTGCCACATCCCGGGCCTCACTGTTCTCCACCTGGCTCCTCCACTGACTCGTGTCCACACCGGCGCCCGTTCCATCACTTCAGTCCCTAGCAGGACGCGGCCGCCTTCCTTCCCAGCCCCGCAGCCCTGGGACATGGCCCAGGTCGCCGCCTCTGGATAACCCCGCACCTGAGCGTGCCTGCAGCCACCGCCCGCTCCCCGCGCCCGCCGCCCCCCGACCCCTCTCCTCCCGCTGTCAGAGCAGGAGGGGCGGCACCTGCGGGTCCGCCCCATTCTCCTCCCNCCATCCCCCCCCCCCCGCCCCCCCCCCCTCCCCCCCCTCCCGCCGAGAGAAAGAGAGAAACCGAGACCCGGAGGAAGAGAGACGGTGGCACTGAGTGCGCCGGGCGGGACTGCCTGAGCGCACTGCTCGGTGTGAGGGGAGGGCGAAATAAAAAAAAAATTAAATTTNAAAAAAAAAAAAAAAAAGAAGTGAGGGAGGGGTGGAAGGAGAGCGCTTCAACTTTTTCTCTCTCTGCCCAGCAAGGTAAGGGAGCGGCGCGAGGCTTTGCTTCGCCTTCTCTCCGGTTTCTGGGAGGGCACAAAGGTAGC
>WEIV01014118.1:84924-143616 GCA_013390005.1 Calyptomena viridis
AAGAGCAGCTGAGGGAGCTGGGGTTGTTTAGCCTGGAGAAGAGGAGGCTCAGGGGAGACCTTATCACTCTCTGCAACTGCCCGAAAGGAGGTTGTAGCCAGGTGGGGGTTGGTCTCTTCTCTCAGGCAACCAGTGACAGAACAAGAGGACACAGTCTCAGGCTGTGCCAGGGGAAGTTTAGGTTTGATGCTAGGAGAAAATTATTCACTGAAAGAGTGATTGGCCTTTGGAATGGGCTGCCCAGGGAGGTGGTGGAGTCACCGTCCTTGGAAGTGTTTAAAAAGAGACTAGACAAGGCACTTAGTGCCATGGTTTAGTGGGTGAGATGGTGTTAGGTAATAGGTCGGACTTGATGATCTCAAAGGTCTTTTCCAACCTAGTTAGTTCTGTGATTCTGTAATTCTCAGTGAGTTAACATTTTAAGTTCCATGGCACTTCAGAGGTTTGATAAAAAACCTCTCATATACCTGAAGAGAAAATCTTGCAGCATATATTGTCAAATGCTTTGGTTAATTTGGATCTAACTGTTTTTTAGCAGTTACACTGCACTAACTAATAAAATGTTCATAAAATACAAAAGATGGAAAGAACTTTATGTTGTGACATAAAATTACAAGAAGAGTAAGATGGTAGTGAACAGCCTGAGTCAGTATGACAAGATCTAATAGAAACCTTCAATTAATATTTCTCATGTAAGGTTTTGGAGAGGTTATTTTGAGGTAGTTTTTCAAACTGATGCAGCTATGAACAGCAAAACAGTGTGGGCAGACCTAAGATACTGTTACTTAAGAGATTACCAGACATCTGTTGTACCGGTTCCATGAACAAGTCTGGAGTGACTGGTTTTATAAAATGCAGAGATCCTTCTGTTCTCTGTCTCCTATCTCCATAATTGTCTGTAATTAGTTCCTTTCAAGACCCTTGGCATGATCTGACCAGGGTACTTTGAGGCAAGTGAAGAAGTTAGTTACTGAATGTAACTGTGGTCTGAAATACACTCTATTAATAGTGTTCTTTTTCTTTTTTTAGATGAAGACTCATCTCACCAAAAGTAATAGGACTTCCCTGGAACATATAGTGTGAAGTTGTTACTTAAATGACTGACTGTTTTAAGCTGTTGAACATTTTACTAGTATTCCTGTCTTTTTCCACCATATTCTGCTGCACCTCCCTCAGTAGAACTGATTTCTCTGTTGAATGGAGTGTACAGCTTCAAAATTTCAGAGAAATCATTAGCCTTCTTTGTAAGACCATTTATGCTGGTGTTTTTCTCTAGAGCTATATTGAATTTACATTTAGCTTCATAAGGAAGTATTAGTGTGCATAAGAAACATTTTTTTTCCTGTAACATTCTACATATTTGAGAGGTATTAGGGTTTGGCCCTTCGCCTTTCTTTTATAATGCTACTTCCAACTTCAAAAATTGTGAAGGAGAATTTTTCCGGGAGTTTGATAGTTAAATTATGCTTTTAATTTGTTAGAATTCTCTTCCCTGTCCTCTGATTTCTAGCTACCTTTTAAAAGATAGAGGTGATTCATACACAATTGTAGTGCCAGTACCTAGCCAATACTCAGTGAGACTATGGATAGTCTGAGTTGCAGGGTCCCTCATTGTGTTATCAGTTGAGAGTAATTGAGTAATTAGTAGAGTGCTTGGAAATTGCTGTGTGCCTGATCCTCCACAATCTTCCTAGTAAAGAGGAAATGATCACTTATTTAAAAAGTTAAGTGTGGTACAGCATTCTGGGCTTAGTGAGATCCAAGCTCTTTGGAGCTTCCTTTATCATACCCACTTCAGAGAAATGTTGTAGTGGTAAGGGAGAGCAGATCCAGATAGCTGAGTTCAGTTTCTTCTGGCACCGTAAGGAATCTGGGCAACTACCTCTGTATGCTGGAGTTATTGCTGAAATGCAGAGTATGAATAGGCAACAGTAATGCCTATAAGAGCATCTGTGAAAAAGCCTTGTCTTGATGACTGGCAGTTTGGGATTTGCAGAGATCCAAGTGCTCTGTTAGCTGTCCTGAGCCTTGTGCCCTATTGCTGGTACATTATTTCACAGCTGTTAGTTTTCTACTCACTGTCTCTTTGGTGATATGTTGGTTGTGATGTGTTTCACAGTGTACAATTGCATCTCAGTTTTGTTATTCAG
The DNA here is from genome assembly GCA_013390005.1 of Calyptomena viridis. Lineage (NCBI taxonomy): Eukaryota > Metazoa > Chordata > Aves > Passeriformes > Eurylaimidae > Calyptomena > Calyptomena viridis. The sequence continues at coordinate 87,075 of WEIV01014118.1, forward strand.
GAGAACAAGCCATCTACTTTTACTGCTTTTGATCCTGCCTCACTGACCACCTTCCTGTGGCTTGTCAGGAAGCCTCCCAAATTCTGTGTTGCTTTTGGACATTAGCTGGCTTTATTCTCCCGCCCTTTCATACTTCCATTTCACTTTCAGAACAGCTATTTCATAAAGGAAGCTTAATCTTATAATTTTTTTAAACCACTTATAGGTAATCAAATTCTTAGTTCAACTAGGTGATTTCTTTGAGAAGACTGGGAATTAGGTCTTGATTTTTAAAACTACAATGCACCACATCAAGAAGAGGGAAACAGCTTCCTGGCAGTCATGTTGTATGTGGCATTTAAGAACATAATGGTTTCCTATTCTTGTAAGAAATGCTTTCAAATATTTATTTGTATAGATGAAGTGCTAAGATGTTGTTACTCTTTCTAATCTTAATCTCTTAGAGGGAAATTTCTGGTTGTGGGACCAAAAAGAAATTAGGTGGATTAGCCAAATGATCAGTACTAGCCCACAGAGGAGCAGTTTTGAATAAAAATCCAAGGAGAAGGGTGGAAAAGGCAAAGCCATCCCAGAAAACTTTAATGGCTTGGATAGAGGCACACAGAACTACCAACGGGGTATTTAAAGCAGAAGTTCAGAGTGAAAAATATGCATATCCTCACAGTTCCTTTTGCAGAATTTCAGCAAATTTTGGAGGTTAGTTCCTGTCATCTTTTTTTTTCCTTAGGAAAGTCGGTTTCCAAGCCTCTTGAGAAGGATGAAGATGGCTTGCCTGTCAGATTGTCCACAATCATGATTATAGCAGATATGGGAGGCAAGCAGGATTTCAAGGGCATGAAGTTTAAAATGTTAGCTGTTGTAAGTTTTGTGTCAAGAGCTATGGAATCTTTTGTGTGAAACATACAGGGCATCGAAACATACAGATTTTTTCTTGTTTTGTAACATTAACTTAGTAATATTCTTCTTTCTTGCTACGTGCGTGTGAGTGTTTTGGGTGCTGCATGGAAAATGCACAGGCAGTTGCCTCCTCCAGAAGTCTTCTAAGCTGTAAATTTCACGAACTGTAGAGGATAGTGTGCGTATCTGTGCATATACACACACACATACACATATATATACATATGTGAAAGAGAAAAGGATATGAATTAAAAATGCTGGAGTCTAATATCATACTGGTCCAATATCTTAATGGGTCTTTAAAGGGTTCTTTAACAATTGATTGGTTGAGATGGTTTATACTGGTCTGAACTCTAACACTGTGTTCACAGTTTGTCTTTATAGACCAGAAGTTCTTGGTGTATGTTAGATGTGCCACCAGTAATGTTATTCAAAACAGTATGTTGTAGAAGCTTGTATACAAAGGCCATCACCAAAAAAACCTACTTTAATTTTAAACACCAGATGTGACCTTGTGGCAGAAAAGCCTGAGAAGGAAGGAAAAAAAAAGGCATTCTTCTGGCTGCTCTCAGCTCTCATAATGAAGAGTGTCTGCTTGCTGACTGTCCAGCTTGGTTGTTTTGTTGAGAGATGCCTTATGCCCGATGACTGTGCAGATGGATGCTCCATTTTCCTCTGCAGCACAACTGACTGGCTTTCTGTCAAGCATGGCTTTGGGGTGATTCCAGTTGTCATGTGGATTTGGTGTAGAAGGAGGGAGGCTGTGCTTGCCATAGGGGTTAAGCAGTCCCCTACGCAGTGCAGTGTAGGTTTTCAGGTCCATTTTCTGTCACTCTAGTAAATCCATTTCTGATTATGTGCTAAGCCCAGACAGATTAACTGCTGAGTTGAATTTGTGAAGTTGCATGTGTATGTTGCCAGAGTTCCTTCTGCTGAAAAAGGCAGATCTATATAACCTGTAGCTTCAGAACAGTTGAAAATTCATCCTAACATTGTTGCTTTGATGTCTGTTGGGGAGGGGGAGTGGGACAAAACCCAAAACAAACAAACAAAAAACCCCAAATTTGCTTTTGATCACAATGTTTAAAGGATGCTGTCCCAACAGTGTAATAAATGAGAATTGGATCTGGAACTTAGTTTCAGTAAAAGACGGTATTTTTCCAGATGCTTTTTAATTGAATTTTCCTGTGCAAATGGGCTTGACTTTGAATTAAATAACATGCAGTTCAGGGTTTTAGGTCTGAAAAAGAGAGGGGAATGCAACAGATGCTGCATAGTTTTGATACTTCTGATGTCCGATGATACTGATATCTTAAGCTAGTGTTCTCTATTCTGATTCACTGTATAAACAAGTACAGCATGAACCTTGGTGTATAACCTTGACATGTCTGGATCTTTGCTTTGTAGGTCCTAGTAGTTGCAAAAACTGCATATTGAGAAACAGATAAAGTATTTGTATCAATAAAACATTTAATTTTCTTTGAGAAAAACGGTTTTGTGCCTCAGACTTCTTATTTTAAGAAATAGACCTTCGTTTCTTGTTTCATTGTAGTCTAGCTGAGAATCACTGAGAACCTCACATTTAGATTTGACAGGCTAATAAGTAAAAACTATCAGTGCAGATCAGCTATGAATGAAAATTTCTGTTGTTAGTGTTTTGTTTTCATGGGTTTTCCAGTGTGGCCCTGCCTAGATGTGAGGTTGGACTGGTTGACCTTCCGAGGGCCCTACCAACCTAAATGATTCTGTGATTCTGTTGTTTGTTGTAAAGTGGGGTAGTACAAAACCCATAAGACTTGGCAGTGTTACCTATTAGTAATATACAGCTTCCTGAAACAATTCATCTGGCCCAAGGGCTTTGCAAAGATACTCAAGGAGTAGGCTACTGGCAGCATGAACTGTTTTGGTAACCTGCTTTCCACCTTTTTCTTTCTGGCCATTTTTCTACTGTGTGCTGGATATGCTCGTGTACATTGTCAGAAATGTGTGCTGACTGCAGATCCAGTCACACACATGAATGGAGGAACTCTCTGACTTCTGCTACTGGCAGCTCTCTGCCAGTGTTGTCGCAGTAGTGGATGGTCTGGTGATTGAGGCATCGCTGGGCATGTGTTAATGGGAAGGCTGCAAAGCTTGAGTGATTCCGTAAGAGATTGTTTGGCTTGTCTGGGATGGAAGATTGAGCATCAAAGGGTAATAATGATACCTAATAGATTGACATTGTTGCATTGTCTAAAATTTGTCTGTCTAGATTAATGTTCACAATCAAACATCTTGCTCTAAGGAAACTTGAAATAAGCCCAGTACTATTAATTTTACACCTTTTTCAGGACTAAAATAAACCATACATTAAAAGGAGATATTTGTTTGTTATTTCAATCAGTTGCTTTTACTTCTTATTTTGTTGAGTGGTAAGGTTTGGGAACTGCTGTTCTCAATGACATGCCCTTGAGCATCTTTGTGATAATGGAGTTCTATGTGTGTCCATATGTTTTATTTTTCTGGACATAATGATTTTTATGTGATGATTCAGTATGTGGGTTGCAGTTTTGCTCCAGCTGCCATATTCTATCTGAACATGCTCCATATGTAGAGGAAAAACAGCCAAGTGTGGAAAGAAGGGTGTTGTGCTTTTTGGTTCCAGTTATGAAGAGAGGAATGGAGGCTGGATGATAACATACCTTTTCCTTCTCCAAACGATTATCTGAATAAACTGTGGGAAATGAGGTTTTATAAAAAATACAGCAAGGGGGAAAGAACTAGAAATCGGAAACTGGAGATTGAATGTTTTTTGAGAAACTCCATCTTAGGAAGAAGTTGACTGGCAAGTTTTATCAAGGGCCAGAACTGTTGTATGATTCATAACTAATCCTTTGCCCCAAGGACAAAAACAAGTGTATTCAAGGCAATATGCCTGGAAGGAGACTGGCCTCAGGATGAATTCATTAAAACAATTCTGTCCTCCTCTCTTCCCAAGTGCAGTTCATGCTGAGAAGGACTGATAAATTTCTCATTAAAAAATGCTTGTTGAAACAGGGGTCTATTCTGTGTATTATCACAGCACCTCTCTGATTTGGAATAAATCACATAAACTGTGTTTCTTTCAGCCAGCATACAGAGATAAGAGATATGAGAATTCAGTGTTGGATCTTGTGTCTATGCTGTTATAATGTGTGCCAGGAAAAATAGCCCCAGCTATGAATACATAAGCAGAAAATACTTTTAAGAGAAATGGCTTGTTTTGAAATGGGTTGATGTCAGACTGGTGAGTAAGCAGTTAAATGCAATGTCACCATATAGCATTCATGAAGGATAATATTCAGATTGTGATTTTCTTTGTTTTTGAAATGAGGCTTGTAATGTTCTATTTGCAGTCATCACTGGCTTACCTATTCCTGATCATTTGTAATTCCTTCTCTGTTTCTACAGATAAACTTAGTTTTACTTAACAGAGCTTTTAACTGACAAACACTGTTCCTTACCATTCTATTTCTCTTCCCATCCTTTAATGGAGAGAAGCGCTATTATGATTTTAATAAGATTTTTTTTATTCAATGCGTGTTTGGGTCCCACTTCTGCTGCAACTGAATTACTCACTGTTGAGAAAATATGTTTTTGTAACTTTAGCTTAAGCTTAATACATCTGATCAGAGCAAGTCAGAAGTAACAGAGTAATGTTCTTGTGTTCCAAACACAGCCAGTTGCTATTATGTTCCATAGCAAAAAAATATGGGGATTTGTTTGAATCATTTACAGATATGTGCTTTATTTTGCTGGAGAATGGTTTAGTTCAAGGTAAAGAGTCAAGTTAAACTTAATACAATAATAGACTGAGTTAAAAGATCTAGAGTTCTAAACTAGCAGTTTGACAGCTAGGGAATCTAAAGAAAATCTGTTTTGGTTTTTTTAAGAAACAAATACTGGAAAGCAGAACAAGGTTCCTCAGACCTTGTTTCATAGAATTATTAAGGGAAATTTGAGATAAACTTGTGTTCTTTTACATTTCAACAAAAAAATGTTCAATGTGTTCATGGATTCCACTTTGGCCAAGGAATAAGGAAGTTTCTTTGGTCGCTAAAGAAAAGTATGATAGTTTACTTAAGAGAGGAAAAGGAAACAACCTTTCTTTCTCCTCAGGTGGTTATTGCTCTCTTACCATAGCAGACCAGAATAAAGGACATATATTTGAATGTAAGTGAAAAAGCTTCTTCTAAAACTATGATAAATACTTATGCAAAATTACAATGTAGGCTTTTCTCCCAGATGATGGTCTGTGTACTAACACATAAAGAGTATGGGGCTTTTGTTGCCATGGTATATTTCACACAATTTACACTGATGTTTAAAAGAAACAAACCCCTTGCAGTTCATAGTTCATTTAATGTTATAAAGAAATAACTAACATCCATTAGGGAAGCACTGTAGTTCCATGTCTTACTTAGTCCAGTTCCGAATGCATTAGAAAAGCAAGCATATCAATTCCCGAATAACTGTGATAACTATCATTGCCTGTCTGATCAGAGAGACTAGTTTTAGTAAAGAACTGGATTTCAGCTACAGGTCTCTTGCTAAGCTGTGAAGAGGCCAGGAAAAACAGCTGTAAAAATGTTGATACTGGCCATGAATTTACATAAATAACAACTCACTTTGTTGTTTGAACATTTAATTTGAATGTTTAGGGTGATATTACAATGTGGACTTGGATCTGCAGAAGATCTTGTATTACTTCTAAGTTCTGCCAGAAAGATGGCACATGGCTTCTACATACCTCAGTTTCCCTATCTATAAACCAAGGGTGGTGCTTGTCCTGGGAGTTTTTAAAGCACTATGTGACAGTAATGATTTGCTGTTAAGGTCTTCTGTGGCTGAGCCTAGAGGGTCCTGAGGTCAAGTCTCCTGTTCAGACCCTTGGGCTGCTGAGCTTCTATCAGCAAGCTTTAGACCTTGAAGAACAAATGTTGTTCTTGGCATACATACAAACAGTTATTTTGCTTTTGTGTTCAGACCTTTTGCATAATTTCAATTAACTTAAATTTGATTAATTTAAACATCACAGTCTCCAGTTTCTCCGTGAGAACTGTTTGCCATATGCGGAGAGTCAGGGCTGTGTCTCTGCTGAGGTGGCTTTGTAGTGAAATGGATTTGAAAGTCCAAGGCCCTTCACTAGTGAAGCAGCCTGTGGCCAAGGCTCTGTTTACCCACCATAGTGGTGCTAACTGGTATCTGCATTGGTGTTAAAGGATTGTATGAAATACATGGTGGAAACAGCCTAGGCTGTGTCTCGCGGTAGGTCTTGAGCTGGCTCAAGCAAGCAGTAGTTGAGGAGGGAATAAATAAAGCATTTGCAGACCACATGCTGTCACAGCCTTTCCCCTCCCCCCACCCCCCTTTTTTTTTATTGGCCATATGTTTTAGCAGTCTAAGTATGTGTCAGTGGTAATCCCGGCTCTGCACTTTTAAAGGATGATTACCCAGTTTGTTGCTGAAGTGAGACATTTTCTTCCCTATTTAAATTTTGTGAGAGTTGTAATTGTAAACATGTTCTTTTAAATTTTATTGCAGATTACTCTTTGCATGGTTAAATTTAACTCCATCTCTTTTTGCGGACTGCCAGTCTGTTTCCAGTTTGTATGATAGAGGAGTCAAACAAACCGGTTTGTTCTCTGGATACTAATCTGAATTTCAGAGGCACTGTCCTTCACCCCCGGGCTCTGCACCCCACCCCCTCCTCCCTACTCTCTGCAAACAGCCTCTTTGGGTCTCTTTCTCCCTTCCATTCTCCCCCCCCCCTTCTTTCTTCCCCTGGCCCACCAGAACAGTAAATACTGATTATCCTTTCCTACTCTTCCCATACCCCAATTCTCACTTAGGGTCGTTGACTTACTAGAGAATTAATGCTCCAAAAGTTTGAATTGTTTGAAAGTCCTGTGGTCTGCACGTTATATTAAAGATACTGTGGTGCTTTCTTTGGGCATTAAGTTGTACAGATTTTTATGGGTCAAAGCAGGTACAGGATTTTACGATGAGTTTTAAAAAAAAAGGTGACCTCTTTTGTCAAGGTGTGATATTGGTTTTATACAAAATAGCCACCAGGAATTCCCCTCTTTGAAGCATGATTTCTCAGGTCTCCAGTAAACCTTGGCCAAACAAGGTGAATCTTGGAGGGGTTGCTGATTCGCATTGGATCTCTGCTTGTAACTCACCTTCATGGTAACTCTCATAGCATGGTTACAGTTAACCTCCTTCTTGCCTAAAAGAAGGGAAATATAGCTAGTGGATATGCAGAAATGCGTTGTCATTGCATTGAATAAATCCTCCTACCTGTTATGTGGAAAATAAATAAAACCACAAACATACTGCCCCAGTAGACTGAAATGTATGTGTGTTGGGGAGGAGGGGAATAACACGTAGGAAAAGATTTATATGGCTTCCTTTGGGCTGTTGCTTGGTAACAGAAAATGCCTCTTAAGCCTATTTTTGGAGAGGGGAGGGGTGAAACTTGATTCAGTGACCATCTGTCCCAAGCTGGTTGATTTCCTGTTGAGCTCTCCTTTGTTTCTGTCAAACAATTGATTCTTACCCTTTACAGATAAGAATGCTGTTGGTGACATTGCCCTGAATCAGCAGGTCGGCTTGTGGAAACCTATTATTTTTATTTCTTTTTTTTTTAGTGTTTAAGGGATTTTGATTGTTTTCTAGGCTAACCGTTCTTTTTTTAATGTGTTGTGTTTTTTGTTTGTTTTTGTTTTCCCTCTGTGGAAATGCCTGCAGTACAGTAGGCAAGTGTAATGAATGCAATTGAAACACTTTTTAAGAGTATATAACAGGTCATTTTTTTCAGTTGGAAATTGTTGGGAAAAAGCAGCCGTGATTTTGGGCCTGTTAAGCCTTTTGACAGTGAAAGGGAGCGGAAGTTAATTGAAGTCACTATTGAAGAAATCCCCACTGTTTCTGTGAAAACAAAACCCAGATTCTTAACTGCAAATGGAATATTTGCTATTGTTCTTGCTTAATTGTCAGAAAGTCATTCTCTGTTTGAGTACCTCCTGATGTGTGCTTAGTAGTAGTGTGGTAGATAGATTTGAACTCAGATTATTTTTAAGTCATCTGTTTTATTAATATTGCAGAAACCCATATTTTTCCACTAGTTTTATGCATGCAGGGTACAGGGTGCATGCGGATGCAAATAAGCTCTGTAGCTGTGATTATTTATTAAGCATTCCTATACTATTTCCTTTCCTGCCCTGAATTGCAGCATTCAGAGAAGCAGTTCATAGTTCCAGGTATCTGATAAGGGAAAATAAGGTATGTGTGACACAAGGAGACAAGTAATATCTGCAAAAATGGAGTGAAGTCCTCCAATGCAATAGGAAAATGACAGCCACTCGTATTTCCTTCAGTCAGTGAAACTATCTTGGAGTATTTCCACGATGCTATGTTACAGAGGAGGGTGAGAAGGAAAGATCTTCAATACAAATGTCTTGGTATCTTACAGGTTTTTGCTTATTTGAATTTAGCCTACTCATCACTCAGTAGATGAAATTTGAAGGTAATTCCAAAAGGTCACTTCAGAGACCTGAAGGTGTTAGAAAAGTTAATTTCCCTTTCTCTTCTATTTTCCCACATGCTTTCTAGATTGCTTTCCACAGGTAGGAGAACTGTTGTCTGCAGCTTTCCAGCATGGTTCTGGATGTTTGTGGAATTTGTCTCTTTGTACAGATGTCACTTCTGTAAAATTAATTGAATGTGTGTATGTGCTATGTTTTGCCTTTTTTTGGTAGAAAAGTGGTAGAAAGGGGCCACCAACATGATTTTTGTGTATTTTCAGTCTGTCTTGAAATTACACTGAGATCAAAAAATCATTTGTACAACTAGTGCCAACTAGGTTGATGTTGGCCCGGGTGTTTAAACTTGGCAGTGAAGGAACAGTTCTGAACTGCTTTGAGAACTGATTAAATGTTGTTTCTGCAGAGTGAGTTTCTGTGAGGTAGAGGGGAAGTTAAGAACTTGGGAGTTTTATTTCAGGCTTGAAAGCCCTGTTCTAGATATTTGGAACACACTTTTGTATTGGCATAGAGAAACTCATGAGTGGTTGTTCTGATCCAGGTTTTCTCTCTTCCCTTAAGAGAACATTGCAAAACTGTATAGCTCAAGTTGTATGGAACTGACAAGAAGTCCAGTTTGTTCAGCGTCTGGGGCAAGCGTCTGAGTCGATGGCACATACAGATGACAGCAGTGAGAATACAAGCCTGCACTTACCTTTGTGCTTTCTCTGCTTGGTTTGTACTGCCCTTCTCCCATTAGAGCGGATCTGATGTGTCCTTTGTTGCCACATAAAAGCATCTACAGATCTGCCAGTCAGAAGGCACGGCACTTGTGTCTTACCTTACAGATGGGAGGGCGGTAATTCTAGAAAGGCAAGACAGTAGAAGGCTGGCATCTGCTTGCATTGATCTTCTCCTGTTCCTGTTGCAAGGGTGGAATTATTTATGTGTATTTCCCCTTCAGAATGCAGTCAGCCAGAGTCAGAGGAGTGCTATTCAATGTCAGGGTGTTGGGCAAGGGTTTTCTTTTGGGAAGTGTAGCACAGAGGTAGGGTCATGATCAACCGTGTGTATGCCCCTCAGGTATGTCATTGTTACAGTGTTCCTATTGCCCTTATGACTCCATCTCCATTTACGAAACTGACAGTGGTGCCAATCCTTAATAGGAGTTTGAGGAATCTTCCACTGCTATAATAAAAAGGCCTATTTGTGGTTTGCAGGGCAGAGATTGGACACTGTAGCAATGTTACGCTTTCCACCCCAGCCCACATCTCCAACTGCAAAACCATGTGCATCAAAGGTGAAAACGCCAAGCATCCCTTCTCCTAGGAAGATACAGCCATCAGCACCACTGACAGGCCTTCCAGAGAAGAAACGAAAAAGCAAAAGTTTTTAGGGAGCCTTTTGTTTCCAACAAATAGCTTTCTGAAGCCATGAAGTTGAAACTTTAACCTTAGGGGAAAAAACAAACCAAAGAAACACGAAAACCTGTCCTCATTGGAGTGATATGGCTGACTATGTCATAGTCCATCACAGCCCTCTTCTGTGTTAGAAGGTATTGCTCAGGTGAAGACTCACCTTTAGAAGAGCTCCAGGCCTTGGGCATACTGGGCTGTGCTCATCCTTTAATCTTGGCTTTATGTTGAGTTGCCTACTAATGCAGCTGCTCCACTTGGACCACTTCTAGAAGCTTTATTTTTAACTCTCTGGAAGTGCATTGCAGGAGAACAGTTGTTATGGTCTGTTCTGTCTGCCCTGTGGTTGTCTGGTCATCTAATATGCCTTTGGGTGATAGCTGTGGGTGATGGGATGGATTAGTAGTTGGCAGTACTCTCTGTAAAAGACTGAAATTTCTGGGATTGCTTATGACTGCTGCTTTAGCTGTTTCTTCATTTTCTGCAATAAATAAGTAGGATTCAGGGAGAATGTTTATGGGAGTTAGATGAAATTGACTGATTTTGGGTTAGTTTTGGTTGCATTTCTGCATCTTCACTGTAGAGTCTTTCTGGATGTAGATACTGCTGGAGGAGAACCTGTATTCTTACTTACTTACTTGCTGCCCCTTTCAAGGGCTGGCCAAGCAGTGGCAAGCAAGCCAGCTCTGCTCAGGGTGGCAGTCAAGGCTATGCCAGGCCAGGCAGAAACTGTGTGTGTCACTAGTCTTAAAGAAATGAAGCAAGGTGAAGGAGATCAGAGGGAAGCTTGGAAAGAAATTTCTTGATTATATATGCAAACTTATACCTGGTTTTAATAATATTCTGGATATTATTTGTATGCTAAAAAAAATAATTTAAATAAATCTTTTAGGAAGATTTTTTATTTCTCAGAGCTTATAATTTCCTCTGACATTCTTTTCTCCTAAAAAATATTTTGTGATTATGCTTATTTTTCCTCAATGCCTCAGAGAGCTGAGCCGCAAAAAAAAAAAGGAGCAGCTGATTGACCTGGAAGTTGGACTTCTGAGGCCTGAGCTAATGTCTCAAAACCTGGGATGGCCTTTCTTTTGTGTATATCTGAATAAAATGTTGTTTTGTAACCTGCTGGCTCATTGCTGTTGTGGATGTGCTCACCATTGTGGAGATGAGACTGTTTCCCACTCAGGAGTGGGGAATAGCAATTCCTATATGTGTATATATATATACACATGTGCGTGGAATATGCAGAAAGTATTCTTACATACATAATAACTGATACATAATAACTGATTTTGTTTAATCTGAATATTATTTTTTATTTAACTTGGAAGTTGCAGTTGCTTGGAGATACACTGCTGTCTTGCTCTACGAGCAGTGCTTTGAGGATATAACTGGCATTTATTAATGATGTTTAGTAAGATCCAGACATTCGTGTAATGCAGTGTTAAAAAAAAAAAGACAATCTGGACTATTGCATGTAAAACAAGTGTTGTTGCTGTTTGTTACTGCTTTATGTATGTGTGCAAATGACTGCAGAAGACTGCAAATATGTGGAGGCTGTAGCTCTTACATGTATCAGTGGTGTCCTGGAAGGGCAGTTTCTGTGAGAAGAAATGCCTTATCAGTTGAAAGAGAAGTGCACCAATGTAAGGTAAGGTAAGCCCAGAGTCTGTGAACTACTGTTACCTTCCAGTCTTTTTGATGCAAGAATTTTTGTCATCACATGATGACCAAGTAGGCCATTATTTCTCCTTTTTTTTTTAGTCCCCTCATTGAGGAAAAGTACTTCCCTTTACTCTCCCACCATTTTTCTCACAAGGTTGAGTTTCTTGCTCATTTTTCCGATGGTTTTGCCTGGAGCTTTTATTCAGATTGTTTTCCCAAGTGACTAGGTAGCAGCAAAGAGTAAGGGGGTGGACCTAAAATTAATCCAGCTAAAGCCAGCAGTTGGAAGATCTTTGTTTTGTTCTGTCTTGATTACAAGATTCCCAAAGGATATGGGAGGAGCATGAATCTCAATTCTTTATCTTCTTTATTTTCTTCTTCCCCTCCATGAGTAAAGTGTACATATAGTATTACTTAAACAGCTAAACTCTTCTTAATGTTGGTGTTGAATTAACATACTCTGTAAAGCCTGTAAATAAACTATGGGGATTACAAAAATAACCTGGGAGGATATGTTGATTTTTTATTTTTCTTGCTGTATTTGTTTAAAGTGAATTTTCTATTAAGTCCATGACAATAGTCCTTCATTTTACTCTTCTCTTTGGAATGCAATTTATTAGTGATATCCAGAGAGGTCAGCAACATAAATAATGTTTGTTTCAAGGCTTGTTGAGTGCAAAGGAGGTGGGTTCACAGTGAAGAGAGCTGTTTTGTTTGGTGTGGCTGATCAGGAGTGAGGCTAGAATTGCTCATAGCTGTCATTCAGGTTTTGTTTCAAAGTCCAAGGACCTACTGGGAAAAACAAAAAGCTAATGAAAGCTGACTGTATTTCAACCCAAACCCTGTGGAATCCAAAATGATGTCCTGACACTCCTTGTATTCTTATTCTCCTGCATTCCCATGGTTACTAAGGTAACAGGTTTTTAGAGGCTTTACATCTTCATTGTCAAGTATTTGCTACACTTATTGTTGCTGTTTGCAGATTAGGGCAATTTAAACAATGCCTTTTGAAATGGGGAGCAAAAAATACAAAAAGAAATATAGTAGAAAAAGATGTAATGAATCAATTATCTTCTCTTGTTTAAATTTTCAGTGCTACTTCTCAGAAACTACATACTAAATATCACACTGGGTTAGTGTAGATTTCAGGCATGGAAAAATGCCTTTTTTTTTTAAGGCATTTTAATTACAGAACTCTGAATACAGATATGAGGAGTACCAGATGTGACTTAGTGCCTTTTCTGGCAACAGAATTGTGGGAAAACTGAAGTTCATATTTGTATCAGGGTATTGCCTCTCTGCTTATAATACATCTGAGAGAGTTACCCAACTCTTGTAAGCTGTGTTACTGCATCTATGAAATCATACTTTAAAAATTAAGCAGCTGAGGAAAAATAGGAAATTGTATTTTCTAAGAAAGTTTAGCTACATGCAGAACTCTCATAGCCAAACACACTTTATTGATGCTCCTCTGTGTCCATTTAGCTAAAGCAGAAATATGCTTGTTCACATCATCCCTGGAAAACTTGTTTATAGAGGAGATGGTTAGGCTTATAAATGTATCTCCAAGAATATGACATTTAAATAGATATAGCACCTTCTGGCTTCTTGAAAGTTAGTGCATCACTGCAGTAAACATCTTTGGCATCTGTGCTAGGAGAACTGTTTTTTAAAAAATTGGTGTAAATGTTAACTCTTGAAAGCAGTGAGGTCTTTACATCACAAAAATTTGTGCTGTGTGACTGAGTATGGTATATAATGAGTTCTTTTTGCCTGACAGAAATGAAACATTTCTAGATGAGAAGAATCCTGCCAGACCAAATATAGGCTTTCTTCTCCCTGTGTGTCCTGGAAATGAGTCTGTTGCTGTGTACTCCAGAGCCCTTTATTGGACAAACCCATACAGCGGGTGAGATCCCCATGTTGCTGAAATAAATCACCATCAGTGTCCATGCCACTCTCATCTAGGCAAGACTGAGAATATGCCCTCAGATTACTTTTTTTCTGTAAGAGTAGGTTATATAAAGGAACTTTATTGATGCTTGCTTGCAGCTAAATATAGTTTCTTTGGAAGCACAAGTAGTATGGGCCCTGTTGAACACCATTTTCTTACAGTTTTGCAGGTGCTGCTGAAGGTGTTTTTTGCTTAGCCGGGCAAGTATTTACCCCTGTTGGTTACAACTGTCTCTACCCCCAATATCAGCAAGAGGTAACTTGCTTGAGGTAGACAAGACTTAGGAGGCCAGTGTGCAGATAAGTACAGAGCAGATTACCCCAGAAAAAAGGAGGTGACAGATGGGTGGCTGACGCCAGAGGGGTGAAGCCAAATGCAGACTGAATTACTCCCTGCAACCAAGGACAGAAGGTGCTTGGCATGCGTCTCCCAAATTATCATTTTTAGGTGTTTGTAGGGAAGCCTTTAAGTTGATTAGGTATTTTCCGTAACAGTTCTGCACTTGTGGTTGTTACATTGCCCTGGGCAAAGGTGTGATTTGACTTCAGAATGTCTGTCAACATTTAGCTTTTCAGTAAGCTGTTTATAACAAGATTTAAATCTCTCTGGTACATTCAAAAAGCTGCATAAAGGAATGTATATGCCTGAACAAAAATATATACACTTCTATGAGATTACAGAAGGAAAGGTCATCTTCCTTCCATTTCACTTAAAAATATGTACAATGCATAAGAGAAATGAGGTATGCAACTAGAAAAAAATGCTGTGCACCATGGAATTATTATTACTAATTTTTTTAATTTTATTTTCACTATTCTTTTTAAACTTATTTAAACCTGTGGTCACACTTCCCATGCTTTTTTGTTTCAGGATCCTGAAAGTTGTAGAACAAGAGGGGAAAACAAATTTTTTATACCTTCTGAAGCTTTTGAGATCCAAAGCTGCTAGCATTCAACATTTGTCAGTTGTAAGCTTACTAGGAGTGCTTGTAAATTCCTCAGCTGAAAAAAAAAAAGTCACCAGAGTGTAAGGTTTTTAAGGATAGACTTGAATGCAGAGGGGTCCGCAAACACTTGTTTTTTTTAAATAAATAAAATAGAAAATCCTTACTGCTGTTTCACAAACGTCAAATAATCTCTGAAAGTTAATGTGGCAGGAGACTAGAATTTTCCATTCTGTAATACATACCTTCCTTCCCTGCTGGAGCAGGGATAAACGTCCACCCATCTCTGAGGTGCAGAGCCCTTCAGAGGAATCTGGAGAGACCTTCACTATAGAGAATGGGGAGCTTTGTGTATGCTTTGGCATTCCAGCTATAACCAAGTACAATTTAAAAGCATTTGTGTGGACCTCAAAGGATCCTTGCACTTTGAAAATGAAAACCAACCTTACTCCTTCCTTCTTCTGGTTCCTCATTCAAAAAGCAAGTCTTACACAAAAATGTATATTTCAAAGCAGTTTTTTTCTTCAAGTGTCTCTTTTTTTTGGTTGGTTTTTTTTTGTGTTTTTTTTTTTTGTGTGTGGGGTTTTTTTTTTTTTTTTAGCATGATTTTTCTCTGTTGGTCAGCTTTTTAGATTCTATTTTTAATTCCTTCCAAAAACTTTTCTTTCATGGTAATCTTAAGAAAGGAGTCTATCCAACAGAAACCTTTCTCTTCAAAATATTTGCTTTGGGCAAACAGAAATATGTTTATGAAACTCAAACATTCACAAGTCATTGGATGTTCATGTTCTTCACTTCAACATGCTTGATGATATTCTAGGAGATTCTACTAGGTACTTCATAAGTAAGGGTGCTAGCCTTGACAGTGAAGTTGAGATCAGAGTTTGTCAACTTTGACTTAAATGTTTTGTTAAAAAGCTTTGTGTTGTTTGGTTTTGTTTTTTTTTGTTTGTTTTTTTGTTTTTGTTTTTGTTTTTTGTTTTGTTTTTTTTGGGGGGGGATGTTGTTTTTTTGGGGTTTTGTGGGCTTGTTTGTTTGGTTTTTTTGATTTGTTTGTTTTTGGAGTTTCTGTTTGTTTTTTAATGGATGATGTTTGAATGGTCTTATTTTTAAACAGCAGTCGGAAGGATTTAGTTACATACCTCGAGATCTTTCAATATCCTTCAGTGGGGTAGAATGTATTTACCTCAGTAAGATCCAGGTTGAGCACCAGAGAAAACAGGTGTGGGGTTTTTTTTCCATATAGTTTGGCTGTTAAAAACAAATTAAAGTTAAACTTTGACTTGAATTAGCTGTTTGCATTCTTGCATGTATCGTGCATTTCTGTGGTTCTCTTGAAAGATTTTGAAGACAGGAAGTATGAGTAAAACCAAAAGGTGAATTAGTTGCTGGAATGTTTCATGTGCTCCTGGTTCCAACACGGGAAAAAATTTTTATTCTTTGTGAGTAAAAACAACCTAATACTTTAGCAGACATATAATTTCTAGATTGATAGCACACTATGAAGGATATATGGGTTATAAATTTGCATAATCTGAAGAAGATGCAAATTCTGTTCTCCTGACCCATTAGACAGCCTAGCAATTTGTTCCCTTTGACAAAGATGGCTGATGATGAGGAGCAGACACTGCAGGACCAAGCTATAAACTACATTTCTGGCACACTGGCAGCTCTTCAAAATTTCTTTTTTTGGCAAACAAGAAAGTTATTGCAATGTAAATTAGTGTTGTGTCTTGCAGCCCAGATTGAAAAGAGATGGAATGAAATGTAAGAATATTCTTTGGTTTTTGATAAAGTGGTTTTCTCTGGGAGAGCAGAACACAGAAATAATTCAATAACCCTTTTAAGGCTGCAAGATCTTAATCACTTTATATCTTTTAAAGCAGCCTTTAAATGGTGTACAGCTGAACACCATTCACTGTAAGAAAAAGTGAATAGAGGGGAGGTTTCACCTCAATAACTGCATAAAAGAGGGATTGATAAAAACCAGTAAAAACCCTATTCTTTTCTCATCTTTTTTCTTTTCTGTAAACTAACTTTGTGGAATTTCCACACACAGCCCTTGTAGTGAAATGGTCTGTGGACTGACAAACTGTGGAGCAGCTTTCCTTTTCACCCTGAACATGATCAGCACGGGTTGCCCAGGGTGGCTTTACAGCCTGCATCCTTGGAGTTTTTCAGGGCTTGAGTGGGCAAAGCCTTGAGCAGCGAGGTCTGCTGTCAGTAGGAGTTTGGAATAGAGACCTTCTAACATCCATCCCTACCCGAATTATTCTGTGACTCTGAGAAAAAGCAAGTTAAATTTTGTTTGATCTAATTAAGTGCAAATCGTCTAATTTTAAAGTCAGTTTTCCTGTTCTATTTGTCTTCAACCCCTTAGTTGAGCCACTTATACACTTGATTTGTGTACGAAATGTATAAAAGATAGCTGCATGACAAATTGGGTTTGGAGGGTGTTGCTTCTTTAGCAGTTCTGCAAGCAGTGGTCTTGAATCTTCAGCGCAATAGTGTTGAAGTGGATTAGAATTGGAATGATCCAATGTTATCAGTGGAACAGCATTTTTGTGGATTGTGAAGTATCTTCGTAACATATCAAAGTTTTAGAAAAATTGTTAAAGAATGTCTCATTTTTGACATGTCAACTCTCAAATCTGAATGGAAAAACTGTAGGCCGTGTAGTAGATCTAATGTAAATTATTTGTAGAGTAATCTCTTCTCTGACAGTTAGTGTTATAATAGAAGAAGTATTATAACATCTTACTTATTCTGACTATCCAAACTGAATGTATCTACTGATAATTAAATAGACAATTTTTAAAATATTTGCATTGGCCTATTAATCTTTTTAATTGTTAAGTGTATGGAGTGCTACAGCTTCTGGTTAGATAAATATTGGTTGAATAACCTTAAGAGAGGAAATTTGCTGTTTCATAGAAGTAAAGTAGTCCTAAGGCCAAACAAGTACAAAAGATTGGTTGCAGCTAACTTTGGTTTATAGCAAGGGCTACAGTGGAAATCAGAAGGCCCAAAGGGGTTGTCTTCCATCTGTGCTGAAGATGCAAAGTCATGTTATGTATAGAAAAAGAAAGATGACATTGCCCTTTAGCCTGGGTTTAATGTAGGTCAGCTGGGTCACCAGATGACATGACTTTAATGGCCAAACTGCTTTTAACAATTGCCTTGGGCAGTGTTTAATTTCACTGATCTTTGCCAGCCTTCAGGAGGAGAGGAAAAATCCACCTTATCTTCTGTTTTTCACACTGTGATGGTTTAATCCTATTTTGTGCTGAAATTTCTCTAATGAAACCTATCACTTTTCTTTCTATAGTTAAACACAACATTGGTTTGTATGAAATTTCAGAATGAGTTGCTGGTGAGTTTTGCTAGTATTCTTGAGCTGTTCAGCTACCTTTTGCAGAATTTCTAGTCTGCTTAAATTGACCTGTGGTTTATTAACTCTCTTTCACATGCAATATCTTCCTTCTCACTGCAAAGCACAGTAACAGAATCACTCCCCTACCATAATAACAGAAGAGGAAGGACAAAGTTGAATTCCAATGGCTCTACTACTTTTCCATCCTGATGATGCACTGGAATAATAGTACAGGGAATATACAATGTTCTGTTTTGGAAATACCTCAGTATGTATCTCGGAAAGTCCGTGAATGTGTGTCGATTTTGTATAGATGCTCTGAAAGGGCTATTGCTCAGAAACAATGTCTCAAGGTTGTAATGGAGAGTGCTATTAACATGCTAGCTTAATGGCCTGTAATCATGGGGGGGAGGAAAGACAAAGAAAAGCAAATGTTAAGAGTCAGTGGGGGTAAAAAAAAAGGAAACCAAAGCAAAAAAAATTATTATGCCATGCACATGCAGCTTCAATATACCTATATCTTGAAGGTCATTTGCAGTTTGTTTCCATCTTTTTTCTGCAATAACAGATATTAAAATTGGAGAAAATACAGAGAAAGTAATAAAGTTGATCCAAGTGTAGAACAACAACTCTTACGTAACAAACAGCTACTTTGACTAGACTACAGCCTGTGAGTAAGACAGCTGAGGTCCATAAAATACTGAGGGACAGAAGGTGATAGCTGTTCATGTCTTCTGGAAAGAAAGAACTGAGGAGCATCAAATGAAATCAACTGGGGCTATGCTGAATGCAAACAAAAGGTGATAACTGCTAGTGTGAGGTGGGTGATGGCTCTCCTTTCTCAGGACCCAGGAGTGCTGAAACTTTAGGTGGTTTCTAAAGCAGCTGGATAAATTTATGGTTGCTGTTTAATGAGCCTTGAGCTGCAGATCAGTAAAAGTTGGGAGAAAATTTTGGGTAGTTATTACTGCAGGAACATCACAGAGTTTGTATTCTTCTCTGAGTATCTGGTTTTGGCCACTGTGGCTTGGGGAAGGCAGCTTGTGGTGACATGCCATGTCTGTTTTTAGGTTGTTCTGACCACCCTATTGTTACTCTTTGGTTACTGTGGGTCACTGGCTTGAGCAAGGTGGGCTGCAGAAGGTGTTCCAGGTCTGTTCTTTGCTCACAGTGCATCTTCTGCAGGCAGTGAGCCAGATGAAATGGCATATACATTTCTTTTCTGCACCATGTTGGTTTTATAGGTAATAAAACTAAGTATTAACAAGCAATTCCAGGAGTGCCAAAACTGAAAATGTCTACTTTCCTATAGATTTAGATTTTTTGGTTGATAAACTCTGATTTGAAATGTTTTCCATATTTAGAATGTAGTTAGGCTCAGCCCTTCCATTGGCTTCCTTTGGTATTGCTGTTACCTGTAGCTGAGACACAGTCAAATGTCTTGTCTAATTGGCTAAGATTCCTGTTGAATATTTATTGAGGGGCTGAAATATCTTTCAGACCTCCATTCCTTGTCTCATTTGCACGGAATTGTGGGTATAAGAAGTGCTTGATAGAAAACATGTAGTATGAGCCAGGTTTCTTTGGTAAACCGGGCAAAAAGAGATAGTACAAAACAAATAGAAATAATACAAATAAGCCAAATAATCCTTCATCTTGCCTCAAAGTAGTAACATTATAGTCCAAAAAGTCCCATGAATATCAAAAGTATATTAATCTTCCTGAACTTTTGTGTGTCATACAGGTTAGCTTCAGTGCTTGTGGCTGTGCACGGGAACAGTGGGGTATGAGTGTGACATCCAATTTTTCTTACATTATTTAGTAACTGACACACATGCTGTGTTCTTGCTGGTTGTTAACAGCATGTGAATTATGAGGCCAAAGGGGTCTTCATCATGACAATGGCTAATGTTTGTAG
Organism: Calyptomena viridis; assembly: GCA_013390005.1. Taxonomy (NCBI): domain Eukaryota; kingdom Metazoa; phylum Chordata; class Aves; order Passeriformes; family Eurylaimidae; genus Calyptomena; species Calyptomena viridis. The sequence continues at coordinate 106,784 of WEIV01014118.1, forward strand.
AAATGCAAAGGTCATGATCATGACTACTTTTTTTAATGCCAACTGGATACTGATGACAATTACTGAACTAGACAGATCTTAAACGGTCAGTTTATTGACTTACCTTCCCTGCTTTGCGAGGAGCGATGGAGTTAATGCAACCATCTGGTTTCTGAGCTGTGCCAGTTTGAATTTGGCCTTGGATAGTTGTTATTGGTTCACTAGCTTTATTTTTCTATGAATAAATAAATTCTGTGAATTGAATAAATATTATTCAATTAGCAACATTATTACCATCTTTAAAAGAGAAAAGAAAATCAACATCTTAAAACACATTCTGTGCTTCGAGATACCTTTCTTTTCCTTCTAACTTGTAGTTTAAACTTTAATGGAGAAAAAAAAATTGGTGGTTTTATACTTTCGAACTGTATGTGTTAATGCTGACTGTAGTGTATTTTTGGAAGATAAATTTTTAAACCAATTTCAATATGGACATCTTTGAGGTAAGCCTAGGCCATTCAAACAAAGCTCTTTACTTACCTTTGACTGAAAATACGGAATGTATATTTTGGCTTTTGAATAGGCATAATGTGTTTGGAGGGAATTGCAGCATATATGGCCATAGCTTCTCTCTCCCACCTCAGGTGTTCAAAACTGAATGTCCATGAACATAAAATTGAATCTGAGCCGATTCCTCTGTGATACAGTGACCTTACACCTGTGAGATGTTGGAAGTCTGCACTCCAGTGCAGTGTGTTTAGTCACCACTTGGAATGATTAAAAATTAGAAATGGACACATGAAAGCAATTATTTGTCTCTTTGGAAACCATACTTTCCAATTACTGCACTGGGTAATTTCTGGAACAGTAAAATACTAGACTAGTATTTTGAGAGAGGGCAGGTCACACATCAGGAAGCTGAGTCACAGCTGGAGTGGATACAGCACTAGGAAGTGTCTTTCTTAATAGCCTGAGAAAACAAGAGGTATTAAATGACCTAATCTTTTTTGTGTGAAGTTTTTGCTCTTGTGACTTTATTTCCTAGTTGCCAAGATTAAGTGTAGAGGTCATCTTTTTTTCCCCTTACACGGGGAAGTTTCATCAACGTAGAGCTGATTAGTTTGAACCTTGTGGCCTTCTGAGACATGTATGGTAGGCGTATGGTGGATGTGATACCAGAACTTAATTTCATCAGTTTACAAAGCTGTTGATTTATTACTAAAAAGAGGAACTTTGCCTTATGATTAAAATCTTTGTCTTAAAAGAGGCTGGAAATTATGCAGTCAATGACTTTGAGTTTGGTAATAGCAAATCCATATGAACTTTGTCTGAAGTTAAAGGAACTGGTCTAAAGTCAGATGTATCAGAGAGACAATCAAGTGTCATCTTAAAAGTTCTTGTGTGAATCCTCTGGGAGCTGGTGGGTAGTGGTGGCACGATGAGGTTAAAAGTCTTGCTGAGGTGAAAGTTGGCAGTGAAGGAAGAGTGACTTCTAGGAAAAAAAAGGAAGGAAACAGCAAATACTTTTGGACAAATTATTTTATTAAGTAACTATAGATGAAACTTTTAGTGTAATCTGATGATATTTGCAAGTGATTTCTGTTACACAATTTAGTATTCCAGTGCTTTAACAGACTTCAGTCATTTATGTGAAACTTGGGCTTCTTGAACAGCTGTCGCAGTCTACTTTGTCCCATTATTTCATGTTGAAGTAGCCGACAGTTTTTGGTATCAGGCACACAGATGGAGCAATTGCTTTGTTTGCAGAAGGGAAAATATTAGGAAAACATTGTTCTTGCTTGCTTTTTTTTTTTTAACATCCTTGCTGTCTAATTACTTTGTGTTTGGCAGGAGTAGATTTAATCTTGAGTTTGCATCTTTGCTGTCCCTTCAGAAGTCAGCCAAAACTATCAAGTTAAGAGCCAAACTAGTTTATTCATGCTCAGAAACTTGCTAGTGCTGCACTGCTAAAATTCTGCCTCCCCCGTATCTCTGTTACAGCCTGTAGTGGTACAACCTTTAGATGTACCCCCTGATCATTACAGCCTCTCTGAAGATCAAGCTCTAAAACTGAGGAGGTTTTAGGGTTGATATTGTGTGTGTGTGACTGTGTGACTTTACCGGATGGATTTCAGCCATGTGTAGGTGGAAGCTACTTAGCTTAGAGGGTGAGGAAATGGAATTAATCATGGGGGGAGTAAACAAGAAGGCTGAGAAAGACAGGAAAACTTGAAGGGTGTAGAACAAATTGAGGAGGAGATTGGACTGGCTATAAAAGAATCTGAAGGCTTGCACATGTTGAAAGAAATCAAGATGGTCTTGATGAAGAGGAAGTATATGAGAATTGGAAATGGAAGTGAAGGAGCATTGAAGGCAAAGCTGGGAAATGACACTGAGAATATGTTGGCAAGAAGACAGAACTGTTGAGGCGAGGGGAAAAAGATGTGATGAAACCATGTGTTTTTGACAAATTTATATACAAATATGGGATCTGGTTTCTCAGGAGTCTTTAAATGATGGGAGAAAGTTGCTGCGCTGGGATAAAATTTTAGGAGTGGAATGAGAATCCTATGGGATGATGAGAATGTGGTCTAAGAGCATGACTCGGATTAGGGAAGAGGACTGGTCTGGAGTTGGACAAACCAGCTGGGAGAGGAGACAGTAGGATTAGATCAGAATAATATGTTTCCCCACAAGTTTCTCCATTGTAGTATCTAAAACAGAATCAAAGGGGGTTTTAACACTTGCTTTTCTGCTGTTTGTTGGGTTGACCCTAGATGGACACCAGATGCCCAGCAAAACTACTCCATCACTTCCCTCCTCGGCTGGACATGAGAGACAAAATACAGCAGAAGGCTTGTGGGTGGAGATAAGGACAGGAAGAGATCACTACCCTATTACTGTCACAGGCAAAACAGATTCAACTTGGGGAACTTAGTTTTAATTTATTACCAATCAAATCAGAGTAATAAGAAATAAAACCAAATCTTAAAACACCTTTACCGCACCACTCCCTTCTTCCTGGTCTCACCTTCACTCCTGATTTCTTCCCTTCCTCCATACCCCAGCAGCACTATCAGCTCATCATTCATTGTCTCTGCCATTCCTTCCCTTGAGGAGGACTTCTCACACTCTTCCCCTGCTCCACCATGGGGTCCTTCTCACAGGGTGCAGTGCTTCAGGAAGAGATTGCTCCAGCATAGGTCCCTTATGGGGTCACAAGTCCTGCCAGAAGACCTGGTCCATCTGGAACTCCTTTCTCCATGGGCCCACGGGTCCTACCAGGGGCTTGCGTCAGTTTGGCCTTCTCATGCAGTCACAGCCTCCTTTAGGCATCCCGTGCTCTGGTGTTGAGTCCTCCATGTGCTCACCTGTGGACCTCCGTGGGCTGCAAGAGCACAGCCTGCGTCACCATGGTCTTCACCACAGGCTGCAGGGCAATCTCTGCTCTGGAGCCTGGAGCACCTCTTTCTCCTCTTTTGCTGACTTTGGTGTCTACAGAGTTCTTTCACATATTCTTACGCCTCTCTGCAACTGAAATTGCTGTTTTGTACAGCAACTTTTTCCCTTTCTTAGCTCTATTATCCCAGAGATACTACCACAGTCACTGATGGGCTCTGCCTTGGTCAGTGGTTGTCTGTCTTGGAGCTTGCTGGCATTGGCTGTGTTGGACACAGGGAAAGCTTCTAGCAGCTTCTCACAGCAGTCACCCATGTACCCCTCCACTAACAAAACCTTTCCACACAAACCAAATGCATACTATCAGTAAAAATATCATAAATCTTTTGACTGACAGGCTCTTGCCTCATTGCTGGTGTTCCGCATGTAGCAGCATGACTCAAGGAACTCCAAAGACCTTTGCCTCTCCCATTTGCAAAGCAAATGTGGAAAGTTGAGCACCACAGTCTTTTCCACTGATCTGTAGGGATACTGGCAGTGCTGCTTGACTTGTGCTTGCCTTCATCAATGCCCACCTCCTCCCCACATCTTGGGCTTAATTATCCCTACAAATAATCACAGCAGTGTGATCACATTGCTGTGGCTAGGACATTGATGGGTTTGGCTTAGTGGTTGGGTCAGGCTGCTGCTGGGATAGAATCAGGTCATGGTCAGGGTCATGAAAACCCAAGGTCAGAGACCAAAGAATTACAAACACATTAATTTTGAGGAAAGGGCGGAGTTGTGGATGCCAGACTGTGATGTGGAACGTGGGAAGTGCTGGTGTGCTAGAGTAGGCATCAAAATCCATAGTCTGGGCTAACGCACAGGCAGGGCTTAGGCTCTGCACCAGAATATGGGAATGCTGGAAAAGGACCTGGTGAAGCAGGATACTTGGGAATGGGTCCCCAAGAATCAGAAAATAGGATCAGGAATTTTCTGATCAGGAATTAATAGTAGAAATCGCATCATAATACATGGTTTTAGGAAAATTGGCAAGCTCACAGAAAACTTTCTGTGAAGACATACTACTTTTTTGTGGTATGGCTGAATTTGATGCTGCTGCCAGGTGGGGCAGCATAACGGGGGACTCCTTCCAGTGATATGTGGAAAAGGTTGAATCAAAGCATAGTTGCTTAAGTGGGGATAACTGTTAGTGGTTTTTTCTAACTTATTGCAGATGCCTGGGTTTCACTTTATAAGGGGACTGTGCTACAAATGTGTATGTAGTGTGTTGGGGTACCCTTGCATTTTCCCAGGTATGTCAGGTACACTGGCTAAGAGGGAAGAAAAATACTGTTGTGGTGCAGTCACATTCTGAGCTCTGATTTTACAATGCTTAATGAAGAAGATCCTGAGAGCACTGTTAGGAGGGTAAGATCAGTTCTCTTGTAAACAGCTAAAGCTCTAAATTATTATGATTATGTACTCGACTATTTCAGAAAATTGGAATTCTTAAATTTTCGATGAGGAAAAGAAGGTGTGTGTGAAAACTAGGCTGAAATGTTAAAAGGAAAAAAAAAGTAATTAGCGAGCTTTCATGTAGGTGAAACCAATCTCACTTAAAAAGGCTAACTAGGCTCCTCACTTTCATGACTGTAATAACATTCATTTGATCCTGGCTGCTGGCAACAGAAAGTAGCTTAACAATTAGTGTGGGATGGGCTCCTCTGTGGGTGGCATGTGAGGTCATACCAGGTATTGCTGAGGGAAAAATTCATACCTAGTTATCTAGGCTGTTGTATTTTTACCACCACTAGCACGGTCAGGTAGACTGACCTGTGGCTCCAGTTTAATGACTGTAGGATTTTGGATTTCCATGCGACTTCGGCTGTAACAAATCAAGTGGCATGCAATGCCTTCTGTAAGGTGGAAACTCAGGCAGAACGAAGCTAAAAGACTTGTATAAATAAATACTGATTTACAGATTTTGAGCCATGAGGAATTCTGCTGAGATATTCTGTGTTAATTCAGTGCTCTGTGTATGGAAGGGGAGGAAGCAGGAACAGAAGTGACTCAATGTTCCTTTAAGATTGTCTTAATGTATCACACAGGTCAGAGGATTTTCACAGTGGTTTTCATATTAGACCTTGGGTCACAGGAGGTGCATAATCATTTTATTTGATTTAATTTGGTTTTCCATCCCTTAAGCTTAATAATTATCATTGGATGTTTGTTTGTCTGTGTTCTTTAATTTTGAGGCATACAAAAGATGCTTTCCTACAGTTTGTTTCACAAGATTAGATCATGTTTTGGTGTATGGACTTTAAAATTTTAAGAGTTTAGAGTAAGATTACCTTAAAAATGTAATCTCTCGCTGGTATATCAAATAGAATTGGAGAGGCATTTCTATGTTAAATACAGTAAAATTAATTGAGGAAATATTTGAAAATAAAGCTATTTCTTCTTTTCTTTTCCTCCCAACCGCACTCCTAGCACTCTTGGGAAAGTCTATTCATGTATAAAGCTTCTTTCTTCTGTCAGGACTGGTATTTACTCATATTGTCAGTTGTGAAGGGGCGTATCAAAACCAACAATTTTTATTACTTTTTTCTACCTAGTGTGTTTGTCCTGCATGGTTTTGATGGAGAGAGCACAGAAGGTTGCACAGGATGGGATGGGGAAGATAAACAGGGCTATGGGAAAATGCAGCACTTGATTTCATAGTTATTTTTCTTTTTTTAAGCCTGAATTTTTATTTTATGTTTTGTATAACACTGGGCTTACAGGAACATTCAAAAAAAGTAAAAGAAAATCCATTTCCCAGGTTGTAAAAAAAAGTGCTGTTTACTAGGCAGCAGTCCCAGGCAAGGTTAGCAATATTTTTTGAGCCTACAACCCCATCCAGTATAATAAGGCTCCAATGACAGTAAAATTTACAAAAATATTCAGTATTACTTAGGAGAACTGCCAATCCACGGATTTCTGAAGTATGAAAACATGTAGTTAGTGGGGCTGTTATTTGTTGTATCTCTCCCTCCCCCCCTCCCCTTTGATTTACTAGTAACTCTGATTATCTTGAAAATTTTCTTCCTTCCCTACCCGACAACTGCTTTATAGCTGACAAAAATAAGCCATTTCCTAACCTTATCCTCTACCTACAGAGGTCATAAAAATTGCTAATGGAAACGCTGTTGCTTTCTGTTGTGTGATTCTAATAGGAAATGGATCACTGCAATTTATAGGGTACTTACCCTTTTTGGTACATGATGAATGGCTCACTTCAAATGATGTTTCCTCATTGATTTCCTAGTATTTATCACCAGAAATGACAGAGCAGGAAGAACAGCATTTAAACATGAAGTTGATTTTGAAGATGTCATCTTTTCACTACAGTGTGAATTCATGTCAACATAGCATTTGCTGTAGTAGAGGAGCAAAAGAAGTGAAGTCAGTTCTTTACATTGCTCTTAAGATTAGGTCTCTAAACCTACTTTTTGTTATGCTGTATTAGCTTTCTTGCCTGTTCTTTGGTAAGGAGAGTGAAAGGCTTACTCTGTGTAGAGGTTTTCTTCACACTGCCCATTTGTTACCATGTTCTTGAGAAAGTATATGTCATATATATATATATATGTGAGTAGTCTTTGTCTATGTTGTCAAGCTTTTTGGGATATTTACATTTAATTCTAATTTAATTCTACATTTTATTCTAATGAAAATCTATATGCCAATAAATTCTATGTCATATTTAGCAGGTGAGTCTGACATATTTGTATTGCAGTGGTGTTGTTTTGTTACATGAAGTACTAGAAGAATCCATCTGAAGCTGCTCAATTTCTCTCTGTTTGGGCTGGATTGACTCAAAATGAAAACTATCACTTTAGTTTCTGCAGTGTCCTTACGATCTTTTTCTCTGTGTGTTGCTGCATGAATCACCGGGCAAGACCAAAATAAGCAAGTTGGATCAGGGGCAGATGCAGTCCTTCAAAATACGGTTTTTAAATTGCCAAGAGCAGAAAATTGATACGTCCCCTTGCCAAGTAGGATAGCTTATTTCAGATTGGAAGGATATTGCAGTTTTGCTGCTTATAAGACTGGCTTAAATATCATTGACTTGACAGTCTTTCAGTACTGCAAATGGTTATAGCTCTGCAGTAGCTAAAATTTTCATCTTCTTTAAATGGTAGTGTTAAAACTTGTTTGCATTCTTAATTTTCACGGAGTCCAATTTTAGCTAATTTGCTAGCAAAAATGAGGCTATGTTGGTTAGGAAAAAACATGGAGTTTCAAAAGTCACTTTGATAGCTACAACTGCAGTTAGGTTTACTTTTAAATGGATGTAAACTGATTTTTTTTTTAAACTATATAAAACCATTGACGTAAAATGTACCTATTCCAAAGAACTTGTAATAATTTTAACTTTCACTGTGTAACAGCACATCTGTTGATCATTTTCTTACATTATTTATTGTTCCTGAGATTTGTGATATTAACTTTGCTCTTTTCTTTCTTATTGTAACGTGTTTTACAGATTTTTAGTTTCAAACCATGATGTAAATAATGCAAGCAAAGAATAAACTCTGCTCACTTCAAAGTCTGTGCAGATTTTATTTCTTTCTCTTTTTCTGAAAACTTTTTTGTGTAAATCCATAAACAAGCTATCAGTCTACATGCAGTTCACTGACAAAGAATATTTTGTATTGTCTACTTCCATTACTAAGAATTATAGAACTGGTCTTCAAATGTCTCTAGTGTAAACATGCTAGATGTTGAATGAAAACAAGTGAAGACTATCATAGTGCTCTGATCATAATTGCTTCTAAATGGGCTTCATATCTGTCTAAACAAAAAAGCACTTTTCTGTAAAACCTTCACTTCCAACTGTCCTTTCCAAAATCAGTATTATCAAGTATTCTGTACTTAACTTCGCTGGCTTTCTCATGTCACACTTCAATTACTTTCAAAAGAAGAACTCTGAGACAACGAAAAATATTTACCAGCCTTGCAGAATACTAGATCATATGTTAATTCATATTCTGGGCTAAAAGTTGTCCTACAACGGGTTGCCTCAATTCCCATAGTGTTCAATTGGAGCCACCACGCTTAGTGATGAATCGGCGCTCCCTTTGGAAGTGGATATTAATTGGATGGACACTGAGTAACATGTGATTATGTGAAGAATAGATGCAGCTTGAGTATTGTGTAGTATTAGAACTTAAAAAAAAATTGGAACCATATCTTTGAAAAATTTTATCTGACTTGGTAGAAGGCAAGGAATAGTTATATTCCTTACCTTGGATATATGTAAAGATATGGGTGGAGAAACGAAAGGGAAGGAGAAAATATAGTAGGTTTCTCTACTGTACTTCATCTCAATGAAAAACCATAATTCATTTCACCATATCTGCTTTTCTTTGTAACGTAGTGTTTGGTGTGCATGCTTGAGTGACAGAGAACAAAATGTACTTTTTGAAGATTGAAGTGGTCTAAATGTTCATGATGAGAACAACATGCACTGAACAAGCATAAATCATTCAGACACCTCTTTAGATTTCACATGTTGAATTTAAGTGACTTAAAAATGGACTGAAGTAATAATCTAAAAATACATGGAACTTTTTTTTTCTAAATCTGGCTTTTAGAATTTATGTTCTTATTATACATCTAACAGCTGTTGATGGCAAATCTCTATTTGACTGGCCCAAATCTGAGTTTAATAGTATTTTGGGATGAACCATTTCCAGTGAAAACCAGCCTTATCTCTGACAATGATCTATGACAAACATCTATGTTTACAGTCTTGGTTTTTGCTCTTGCTGGTGGCATGGCCTGCATTGAAAATCTCCCGTCGAGAGATCCTGAGACTTCAGCTCAGCTGAAGTCAGCAGCTAGACAAGAGCATTTCAATCCTGATAGTCACAGAGCTGCAATGGGTACATTTGCAAGGTTCAAATAATATTGACTTTGAATAGTGTGTTTTGCTTGAAGTTCTATCATGATATTTCAAAACAAGTGCCATTTATACTTCACTACTGCTCATGTTTGAAAGTCGCATTTTATTGTAGTCTAAAAAGCTTTGGGGTTTGTTTTTCATTGAAGCTGAATGTTTGAACAGAAGATTCTGTTGTAGTTGAGATTGCTTATTGCTTTGAGTTGCAAAAGGGCAGATCTCACTTACCCAGTGCTAGCTTTGTACCACAGAAGAGCACTCCACTGGGCTTATTTATCAGGTGCCAGGTTCTGCATTGCCAGAAGGTGCAGCTGTAGGTGTAAGCAAAATGTCAGAGGAATTGCAGTAGACAGGGATAGCTTGCAGTTTGTGCCTTGCTACTTAGTGCTGGTAAATAAATATCAGCTAAACATGTACTGGGCTTTTATCTGTTTATTCTATGCTTTGTATTTTGTCTCTGTGTTGTTTTCTACTGTATCTGAAACAAGTCTTAGTGGTTTGTTCTTTAGTAAATTGTAGTTTCCTAACTTTTTTTTTTTGTGGAAAGCCAAAACTCCTGGCATTTGAATGAGTTGACAAAAAAAAAAAAAAAGTTGCACAACCTGTCATGAAACTTCATCACTGTCACTCACCTTTAGTACAGAAATACATGCTCTTTCCAAAAATGTAAACTAACAGGTATTTGCGTGTTCAGTGCTCAGAGACATGACTTTTATTTTTGTGTATCAGAACTGTAATCATAAACTCTATAAAATTTTCGCTTGGATAAAGTAGTTAGCAGCCTCCCATCTGCCAGTATAGGGATGGAAAGTCATGTGCTTTTGTCTGTGAAGGGAGACAAGTGCTAGCAGCCTGCAAAGCTGACTGCTGAATTCCCCCTCAGAGGGTCAGTGTGGAGAAGATGTCAGTCAAAATTCTCTTTTTTCAGTACTTTGAGGAGTCATTCACCTTCAGGATGGAGCTTCTCTGCTGGAGTCAGCTTTCCCTTTATTGCCCTTCCAGAGACTGACATACCTCCTATAGCTTCTGATGTTAATAGTTCTGCATGTCCATCTATCTACAATTCAGACATCAGGGTGGGAAGAAGCACTTGAACTGGTTAAAACTTGTCATGATGCTCTAAATCGTGACATAGAGTCTTAAGCAAGCCAGAAAGTACTACTGGAGGTTGTTAGTAATGAGCAAAGCGAAGTTTCTGTCCATAGCTTTTTCTTCACTGGAATGATGTTATTGCCCAACTGCCCTTTGGTCTCCTCTTGCATGCTATAATATATGAAGAATACACCTCACTGTGTTATATGGACATACGCTGTTTGGGCCTGGCCAGGCTGACCCTGCAGACAGTTGCACAGCTGGTAGGCAGGCTTTCTGCTGGACCTCCTTACTTTGGCTGGTCTAAGAGGTTGTGGAGCACTGCCACAGTGGCTATTGCTGTTTTGCTGGACTGTACCTTGTAGCCACCTCCACCTGATAGCAGATATCATTTGTTCAGCACTCTGCCATGGGGTAGAGGCACACCTCATTCCGTACCCAAATGCTTCTGCTGATTAAAAATGATTGTGTTGTACCTTGGATGAGTTTGTACTGGAGAAGCTTGACTATTGCTGAGCTGATGTATATTGGGATCACTGGCATTAACAATTTTAAATATTTTCTAGCAGAAGGATCAGAGTAGCAAGTAATATCCTGTTGAATATTTTTCCATCAGCACCAGAGATTAACTATTCCACTTAAATCCCTAGCATGACACTGAAATTACTCTTGTATCACAAATCATGGCATCTGTTTATAAGCCAAATGGGCCTCATCTTTCCAAAGAAATTCTGTATTTCTAGTGAAAAGCACCTTGCATCCGAACTCTAGCTGATGCCTAAGTGCCCAAGAGGTATTTACCATGGACTTGCTGTTTTGACTATTATTTCCAACAAAAAACCATCAACATCTCTGCTTCATGAATTTACTTTAAATGTATGGGCATGTACTAACAATCTTCTATTTAATATATACAGGGGGAAAGAATGAGTAACAAATGTACTGCCTTCTTTGTAGCAGTTTACTGTAAGGAATTTACAATATGTGTATGTCCTGATCAATTCTACCATCAAACAGAAAAACCACGAACGCAGTATTTCTTCATGTGTTTTTTTTCTGCAGTGCAGTGCAAGAGTACCCAACCTTGACTGTTTAGAGAAAGGCTGGACTTTGATAGACACTGATCCAAGATAGCAAGAGCTCCATGTGAGCTATCCAGCACACTGCTCAGAACACACTGCCCCACAAAGCTGCCTGCAGCTGTGGGTGGGCTCTTTTTGGTTCTTAAACTGCCTCCTCCCTCCCTATATCTTTGCTCTGCATGTGCTGGGAAGATACACCCTAGTTTGGATTGTATTCAGCTGCATGCTATGTTAACAAAAGAAACAGATTCAAAGGCATGTCTTATCTTTGCAGAAGCTGCTGCAGGTCCCAATATTCTCCCATTCTACCACTGAGGGGGAGCTACTCCTTCATCTTTGGGCATGTAATGCAAAATTCATCAGTCAAATACTGAAATTGTTATATTTGTTGTTAAACTTCACCTCTGACTGTCAGACCTCTAGCTTGCTTTTGCTTTTTGCAAATAAGAAGGGGAATACAGACCTATTAGATGAACAGTGCTAACAATTCTTGCATAGCTGAAGTCTCATTGAAAATAATTCTTTGCAGTCATCTGTGAACTTTAATGCCCTTACACAGTTCCTGTGATCCAGTAATACTCTATATTGTGGCAGTAAACACTTGATAATTTTTTCCTCTGACTGGACAACAGAGAGGAGTGTTCAGCTTAGGAGTAGAGGGCTTTTATGGACAGAAGGCTATATGGTCTCCTCTGCTCTGGGGAATTCACCTTTGGCTGGCCTGGCATTTGCAAAGCTGCAACTGAACATTTATTGATCTACGTTTCCTCTCTGCCCCCCCCCCCCCCCCCNTGACTCAGCATTTCCAGTCTTGAGAAAATGTGGGGGGACTGCAATTCAGAAAAAAGCATCATTATTTCTGAGAGCAAAAAGATGGCTTGGATATGAAGGAAGGCATCTTTCTTGGTACCTCATACTGGGAGGGAAGGAAAGAAAGGAGAGAGTCTTACATTTATTTTCACATCTCTTAAATGAAGAACCGCTTGAATGATGCTTGATATTTGGATTAGAGAATAACGTCAAATTTTGCACTCTGGTGTACCCATATTCCTTTTTTTTTCCTATGGCCTTGTGTTTCACAGCCCAGTTCACGTTTGTTTCCTCTGGACTCAGATTGCCTAGCCTTACTGATCTGTGTTTCATCAATTCCAGTCTAGTCCCTTCCAATTTAGAAAGTCCTCTTTCCTCTTTGGCCACATGCAGCAGAGACTCCTTTGCTTCTCCTACCTGTAACCCTTTTGCCTCCCAGCCAGCATCGTCTCTGCATTTAATTGCAGGTCTTTGGATTTAGATGGTCTGTTCACCCATGCTGGTGTTCCTGATCTATGCTTCATCTATCATGCTGGCACAAGGACCAAGAATTCTTTTTATTCCTACAGGCAGATTGGGAAACTACATAAGGAAAAGTAGGAGACTGCAGGTGTCTCTTCCTATTGCTCCCTTAATATCTGCAAGCATAAAATGCCAGTAAAGAGACAGGGACCTCTGGGTTGTGGCCTACAGTCTTCTTGGCAGAAAGAACATGCAGGTTTTTACATTTCCTCTGACATAAACAATATTTAGCTCCAGCTCCAGCCTATTTGGCATCCCTTGAAATTTTGTGTAATTTGCGGCAAGAACACCATGTTCACTTTTTGCATAGCTAATTTTACTCAAATAGATAAATACTGATAGTTTTTCTGGTATAACTGAATGAAAGAAGACTGCTTGGAGAACTGGTCTGGGCCAGGTAGCATGGGCAGTTATTTTTATGGAGGGTAAGTCCTGAATGAAACAGTCAAGGTGAGAGTGGCATAGCTAAACCCAGGAGTTACAAAGTTCTTGTGACTTGGATGAAGGTGTTTTTCTTGGCAACTTCAGTAAGAGGGCACTGACTCTTGTACATCTTTGCCTTGGTTTTTAAATTGGTGAGGCAGAGGCCTTTACAGCTTGTGGTCTGATTTGCATTTGAAATAGATGACCAAGAACAGAGTCAGACTTGCCCTAGCTGGCAGCAGTTCGCAGAGTGCCATGCTCTGGTCCTCTCTGACCTGGACTAGTTTCCTCCGTGACCAGCAATTATGAAAGAATTAGAGCTTTAGAAAGAGTGGTTAACACCATTTCTACCCTCTCTAGGAGTGCAGAAAATAATTAAGTGAATATATAATTATGTCCAAATATTTTGCTAATCTCTTTTTGGGAAGGTGGAGGGAGATGAGTGGAGAGGAACTACAAAATAGATGATAAATATAAATAAAATGTATATATAAGACAAATATGTATCTATGTATGCAGACCCAACAATTTGCATATTAAGCATCTGTTTGTAAGAGGCATGCAGAATCTTCTTTACGTCAGGACACTTGTACTTTGGTTACACCAAGTCAGTATCCTCAAAGATGTGTTACTAGTGTGCAGTTTAGTGTGTTTTGCAGTATGTAATATCCTCCTGTTAGAAGCCATTTTATGATGTTTTCCCCTTAGAAACTGAAATTCCTTACAATCTTAACAGTCAAATATGTTAGAGCTTGGGGAAAGTAGGGGAAGAGAAGGAAACTTCAAATCTATCGTAACAAAAATGTTTTTATTTTGACCTATTAGGTCCATGTTTGAGAGAGAAGGAAAGTCTATGATCCTGCTCACAAGGGAGAGTGAGAGGCAACCACAATTCTATTCAAAAAGCATAATATGTACAAACCTTTTTTTTCCTTTAAAATTTTTACTCTTTCAGTGCACAGTAATGCTGACTGTCTCTACAATTTGTCTGGATTTTAAATCAGATCAGTGTAATTAGCTAACTTTACTTATTAGCTTGAGCTGACTCTAGTGGGACAATGGTGGAATTGGTTGCCATTATATTTGTTTAACTGCTGTAAAGTAAGATTCTAACAATAGGTTCCTACACTTAAATAGCACTGTCGAGCACTGGTGCCCTATCAATCAGCCAGACCTTTCCCTCCTGCTGTCTGCTCTGATAGGCAGTTCTGCTGATGTGGGGACTCTGGAAGAAGAGATCAGGAAGAAGGGATGATGGATAAAGACCATCTCCTGTCTTGGGAGGAAATCAGAAAAATCCTTCCTTTGACTATCAACGAGCTGCTTTGTCAACATGTCAGAAGATTAATTATGCTTGCTCAAGAGATGAGAGCAACTGTTCCCCGCCCCCCCCCCTCACATTTTGGCGTAATGGAGTGGCATTCTTCCGAACTGTGGCAGAGAATTGCAAAGAAAGAGGCTTAAGAGATTTCAGTCCCCTAACATCACTGTCCTGTAAGCATTTGTAAAGCTCTTAGGCATACATCCGCGGTACTGTGAAGTTCTGCCAGTAATTGATTAATCAAAGTGTTTGTTTCAAGTGCAGTATGGACTTGATCTCATGAAACATTTGATGCCAAACTCTGTTAAAATCTGTCAGCATTATGGGTAGTTAGTGCTCTTTATATAGAACAAGTTTCAATGAGGAGAGATGTAAAAAACCTTTCCACAGCACAAAACATGAAAACATGTTCACAAACATGTTCACAACTAAACTTCCTTAGTTTTTGAAGTTTATAAATCAATAAAAGGGAAAATCTCCAGTAAGTGTTTGGAGTATTTTATATTGGAGCTGAGCAGGTATGCTTCATGTTTTCTTTTGTCATTCATCCTTTTGTTAATTTTTGAAAAAATTTAAGTGTAAATAAATTTAAGTGTAAATAAAAAAATGAAAAATCTTACGTTTTTAATTAACCTTTTGGGGAATAAATAAAAAGTGCTAACTTCAATTCTGAGCAGATTAGGTTTAGGTAAAAAAAGGAAAAGTGGTTTTTTCATAGAAAAAATGTAAATCAGAGACTTTGAGAGAAACAGTAATTCAAATATGAAGCCATTTTGACTAAGTCACTCAATATCTTCAAAAGCTCTTTAAATCTTGAACGAACTATCAGTAAAAGGACTCCTTCCATCTGGTCTGATCTTTCTGACTTAATCCCATGTTCAGGTGAAGTACAACATTTTTTTGTAATCTACTGATTTGATATAATTTTTTTTTTCTTGAAAGGATCAAGTTTTGAGTTAATAAAAGGGAGAGTTAAAGAGCCATGTCACTTTATTAGTTTCGTTTCTTTGGAATAGTTTTTCTGGTTTTAATGTTTGCAATGCTAAACTATGAACAGTGGTGTTTGGGTTTTTTTGGTGCTTCTGTGCAGCCTTCCTTGAGATTAATATCACTTTGAGATTTGTTGAACTCTAAAATGCTGTAGTTGAAACTGTAACAAAACCAAACATTTTAAACATGGATGTGCCTGACCTTGAAATGCTGCTGATAAAAGCTAATGCTGTTAAATTGCATGCCAAATTAACCCTCATTTCCAAATGCTTTGTGTGTGTGTTTCCTGCAGGATAGGCTTTGATCCTGCCAAGCAACACTTCTTTTACAATCAGTTATTTTTTAATGAAGGAAAAATCAATGAGCCAGTTTCAGTACCTTATTTAGGCAGTAGTGAAATGTTTTCTTTTGCATCATTCTACCACTTTTCTTTGTCTACTGTATCAGATGCCTAACATGATACAGTGTTTAGGTGTAGAGGTAATAGTGATTTTCAGCTTAACACTTGATTTTCACATGTGTAAACCTTAACAAGGATTACAAGTTCATGTGAGAAAGGCACAGCAAACTAGTTAATGGAGTAGGCAAGGAATACTTTTTGAAGGTTTTTTTTTTAAATCTTACTGAGGCTTAGCATCAGTAAAGATGGGTTTTAATCTAAATCGAGATCAAAAGTGTTACTTGCCTTACAAATATTTTTTTCTTGAAGTATCCATGTTCATATTATTTTAGCAGTTGTCCATTTTAGAGCACATTTGGTACTGTTCTGTGTTTGTTTTCAATTCAGAAGTTATGTTGCAGGGACATCTGCCTGTGCAAACTATTGGATTTTTTTTCATTTGCATCTTTTGAGAGATATGGAATTGGTATGGTTTTAATGTGCCTTTTTGAACTAGCAGGCCTGTGTAACTCGGGTGGTATAAAATTCCACTGAAATCAGAAAAGTGTGAGCAGAATCGGCTCACATACAGACACTGGCTTTTGCTTGTTTCTATCTGTTGACAACGTGGAGTGTTCCCATTTTAAAATGAAAGTGCATCTCTTTATCCTCTGACAAATGAACTGCTTTCTGCATAAATTCATTTGAAAGGGACATTATCTTCCTGTGTGAACTTTGGTGGGAAGTGTTTGCAGGCCATAAAGTGAATCATCAGTCTCCCTAGGCTGGAGCTGATATCTCAGCCTCTCTCCTTGGCATCTCCTCCGGGATGTTTACCTCCTGGTCCTCCCTCTTGTGTCCTTTCTCTGCCACTGTGCCTGGGCCACCTCATCACCTAAACCTGTTCCTGTGCCCATGCACCTGCCCAGGCCAGGGCTGTATCCTCTGTACGGTCTCTGACCTAATGGGATTACCCTTTCATTTGGAGAGGGAAATACCACTACCTAAGCTTTCACCTTCCGTCTTCATTACATCAGGACTGCATTTGCTGGACTGGGCAAACTTATGCCTGATCTGTATGAAAATTGTTTTCTAAACCCGTCACCTTAATTGTGTTACCTTTCTTTTTGCATTCCTCTGCCAGAGTTTTCTTGTCTTTCTAGCACTGGACCTAAATCCTTTTTTTTTTTTTCCAGGGCCCTCAAAAAAACCCCTGTGAGTTGTTTCTCTCCATTATCTGCCCCTTGTGTTCCCTCGTTATTGAGATGTCAGCCTCAGGACCCAGTCAGCCCACAGTGCCTAATGGGGCAGATGCAGCTGGCCTTGATGTAGGGCCAGCCCAGCACCTGTGAGCCTTGGTGGGTCCCAGCTCCCTGGTGCCGTCCCACTTGCATGGTGCTTTTGCATCTGCTGAGGCATTTTGGCTCTAGGGCTGGAAATGTGGCTGCATGGAGCCAGCTCCCACGCCAGGGTGGATGAGCCTTCTCCAAGCCAAAGGTGGCCAGTTGCTGTGAAGGCACCAGCTGGGTGAATTTTTTTTCCATCCTGTCTCTGACCTGACCTTGCTGCCGTCAGGCCGAGCTGCTTAAACGTCTCTGTTCTGTGGTCCTGCCCTCCGGAGTTGGATTTTTCTGGTAGCCCAGGAATATTCCAGCTCCTGCTTCTCTGTGTATGGGTAGGCAACAGTATGCCTTTGTGCAGTATGTTGTCTGGTGCGGATGGTTTGGAAAGGAGCCGATCTGTAAATCAGGGTATTGTCTTTCCTGGTATATTTACTGCCAACTCCGAGGTAATGCAAACCATTAAAAAAGTATATTGTACTTTACCTACATGCTCTGGTGCAGGTGTTTGACCATTTTAGAGGCTCGGGGGAGGAGGTGGTATAAAGAGTTGGGAATGGGTGAGTTCAGAGCAAGAAGACTGTGGATTTTCCACAGGCTCTGTTTTGTTCATGAGCTTTTAAAGCAACATCCCCTTTCCACTCTAAATACAAGAATTAACTTTGCCACAGTAAATCTTGATGCACAGTTGTTTCTTCATGCAAGCCCACATTGCTTTCCACCTACTTTGAAGGACCCTGGGTTTGCCTCCAGGAAAATCCAGGGGCAAGGTTTCCGGTTTATGCCTAATGGTGGGGATTTGCAGTGAATGGAAGCAAGAGGATGCTTTCCCTCCAGAGCAGCAGCAGATGCAGCTCGTGGGTGAGTGGATTGCTCATGGCAGTGCTGAAGTGCTGCTGGAAGGGGCGTCTGGAGGTCTAGTCCAGCTCCTGCTCTTAACAGGTCTATTGCCAGCATTTGTATTAAAATTCATTTTAGAGGAGGATGAAAAAGGTGATAGGGTATAACCAGAGATATTTCTGTATTATAACTGAGAGAACCTTAGGAAATGCTAATAGTGAGAGGAGAAGGTGATGGGTTTGTTTTTGCCACAGCAAAAACATTTGTAAAAAAACATTTGTAGCAGCATTTCTCTTGTAATTTAAGACAAAATGAATTCTGCTGAAGTGACCTTTTTTTCACCTCTTACTGGCTCTTGAAAAGCCTGTGCTCCCTGAGCAGTCCACACAAACACACAAATAATAAAAAATCCAAGTGCACATGCTCCAAGGGGTAGTTAAGCATCTCTAAAGAAGATTCTCATCGCTTCTATTATGTTAGAAGACAGTAGTTCCTAAGGAAAATTGATTTTTCTTTTTCCATTTTAATACCTTCAAAATGCTTTTAATCTGTCCATAAGGAAAATGTGATAAGTTCTAACTAATGTGATAAGTAACTAACTAGAAGCTTTTTAAAGCCAAGAGTATCTTTGTTGTTCTTTTGCATGTATTTTAGTCCCTCCTGGGACTAAGGGCTTTGTTAAAACTTAAAAATAATATTTAGAAAGAGATAAGGCATGTGGTCTTGTCAAATCCTGTACTTTTGTGTAGAAATTCAGAGTAATCGAAGATGCTATTTTTTCATTTTAAAATTGGATGTACAACAGATAAACACGAGCCTCAAAAGAGGCTGTTCTGGAAAAGAAGTAACTTGAGGAAAATGGGCAACTTAACAGGAATTTTTTTTTTAGATTTCCTTTTAGCACAAGTGTTCTTGCTACACTTGCTGACCTAGTTGTCTCACTGTTATTTCAGAGTGCACTTATTTTCTCTTTCGTATTATTTTCTTTCTATATTCTTGGAGGAGTAAGGTGCAACAGTTGCCTCATACTTGACAGTACATCAGTCACATCTCTGCCTTCCTAAATGAGACTATTTCCATCTAATTCTATTTTGTTTTTTTTTGAAAAAGGAGAACCTGCATTTTTCTGTCTTGACAGATTAATGACTGTGAATGACACCTTGCAATAAAAATCAGCATTTTGGCACTGTCCCTGTTGGGTCTTTTGTATTAATGGGAGAGGAATCCTTGATCACCAGGTTGTTTTCTGTGCAAACACTGGGAGAATGCTGGGACCAACAAGGTTGAGCTGACCTTATGTGCTGGCCTGTTCCCTGCCACTGACTGTCATGTTTCAAAGGTTAAACTAACTGTGGATGAAATGTAATCAGTAGTGCACTGGATCCTTTCCAGAGCTCACTGGAGGAGTGCAATAACCGGCATTGTTAGCTTTGGGAGAGCAAGAGACAGAGGTCATTACCTGTGTGCGTCTGAGCATGAGGAACCAACTGCCTTTCCTGCTACCTCCCACATATGTTTACTTAAATCTTATCTGGAATTGTTATCCAGCTGGACCCTGCTTTTTAAAATATGTCTGTTTATTCTTCGTACACTGTAATTTTCATCCTTCTGTTGCTGTCAGAGTTTCTGTGAGAAAAATTTGTTTTTCTCAAACCCTGCCACTAGATGGGATTTGAATCGATACGTTGGGACCAGAAAAGGCTGAAAAAAAAATGCTTTGTTTTTAGATAACAGCCAAACCTATGCCAGGGTAAACCAGACGATACTCTTAAGACAGAGACGTACTGTGCCAGCAGAGGAAAGATGATCTTGGTAAATTTTCCTTCCTTCAGTAGTGGGTAGCTAGGAAAAGAGCTGGTACAATAGGAAGCTGATGAGGGACGGAGAGCAAGTGTGGGAGGAGAAGGCAAAACAGAAGCACTGAAGCAAAGATAGCATCTCTGAGAATTGATTTCCTGTTTCTTTATATACTCAGCCACTCATTTTCCCCAACTCCATCTCTCATTTGTGCAGTACTTTCAGTCCTCGGCATTCAGATCTGCAGCAGGAGTCTGTTCTCAGCATGAGATAAAAAGGCTTTCTGGAAGGCACCAGAAGCATGTCGCATACGGTGGGGAAGTACTGCTTGTTGTCACATTAGGGACATTGAAGCCAGTATTTTTCCTGCCTATTTAGTTTTTACACAACCTGCCCTTTGAAAATGCCTGTGCAATAACAATAGAGTTAAGTGAGGAACAAAAAATTGTCTTCCTTTTGAATTCTGTGGAAAGATTCTTACTCTATCAAAGCATGTGGTTTTCTTTATAGATCAGTGTATGAGTATGGCCTTGAAAACCAATGCATTTAGCAGAAATGGAAACTTTTCCCTTGAAAGAGGAGGGAGGCAGGTGAGGAACTTTCATTTCAGAGCTAGTCATACTTAATAGACCTCTTAATATATGTTTTTGTATACGCTCCTGACTGTTGCACTATAATCAACTGGTGGGAATGTGAATACTTTTTCTAGGATCTTTCTGTATGTGTTTTGCAGTTTATGCATTTTGCCGTTGTGACCGTTTAAAGGGGACAGTGGAAGTGAATTGAAATTAATTAAATTTTCGACACTCGTCTGAGTATAAAGATAGAAAAAACTTTTATTAAAACAGAAAATAAAAATATATGTTATATATTAAGAATACCCTTATGTTAAAAACACCCTTATCAAACAATATAAAAACCAGAAAATTAAACTGAGGTCTGGTGTAAGAAAAAAACAGCAATAGCCAGCACACAACAAAAAAAAAGTCCTTCTCCAAGCCTCACCACCCCAAGGATTTGTGAGCCAATGCAGTACCTGAAACCAGTGCCACGAAGGGAAAAGGAGAAAGAGTGGAGCAGGGTAGTGAGGTAGGCAAGGGAAAACAAAGGGATGGGATGAGTTTCTTTGGCCAAACCAGAAGCCTGTGATGTAAGGAAGGGGGTCCGAGTTGCAGCAGCCACCCTCTTAGGAGCTTCGCACAGCCGAGAAGAAGAAATGGCATCTGGACTTTGCCATTTTTATATCTTTTTGTCTTGGCCCAGCATACTCTGTGGTCCATGCATGCATGTATGTATTTTTCCCACGCTTCTCCTGCCCCAGGAGGGTGTAGCCTAGTGTCCCATTGGTCCATCTTCTCCCCCGCCTAGTTCCGGTCCCAAACCGCGGGAAATTCCTTTGTTTTTTTCGCCATATGCTCCGGTCCAAACATGGCGACTGCCTTCCCCAACCTGGACACCCTGCACTGCCCCACCAACACAGCGGCAGTGGCCCCGGGGACCGCAGGCACAGGACCTGTGCCATGGCCACGGGACTCCCGAGTGCCGTGAGGGGACGATGAGCAAGGTGCTGTGGGCCAGCACTGTGCCGCACGCCATGGCGGGTGGAACAGAACGGCTCGCCCCGCACCGTGAGGGGGATGGCGAGTGCAGGCGGTGGTGGGCGGTGGCGGCACGGAGCCACAGGTGCAGTGAGCAGCACTGAGCCCCAAAATGTGGAGACTACTGGGCGCCGCCTGGCTTGTAAACAAAAAGGGAAAAAGTTTTCCATAAAATAAACCGTAACAGCCATGGTTTCTAAAGAAGCCCTAACAAATACAGAAGCCTGCATCAGTTTATAGGAAAGTCAGCTCTGTTCGGAGTAGCTCAGTGTAAGTTGGTTATGATGTTCTGAGAAGAAAATGCCATTATTCTCCTTAGTCCACCTATATGAGACTCTCTTTGGCTTGTAATCACAAGCAGAGAGAGCTCCTTGTCAGCATTCTTATTGGTTGCCTCCTTCCGTATTTCAAGAGTAGAATGATTTTTTCCTTATTCCTGAGTCTTCATGAGATCTCTCTACTTCAGTGTGTGTGAGAGAGGGCAAGGTGTACTCTTTCTGTTTACCTTTCTTATTAAATTGTTATTTTTGAAAGGCCTTTTCTTTCCTTGACCGTTTTTACTTCTGTTTTCTTCATGCCAGAGCACTGGAGATGTGGAAGAACTGAGTAAAAGCACTTAGTAGCAACTATCTTATCCTTATGAATCCTGAGCAGTATTCTTCCCCAGTCCCATGTCTTTCATTTGTCTCTTTCTCTATGCTAGATTTTTTTTCAATTGTTCAAAGAGCATGTTGGTTTCTCCATCAGCCTTTAAGTTAAGTGCTTCAATATCCACCTTCATAAATATTCCTGGACTTCTAGCATGCCAAGTGGTGTCTGGATTAGGCATAACTTCTGTATGAATGGTTTTTACCCCACTGGGATAACTGCCTGATTATTTGTGGTTCAGAATTTTGCTCAAGTACATTGCTTCAGGGAACCCTGTGGGCATTGTGAAAGTCTTGATATAGAGAGCTTTTCAACAAAAGCAGTTTTGATGTAAGATGCAGACCTAAACTGCAGTCAGAGGATATAGAACAGCATGAATAGTGAAGATGCCCAGATCTGCTTGTGGTTTTCCTGTGAAGTCTGGAAGGAGCCCATAATTTTCCATTGTATGTGGGGGACTTCTTTCTAGAGACCTTCTGTCACCTCTGCTGAATGCTTTTAGGAGCAAGAAACCAGTTTCGTCCACCTCCCAGGTATTCAATCAACTGCACAGAACTGGGTCCATGGCAATCTATGCTAAGGAAAGACTTGTGAGTCAGGTGCTTGCCCCTATGCAAAAATAACTAGAATTCCTCAGAGAGAAAAAAGCATATTTAAGGAAGCCTGGCCGCACTGTGTCTTTCTGCATAAGCAGCAGCAGTTAAACAGGAAGGCCTGATGGAGTCTCTGTTTTGCTGGAATATCTTAGTAAGGAGAGACCCCTGACCAACACAACTGGAAATGGAAAAGCCTTGCTTGGAAAAGCCCTTTGTAACTGAAACATGGGGTCTGCTTGGATTAAATATTTAAAGATTTTTTTTTTAGTGTTCTGAACCAATCAGCTTCTTTATTTAGAATGTTCTGACATTTTCGTTTGAAAGATACTGTGAATAATTGCTAACCGTAATCTGTTCGTGACTACCAAGCATGTTGTTTTCTCTTTGCAGTATAAAGGCCAACTGCATTGAAGTGGATCATTTCATGAGATTACTAGCTGTATCCATCTTTGTATTCAGACTGGCTGATTACTATAAATACAAACACTTAAGAGTTTCTTTGGATGGTGATAGGCTGAATCTCCTTAGTATAGGGATTCTAGATGATCCTGATGTTCAACAGTATCTTGTGTTTCCTCTCCATGTAGATTTACATAGCACATCTATGTGCACGTTTTGGCCACAAGTCATATTTCTTTTTGAAATCTCCTTCCGTCTTGATTCTGTTCCTCACACCTTTCATTGCATTTTCCTCCTGTGGATTTATGAAGGCATGTTTATGCCTGAGTGCTATTTTGGATAAGAATTTATCTTTAAAAGAACAGTAGTAGAAGAGGGGCTTCTACTTTGTCTTTTATCCATCCACCTTTGTTTCCTGGGTCATGTATGCAGCAAAAATACTAGGAGCAGTGTGGATGCCATAGTCGTACTCCAGAGCAGAATGGTTTATAACCAGGGGAAAACAGCATGTGCACAGTGTCTGTTCTATACCATTGAACTTTTGGGCTCTGATATGAATATGTTGGTACAGATGTCCTCAGAGATGCCCATATTCTATAAATAGTGGTCTGCATTATGTCTTTCCCCTTTCAGATGTGTTTAATGGCTTTGTATTTTGAAAAAGTCACCAACTAGAAAAAAGAAGGTGTTCACAAAACTTTTTGTGACAAGCCTTTCATTGAGCCTCGATAGCAGGCTTTCCAGGTGAGTGCATACCATATATTTATATTTGGACACAGCTGTAGGTTTTCCTTTTATGCTGTCCCCCTCAGACTCTGCTGAACTGTTTTTCTGGGTATATTTTGTCTGCACTTGTCACTGAAAAGAATCAGCTCTGAATGCATATGCTTTCTATGTGAAATCCCATCCTTACTGAAGCTAACAGGTTTAGTTGCTCTATGCGTGTAAAAATCAGATAAGAAATGTTGTGTTACAGGAAGGCCTGTTTCCTCATCATGAATCAGATTTCTGTGTTATGTGCTAACAACAGGAGATGCAGAGAGCACAGCTAGCAAGCTGAAATGTTCTCTGGGTGCCACAGTGTTCCTCAAAAGTTTCTTCTAGCTCGTAGATATTCCATAGCAGGACAATTTATCATCTTACGAGGAAAGAAAAAGACCCATTTTGGCTTTCAGTATATAGAATTTTTAATTGTATAAGACAAAATTGTAGCAAATTTTCCAGTTTTAGCCTGGAAAGTTTTGACTTTTCTCTCACCAGTGTCTACATATTCCGAAGGACTTTTGTGTCTGAGTTTTGCAGTTTGGTCCTCATGGTTATAGTATGTCTAGACTTGTTTCAGGATAAAAATCCTGCTTTATGCTTCTGATAAGGAATATAATATGATTCTTTCCTATGTTGTGAGTAAGACATGCATGGAAGGAGGTGGGGGCTGGAGACAGAAGGCAACCTTTTTGTGTAATGACATGAGAATATCATGATATGTACGTTCTCTGCAGGAGACTTTACATATAAAACTAATGAATCTTCTTTTTGTCAGGCCTAGTGTGTTAAGTCTTCTAACTGTACACAGTCTTCTAACTTTTGAATCTGTACAGCAGATTCAAAAATCATTATTAGACCTTTAAAATGTCATATAGATTCAAAGACAAAAAGGCCAGTTTGCCTCTTTAAATTATATTGCATTCAGGGATGTGTTATTTCAGGAGCTTTTTCCAAGACACTGCACTGTCACAGCTTCATTGCTTCAAATGTCACTTCAAGTAGGAACAGTTTTTATAACTACACAGTAAACTCAAGATGGTTTAATGGAAATGATTTCTTCATGTGTCAAAATGACCCCTTTGTTTCTCATTTTACTCTTTTGTTGCCTGCAGCTAATCTGGTTCTTGGGTTATCAGATCTAAGCATCTTACAATACTGACTCTAGCAGCGGCATTCAGCTGGAATGCTGCCTTTTGTTTACTGGTTTCACCAGGCCTCCAGTGCTTTCTTTGGTCATCTGGTGGCTCCACTAATGTGATTTGCACTCCCAGGCTCTGCAGGTAGTCATGGGCTTTTAAAGGGAATTAGAGGAAAGCCTGCCACCCTGATTGCTGATGAATCCACAGGGTATTTCTTGTTTGTGTTTTGTTTTTCCCTTTTTTTTTGTTTGTTTGTTTGATGTAATTTTTCTCCTCTCTGCTAGGACAGTTTCTAAAGTCAGTTTACCTGGCTGTGGTGTGGTGATATTCATTTTACTTTAAATAGAATTACCAAATCCTATTGATCAGTGTCCATTTGGGGTTTTCTTAGGAATTTTAAATAAATGTGGAAAAAATAGATGGCTACACAAATACTTATTTATTACAATAAATGATATACAAAGCTTGTTCTTGGCAATAGTGGACGTGATAAAAAGAGATGATCCTCCATCTTCATGAAAATTCTTACTATTAAAATAGCAAATGTTGACATACATAGGGAAGTTGAAGCATTTTGTTAATGAGGCTGCAGTTGGAATTGTAAATTTTTGCAGTCACACCAGGATTAGGTGCAAGTTTATAAACACCCTCAGCACAGTCTTATAAATTGGAGCCAGTGAAGGACAGAGTCAAATAAGTATTCTATTACAGTTTTTGCAAGAAAGTTATACTCGAGGGGGTTTTTTATTATGAAAATTCTATACACAAAAGAGGATATATACTCAAAACATCTACTTGTTTTCTGAAGCAGAGGAGAGTTTCAGACTGTGAGGAGTGGAGTAGCATGTCAGATGCTGAATAAGATGCCATTTCGCCTTATACCCACAACCTCTTACTGAAGTATTCTTGTGGATTTGAGTGGGGATTAATAGAGTGATTAGGTTGGGGGAGTTTTTTCAGATTAGGCCTGCAGTTTTGTTAGGACCAGTATTTGGCTTGCATAAAAACAAGCACAATGTCAATGTTTTTAAAGTTTCAAACTAATCTAATTAAGACTCAACCTACAGCGGCAGGATGTCCACTTTTTATATTTTAATAAAATATTTTTCATCCATTTTGGTTGTTTAAGAATGGAAGATACCAGATCTGTGATAAAAGCAAAATCTTAATAGGACCTTGGAAATAAATGGGCCCTTTCCATGAAAAAATAGATAATATTGAATCTATTCTTATTGTCATTTATCTTGAGAGCAACTCTATCTGTTTACTCAAGTCTGAAGAATTTAAACTGATAAGAGTTGTGTCACTGATATGTAGTAAGAGTAGAAGAAAGCTTTAGAAAAACTGAAGTACATAAGCATGTTTCAGTGCCCTTGTTTTGTGCTGTTCTGTGATGTAGGATTTATCTGTGATGTTTAGAGGAGGTATATGTTTAATTTATACGTGTGTGTTTATTTTTTTAACATGTTAACTGAATATCAGAGCATTAAATTCTGTTCAAAGAATGTCAGTAAAGTTGTTGAATTGGTGTTTTTACTTCAGAAAAAGTCATGTAGAAATTCAGGTGCAAGGGTTTTAATAGTGGTTGTATAAAGCAAGAGTATATCGATTGAGTTTTACGAGGCTGACAGCAGCACTGAAGGTCCTTGTGACCTAGAAGTTTGTGACCCATGAAATCTCCATTTTCCTTCTGTTGGTAATGTATCGTGAAGTACAGAGGACTGAAAAATACATCCTGGGTGACCTAACACATTGATTATCTACCAACAGAAAATTATTTGGGGCTTATTGCTAAAAATGTGTTTGATATTAGTAAATATAAGGGATAAGCTTAAGTTAGATTGTTAAACCAGTGTTCCCTCAGCACAAATTCACTAAGGCGACAGCTGATCCTTATAGGTATGAGTAAGATCTGCTATATTTTCCTTTAAAATGCTGATTTCAGATGCTTGGCCATTTTGCTGATTCAGCTTCATCAGTTTGCATGCCAGTACACAAAAATCAAAATTTTGCTTTATAAATGGTGCTTGCATCTGATTGAAGAAGATAAAGGGTAGTAGGGAACTGAGTGGATTTATTTCTAAAAACAATAAATATCTAAGGTTCCTGAAAAGAAGCCTGTAGCACACAGGCACACCAGCAGGCAGATTTTACAGCTCTGTCCAGAGCACAGAAGGAAGATAAATCATGGCCATCCCCCTCTCATTTTTGAAATGGTTCAACCCTGGGGTTTAGCTGAAGGACTTAAAGAGTTTTTGAAGTGCAAATAGACTGGTGAAGGGTAAACCTTTTCAGAGTTTCATTTAGATGGATTTTTTTTTTCTATGTGGATTTCTGGCACCAGCTGAGATCTGGAAAGCCACAGGATTTTTTTTGTTTTTGGTCAATCAAGCAAGCAGAACTTGCCATGGGGGTGTACATTCTCTGCATACATATTGATTCTATTGTGTTTAAAAGTAGTTAATTTAATAGGGGCTTTTGAAACCTTCCCTGGTAAAACTTGCATTAATGAAGCTGTCATTTCAAGGTCATGTTTCAGTGTCAATAACTTAATGGTAATGACAGAAGTTACCTGTAAGTTTATTATCAATATTTCAGTTATTCCATGTTAAAATTGTGTTGAATGAGAACTGATTTTCTTTACATGCATGTAAAAATGTTCAGCTTCATCTGAAAAATGCTACTCTCATTAAATGAGAGATTTTCAAAGCAGTCTGGAGTTACTAAACACATTAACACCAACAGTTGTGTTACTGTTCGTTGCTGTTTGGATCAGTACCCTTGGCCTGCCCTATTCCACAGGGAGTTTGACTGCAATAACCTATTTTACACTTTGTCTCTTCTAGCAAAATGGTAATGTCAAGAGATTTTATTCAGGGCTTTTTCTAGTAGTTTTGACCTTTTACCTCACAGTTTGTCTTGTTTAAAAGCAGCAGCATGCAGAAGATGGACTGCATATTAACTATAAACAATTATCTCTACTGTGATAAATATTTGGAGATATAATGTGTAAGGGCTGGATGTATGATAAGAAGCCTATTTGAGTGCAGAGAACAGATTTTATAAGACAGGATACAGTTTACTACTTTTTCCATCCATGTCTCGTGCCAAAATCTTTAAGTATTTTGGATGAAAATGTATATATTTCCAAGACTTTTTCCTGTGAGGATGTGAAGTGCAGACTTTATTATTTCCTTCTTTGATTTGTTTGGGTTGGAAGGAGCTTCAGGAAGTTGTTCTGGACATGTTGACACTCAAGGTACAGAGAGTCAGTGGTGAAAATCTTATTCAGATACCATGGCAGAATGTGCCTGTACGTCTCCCCAACTCGGTTTTCTCATTGCTTTTCTTCTTGGTGGTTGCAGTATGCCTTGGACCCTGCCACTTGTCACTGCTGGAATTCCAGAGTGATGTGGACTGAGCAGGCTGGGATGTGAGGGGGGAAAGCAGGGTCTTGCGTACAACTCTTTGAATCATATACCAGTAATGGTCTTCTGTAGAGTTTCCTACTTGTGCTTTCCCCTATTGAATGGGATTTTATCAAAGATTTCGGTTTCAGATCACTCGGTGACTCAGAATGGGAGAGGAACTCTAAAGGTGGTGTGAGATGCAGAGTTGAGATCCTCTTTAGGAAGGACCAAACTGGCTGTTAGTTTAATTTCCTTGTATTGGCTGTCCAAAATGGTACTGTGTGGCATATGATGGAAAAATTGCCTATATTTAAAAATGGTGTATTTATACCTTACTTCTGTATTTAGTCTGGTGGTTTGATGTTGTCTGTGCTATGAGAGCACAAAAGAAAGAATCTACATAAGAAAAGAGACCTAAAATCATAACACAACACAAATTAATAAATGCAGCTAAGTACAATCAATAAATAAGGCTTAAGAAGTCCATGTGGTGATTTTTCCCTGACTTTACAGTGAACAAAAGATGTTTGGTTAACAGGCCCCCTATCTTGGTCTTTGTTTTACAACTCTAGCTTTTATGTCCAATTAAACTCACATGTCAATCTCATGTACTGCAATGACGGTTATTTCCTGTAGTGTTTGAAAACTGTACATGAGATACTGCTTAAAGCTTTACTGAGAGACAAGTGAATTGTGAATTCTGAATTCTTTGCATCTCACTGCAGAGAAGAGATTCTCAGCATTTGTGGTGTCACTTTTGAGAGTATGTCTCTGGGAGAAGTTAATATGACCTTTCCTTTGTTAAGTAAGAGTTTTCTAGCACCACTCAGGACTCTTCTCACTTCAACAAGTCCTGTTCCACCAACTGGGTTGAGAATTTTGGGCATATTTCACCTCAGCAATTTTTAGTTTGGTCTTATTAGGCATAGAGGGCAGATTTTCATTTAGAAACAGATTTCATTCTATAGATGGATATGTGGGTATTGTCTGGAAAATCTAACATTCTAATTTACTTTTTTTCTGAGTGATGTGTGCTCAAATGTCAAAGCACTGAGGGGCTGTTACTTGCAGATTACAGATTTATCAAGCAGCTGTGACATTAAAGTAATCTTACTCTGGTTACTGTATGCATTTGTCAAGGGCACAGACTTGCACGATGATTCTGAATTCCTGTGGAATTTAACTGAGCAGCAGCTGGTCTGTAGGATGTGTAGATTTTGACAAGGTAATGTCTGTGTTTTGTTGAAGGACTTGTGTCATGTTCTGCTGAAACTCTTCCAAAGTGCCTTCTTCCTCTATTCAAGAATCCTGAAACAGTTTTCATCTAAAATTTCTCTATTTTCTCTGGGCCTCTTGATTTTATCACAGGTAAATTCTACAAAATATTTCCATGGGTTATTAGGAAAAAAACTGGAAAATAAAAAGGCCACCAACACCACTAACTACAGCTTAGGACAGAAAGGATACACTTTTTGGCCTTTAATTGTGTCAGGTTCCTTTTCTCCACAGTTGGAGGGTTTGGGGATTTTTTTTCACTTGAGAGTGGTTTGTAATGCTATGTCTGCCAGAATAACCATGTCTTAGGGTTGAAGTTGTATTTCTCCCCGAGTTCCTAGAGGTGATGTTATCTTTTGTTCACTCAACAGTATGGTCATTCCTGGGAGCATCTGTCACTTTAGGCACTGTAAGATGGATGAGTCTCAAGTGAACTGCTAGTTGAAGCAAATGGTGAAAATAAGAAAAGACAAGGGGGTTGGGGGTCTTCAGAGGGGACAGACAACAAGGAAGCACTGTTAGAAATCAAAAGTAAGCCAGACAGTAGTGGAAGAACAAGTCAAGATGGATCACATGTTAGCAGATCCCACAGGTCTTGGAGATGAAGATTGGTGGCTGATGAATTCTGAAGAGATCCTCTGCATCTTGACAAAAATGCTGTTGATTTGTTTTGTACTTCATTTGCAAATAAGGGAGGATCAGAAGGAGATGATCTGAACACCAGATGAAGAGATTGTTTTTGTCACATTATATTGGAAGGTTAGGACAAATTAATGCTGTCAATAATCAGGAAAAGGGTTTGTGATATTTTGTGTGACTTAAATATTCTGCCATAATCTGTTGGTTCTGAGTGGGCATGTAACAGTTTAAAACCAAAGCAGCATAACAGCAGTTTAGCTTTTGGGAAAAAAACCCCGACTTAAATTTGTAGCTGTTGGTATTTCAGAAGGTACTTAATGTTTTTAAAGGAGGTATGATTCACTACAGCATCTCTGATTTAGCTGGACTGATTGAGTTAGACTTTTTAACAGAAAGAAAGTGGTGTAAAAAAGCCCCGCACATAAATCCTAAGAGAACTCCCTCAAATCCACTGACAAGCAGGTCCATACCCCCCACCCCCAAGCTGAGCAAAGGTCTGTGTTTGCAAAAGCAGCCGGCAAAGGACAAAAGGCACTTACAACCAGTGTGTGTCAAGGTTTGGGAAGGGTCCAGGAGGATCTTGGCTTGAAAAATTATTTTGTCACACTGTTGGCATTGGTTCCATAAGGGGAAGCACTGGTTGAAAGGCGAAGAAATTAAGATGATTAGAAGCTTTAAAGCTTCACAAATGGTGGAGTATCTCTCTTCTCAATGGATGTAAATAATAGATGAAAGACCAAGAGTGACAACAAAGGATCAGGGCCTTTAGGAGAATGTGTGCAGCCTGAATAGAGGTCTGTGGCCTAGGGCCAAAGGTCTTAGCTTTGAGTGTAATTAGAAGAAAATACAAAAATGTCATTACTAGCAGGTGAAATGTTCAGCACGTGTCTGAAAAATAGCAATTTCAGAGCCAGGAACTGTTGGAATTGGATTACTGACATTCTGCAATCATTAGAGTCTCTGCAGAGCCCTACAGTTTGGTCGAGAGCTGCGTGTGTTAACCTTGTTGGCCATCTGCGATGGGTTCAGTGTTAGCGTGGCAGGGATGCACCGTGCAGGGCAGCATCGGTGCTCCCTGGCTATAGAGCTGTTCAGTGCCTTTCTTCTGAACAAAACAATCCTACCTGAAATCTTTTCTGGGTGAGAGGTGAGGGTTATAGATGCTCTCCTAAATGGACTGACTTGTAAAAATGAAATGAGAGGCAGGAAGCTTAAAGGCCTTTAATTTGAAAACCTGGAGCTTTAATGCTAGGTGTACAAGTTTGACAGCAGGCCTGTGGCTGTAGTCCCAGCATAAACCCTCAAGTTCGCATTTGTGAGCAAGAGGGAAAATTCTTTTAAATCTTTTAGCAAAATATGGTCTGTTTCTATTGAGAAACCAAACCAGTTTGTCCACCTAAGTAAGTCTTGTCAAAATCCTGTCAATGATAACTTAATTTAAATCTTTTTCTGATGTTAATTACTGTTCTGTACAACTCTTGGTAATTTAGGAGTTACTCTTATGCCTGCTACACAATTTTTGCCATTCCTTGGGGTATTTCAGCTGTATTTGCTTTTATAAACTGCAATTTCATTAGACATGTTTTCACTTAAATACTTTTGTGGAAAGTCAGGTAGGAAAGCAATCAGCTAATTCAGATTTCATATTGAACATTGATCTCCAAGGTAGATAACTGCTCACCCATTTAGTTTGTTTCTTTTTAAACTAATAGTAAAATAATTACTTCTGCTTTATCATGGTTTTTTTTTAATGTTTATTTAATGGTTAATTTTCTCATTTTAATGTGCTAAATTTCTAATCTTTCATGTAGCAACTTCAGAACCAAAAATGTGTAAATTCTGTGACAAGCTGTACTTCTGATAGAATATAGAGAAGTAACCAAGCACTTTCAACCAAGTATTCTTATAAAGATGGTTTTTTTAAGTGTTTGGCCCTCTTTTCCCTGCCCCAGTTCCATTTTCACCATAGACCAGATTTCCACAGGCAGTTTTTTTTTGGCTTGTAACAAACTATATGCTGACATGAGTAATTCTAATTTTTTTCTTCCTTTTTATTTTTCAGGTGTTCAGGAGTTTTAAACAACTTTGCAGCAAGGCTTCACAAACTCTTGACTTCATCCTTTAATCATGACTGCATTTCAAATAGGTTAAAAGGAATCTGAGAAGGTACTGTACTTGCCTTTCCTAATTGACAATATGTTGTGTGTTTGTGTTAAGCATCTGTGCTCTCATTTCTGTTGACAGCATTTTAGGAACAGTGTGGACTGTAAATAACGATTTTATTTTTGCTTCAAGCATGTAAAATACCTAAGTTCTAAAAAATACTTGAAATACAGTTCATATAATTAAACAGCCTTCACCAGAGAGGGGTGGTTTGTGCTTCCATTTTTTTCTTGTGTATCCACAATGAGGTCAATTTCATTATTTAATGACAGTTCTTTTGAAGCTGTAACAATTTTCTTCTGCTGTTTTGCTTAGAGGCTCTGCAAATACTGAAGCAACTAGCTAAATATATGTTTTATGCACTTGGAGGGTGAATGTTTGTTTGTTTATTTGTCCTCTCAAAGGGTTTAAAACAAATGGGAAGAAGAATGCAGATCTTTGTAATGATTGGGATAGATTTGTGCTTCCAGCTGAGATTCTCACACATCTTTTTTTTTTTCTGGCTTCTAAAAGGGAGGGGGGAGAGGCTTGTCTCAGTACACAATATTGGGCTCACATAGTTTCTTGTTGCATTTAAATAGCCAGTGTACCCAGAAGGTTGAAGATCTATTCCTGCTTTATGACCTGTTGTATGCCTGGGGCAAGGGCAGCCCTGAGCGGGGCAAGGGGGTCATGGCCACAGCCCAGGTTCGGAGTGGTGCTTGTGGGTTCCCAAAACCTGCTTGCAGGAACATTTTGCTTGACAACATCTGGAATATGGTATAAGTCTGGAAGAGGGGGGAACTTCTAGGATCTTGCTTCGCCAGGTGCTAGGAGGAAGCAACATTAGCCTTTTTGATGGGGGGGGAGGCAGATTCTGCGGCCCCGAAGTTAGGCTAAACAATTGCAGAGGTCAAAGGACAGCTGAGTGCGGTCAATGAGACACCCTGGGGTGTATTTTGTTACTTAGTAAAAGGAGCAGCATCCTAAAACCCTAAAGGATTCTCTTGAAAATCTGTGTTGTGAAAAGGTTTTATGAGTCTGATGGCAAAAAGTGCTGATTTAGCTAAGGAATGCTTGCTTTTGTCTAAATGAAAGGCTAATCCTTACCAAATGTTGGCAGCTATTATAGTCCTGTCAATGCTGGTCTGAAAGGACAGTTAGAGTAGAAGTGTGCTTTGGGATCTCAAATGTTTATAATTTTAGTGGTTCTGTAACAGAAAAGATTTCTGAATTTTTACCTTTTATCATAAAACTCATACCATGAGCAAAATATTTGAAAAAGTAAAATCTTCACTTATAATTTAAAAAGCTGTTCCTTAGGGATCTGTGCCTGCCTGGTTATTCTGTATACCCTGACAAATTTGCTTTACATTTTCAGGGTATTGCCTGTCTTAAACTGTAACTTCTTTTAATCTGCTAACACTTACGAATTGTTTGAAAAAAACCAATTGTTTGAGGGGTTTTTTGGAGTAATTTTTGCAGTTTTTATTTCAGTGCTCATAAAAAAAAAAAAGAATAGGTTTGGGGTAATGAATTCCTATAATTTTTTTAGCATTATCTCTCTTTAAAAGGACAGCTTATTAACACTTAGCATTTGTCATAGAAACAGATAAGAAATCAATGTCAGAGCCAAGACCTTGTAAATAACGCAAAAGGAAATGTAATAATGGCTGTCTTCACTAGAGAGGTGGTGGGAGAAGGACTGGGCATGTGGCAGAAAAGGTTCAGTGCTTTTTGTTTTTCTTTGGAGGGGAGGGGGGTTGCTGCAAGGCAAAACCCAGGGCCTCCGACTCCTTGGCTCTACTGTCTTACGCAAACACCCATTGTTGTATTAGGAAGAAAAAGGTTCTTGGGAGCCAGTGATGGTGGCGTTTTTATAGTGACTAACCTGGTGTTTCATCGTGATCTTTAGAAGAACTCTATAAGAAGAGTGAGAAAGAAAAAATTGCATGATTTTCAGGGGATGGGGGAAATGAGTGAAGAAGTTGACAAGTTTAAAAGAAATTGACTTGAAAAATATATCTCTTTGGAGAGCTTAATTTTTAAACTCTTTAGAAATACTCTATACAGATGCTTGGCATTGATTTATGTCAAGGTTAAGGCACCTTTAAACAAATAAAGTTGGGAATGGATAAACCTACTAAAATGCAAATCACCTATTAAACACAGAAGATGTTTGTATAGCATTCAGGTTACTACAAAATTGACACATGTCTTGAAATTCTCCTGATAACCCTTTCTAAACTCATCAGGAAATGATAGCTTGTGTGTTTGAGGGGTACACAAGGGAGCAGCCAGATAGGATAAAGATGGAAGGTCAGGCCATAACTTTGACTTTCTAGGCTTCAGCTTCATGCTTTTGCAATAAGGCAATAACAAATGAAGAAACCATTAAGGTGATTTATTTATCAATGGGATTGGACTGGCTTTTGCTGTAGGAATTCAATGAGATGTCTGTTTAAATATATTTTCAGCTTTATCCCTATAGATAATGACTATCATATTTTACATGTATATCTATATAGAATTAAGAGCTATCTAAAATAAACTGTATATTGTAACTGCTTACGTAAGCACATATTTGAGCTATAATGCTTAATTATATTTGTAATTCCAGAATTTAACTACTCAAAGTATGTAAAATGAATTTATATGGGCTATTAATATTTTTTTCTCATCTACTGGAGAAAATGTTTCTGTATCTATAAAGTGTTTATTTACCCAATGTTGACATTCTGTTTTTCTTTCAAGTGGATTTTAGCCCACAGTGAGAATTTTATGCATAGTATTTATATTTTACCATGGCAATAGTTGCAGAAAAATATTTTGAGCACTAATTTCATGATTGTCAGGATTTACTGGAAGTTTTATATGCATGCTGTCAAGAATGCATAGAACCTGTGAATTTTCTATGTTGCTGACTCATTAAACCAAGCTCATTAAACTAAGCTTTGGGAATCTGGACTGATTCTGCTAGCATGTTTAAGTGTAGCCTGTAAACGTCATTAAGACTTTTGGGAAAAAAGGAAGCAGAGAAGCACACCTAGTGTCTACAACAACTAAAGTAATTTATTATCATTTTTTCTTGTTCTAGGACATAACCCCCCCTACGCAATTTATCCTAGTGGCTGATGAGTTGTATCAGAGAAGAATATAAGCATTAGAAATAGAAAATTATTTTCTTCTCCTATTAATTGTTAATAGCATGTTTTTTTTAACTTTTTAATTGCTGTTTTGAGTAAAGATAAAGATTTTTTTTTTTTACTTAAATAGCATTATAAAAATTATAATTATCCCACAAATACCTTTTGAGATTCTTAAGTATCTAGAAAAGGTAACTTGCACATCAAAACTCTTCTTTTTAGATATATTCCTGGATATGATGCTTAAATTTTGTTCAGTCGATTATCCGTTTCCTGCAAACTTCATCTTAACCAAAATCTGGGATGTTGCAAAAGGCCCAGAAGTGATGTGCATCTTTGATCTCAGATAGGGTTGCTTCTGGTGATTTCTGAGATTCTGGACAGAGCTTTGTTTATTTTACAGAAGAATTTGTGGTATTTTGGGGAGGGGAGAAAGTAGAGTCAGCTTTGACACATGACAAACACATGTTTCGGAAAAGGAAAAACTCTACGAAGCACTCTGTACTTGGAAGTTCATTTCCACTAAAATTATATATGAGAAATTTACTGGTTTTTCAAGTAGAAATTCTAATAGCAATTTGGACACTGTTTTCCAGCAGCAGACAAGTAATAAAAAGTTTCCAAATGGTATGAAATAAACATTACTTGGGGGTTTAAGCTGATCGTGATGGTTTTGACCTGTGCAGGGTTTTCTTGCTGTTCATTGCATTGCTTTTTTTTCATAGAAATGGCCACAAAAGCAGCTGGTTTTGCTGTTTCAGTTTTTTCTTTTCTCTGCATCACGGACTGCAGGACAATGTTAGATACCCCTCTCTATCTAGAGAATACGTGGGAGCTTCAGATAAGAAAATATTTATTCCTCTTTAAAATGTGTTTAGAGTTCAAAAGAGCCAGAAACATGATCATTTTTACTTATTTGAAAATGGTATTTTTGGAAGAACTGTGCAGGAATGTGCTCTGAGTAGGACTTGACAAACAATTTGACACAACCCTCTGTGACAGAAGAGGGGCTTGTTTCCACCTTTGCTGGTTCCTTTTTAGGGATAATGGTTTCTGAGCCTTGTAAAACCAAGGAGAACTCTCTTTCAGGCTTGCCTTGTTTTCAGACAGGACTCTAGAAAGAAAAACAGTCCTTTTTCAGAGGATGTGAGGAATGAACCACTTACCTAACCT
>WEIV01014122.1:3811-78597 GCA_013390005.1 Calyptomena viridis
TTCTGTAAAATTACAGAGTTGAGCTCAAAAATACATTAGAAAATATTATTTTTATATGAGCTTTTCAGTTTACATTTCAGAGCCCTGTGAGCTTCAGATGATATTGAAATTACTGGATACCTTATTACATATTATAACTACAGTCTTTCATTTACTTTACTTGCATCCAGGGGGTATCATGGAATACAGTACGCTACATGATTGGAGAAGTACAATATGGAGGCCGTGTCACAGATGACTATGATAAACGTCTTCTTAATTGCTTTGCAAGGGTAGGAGGCCTTGGAAACACACTTATTTGTCCTTTTTTATTGGTAGCTGCAATACAGGAATCAAAAGACTATTTTTTCTGCTGAGTATGCAGTTCACCAGTTTATAAGACTATTCAAAGTAAAACGTATTTTTCTAAACATCATTCTCTGGCAGCGGCATTCTTCCCTTTGGTTCCTCTTTAGTGAAGACCAGAAACTTTTAAAGACTTAACTGGAATTCAAACTTAGAAGATGTAATTCTTAATGGTTTACTCTTGTATTCAAGTAAAATTAGGTGTAGTAGCTGAAATAAGAAGCATAATTCTCCAAAAATAAAAATTATTAAAAATATCTCTCTAAGTAGCAAAGTAATTGTTGGGGTTTTTTTCCCTGGATTTTTCACAGGTATGGTTTAATGAACATATGTTTGAAAGCACTTTCTGTTTTTACACTGGATATAAAATTCCAGTATGCAAAACCCTGGAACAATACTTTGAATTCATCCAGTTACTCCCTGCCATGGATAGCCCAGAAGTTTTTGGTCTCCATCCTAATGCTGATATTACGTAAGTAGGTCTCAACATATTGAAAACAGAGAACTTTTCATTTACTGTTTGGAAACAAGTCTCTATCAAATGTTTAAGTAAAGTATATTTTTCATAGGAAACCCAATGTTCAGCTGAATTTCACTATTGAAGTGGAACACTTTCTTTGTATGTGAATGGCTATGAATGCCGTATCTTCAGCTACATTTTATATGTTCTTTTGAAGTAGTTGGAATTTTTATTACTATTCATGGTTTTACAATTTTTTTAAATTGAAAGTATTATAAAACTTTATATGAACATACAATATGAGGTTCTACACAGTTCAACTAGAAAAAATTTCTTATATTTGCCTTCTGTTCCAAGTATTATATTATTTTTCTGTGCACACTTGTTAAATGATTCTCTGGATTGACATTTAGTTTACAAGAACGTCTTTGAATAAAACTATAAACTGTTGTTGCCATCAATCCTGCCAATTCCATTAATTACAGAAGGCTCTTCAACTGTATCAAGCACTAACTCCATTTAAAATTTTATCTTTGATTTGATTCACTCTTTCATTCCAAATGATCTGTATAACAGCAGGACTTTTATTTCCTTCTAATATTATATATCTTGTGAAAGGACATAAACGTCTTATTTTTTTCACTGAAGTTCTTAATCTGCCATGAATTATTGCATTTTCACTATGCCCACATTCATTGTTTCTTAACATAGCTTTTTTTGTATTTTTAAATAAAACAAATGCTATTCAAATGCAGAGCTGCTGTGAAAACCAAATATCTCCTAACATTTTTGGACAAAATAATAATTTCCCACAATTTTTCTGTCTCAAAGTTGAGAGGTTGATGCCAAATCAAGAGCCCAGTATTCTAAGCATGCTGTGAGAACAGTACAGAGTTTTATTGTCGACTCTGGTTGACAATGGTATATACCATTGTTAATATATACTTGTGAAGAAAGGAATCTAAGAGGAGATTCTGTTTCAAGTCATTCTCTGATACTTGCAAGACCTCTCTTCCAGAATTGATTAAAGAAGAGCCAAGATTTAACAGAGAACTAAACAAACTCTTGAAGAGAGACCTGCTTTAGATCCAAAATTATGCTTGTAGGAGAGTGAATTTATAGGAGGAAACTTGAGACTAACACTGTTGGGGGAGCTTTTGTGAGTCGGAACAGCTCTTTGATTTCTCTACTACTGAGGTTTTCTTCCAATTGGCACCTCAGCATATTCCTGTTACTTTAGTCCTTTTTTTTTTCCCTGGAGATTTTCCTGTATTTCTTTAGAGTTTGGAGAAAATGTTCAACAGCTTTGCACGTTTTTCCGAGTTTTACCAGTCTGTTACAGGAGACTATGCACAGGTACTATGTCTGAATTTCATCTTTCAAACACAGACCAAATCTTCTCCTTAAAATGTCCTATCAAGTCATCTCAGAGTATGCAGAAGGCTAATTGCCAGAATTGGAACCGTGAAAGAGCCAGGACATCTCCATGTTACTATTATTAAGAACAAGAAAGACCTTATCTCTTAGTAATTTATTGTGACAATTTTACAGTTCAGCAAAAAGCTCAATCCATTGGTTCCAACCATAAGGCTTACTGATTTTCCATGCTTTCACTTAGGATTAACACCTGAAGTCATTGAGAATGATTTTAATTTGCTATATGAATCATAGGCTCTGCAAAAGCAACACAGTTAACAGGTACCTGAATGGGAAAGGAATATTCTTATATTTTTCTGTGAAAACCCCAGTTGATTCCCTACTGAAGCCTTAAATATAACTGAATCTTCGTAAAGCTACTGCAAGATTTTATTAACCAACTGAAGATAGAGAAGAATCTCCCATTGTCCCTGGGTGAATGTAAGGTTTTGAACACCACACTGCAATAGATATTGCTGTTTTCTACACAAAGCTGAGGCAATGTTTCTGTCACACTGCATTTTTCCTTAGTTTTAACTTCCAGTACAGAAAATTCCTGACGGCACAGACTCCAGCTATCAAACTGTGATGGGCATTTACATCCAAACTCTTAAGAAAATATTCTTAATAATGTGTTTTGGAGTAAATCAAAATCCATAGAAAATTAATTTTTTTTCTTGTTGTGACACAATTTGCTTTAAAGTACTGCTTCAGGCAAAAACAATATGAACAGACATTGAGTGCTTTATCTTACGTACTTACTTTAAGGCAATAGTGACATTATAATGAGATTAATGTTGCTGTAGCTTCCTTTATGGTTACCCAAGACTTCCTTTACTGTAATAGAGAAAAATAAATCCTTGTAAAGTGCAATTTCTCTGATCACAAAGCAGACATCTAAACTATATGAGCTGAATTGAGCAATCTAGGCAAAAAGCTGTTATATAGACATCTATGCTTAGATGTCTACATGTGATGAGGGTCACCCCATCATATATAACTGATTTTCTTCTCAGGAACTTAGTACTTCCTCAACAAAACTCTGAGATCTTTTTTTAAATTATTGCTTGTATCTACACTCCAACATTTTATTTGCAATCTAAAGGAAAGTCAGGTTTTCCAAAGCTGAGAAAATTTTGTTTCAGAGAGATTTTTATGTTCAGGGTGTCCCAGTGGTATGTGAATGAAATTTCTTCTTTTTATTTTCATCTCACTTCCACACTGGAACATTGTTTTTAATTATGAGCACATAGAAAGAAATCTTTCTCTTTTCCACTTTGATTTACAACAGAAATCTATAGCTAAGACTACAGCTGGTTTTTACCAGATTCACATAATTTCTCCTCTCCAGAAGATTCCTAGCTTGGGTCATTGAAGAAAGGGATATTGCTAGCCTTTGATTCTGTTACTTGGATGTTATTTTTTCAAAAACTGTTCTCTCCTTTCCCCAAAAGTTTCTCTTTTTAAAATTGTTTCTAATTTTGTTTATATTTAGGGAAAGACCATTTCTATAGTTGAGTAATATATTATAATTTAATTGTTGTAATAATCAGGGAGCCTATATCTTGTACATAAAATAGCATGACAGCAGTATTGGAAGAACAGTACTTAGATGTCAACTTTCATCTTCACACTCTCTCTTATCGCTATTTGTTAAATCACCAAGACATGGAGTAAAGGTTACAGACACCGGTAATTGTCATCCAAATTAGCAATGAAGTCACGAGTCCAAGAGAAATTTTATTTTATCTTTTCTGCTCCCATGTGGCCTCAAATAAATCTTTCTTTCTTTAAATGGGCCATAAATTGAAAAAAAGCTTCAGAGTTTTGAGTCTAAAGTCAAGGGTTATTAAAAACCATGAAAGCCCCACCATTCCTACATTTAGTAGCAGAAATTATCTTCTGAGAAGCAAACCCCCAGTTTGCTGGTAGTATTAGTATTTCTATTTTTCTGATTTATAGTCTTTATAATTTCATTCACAAAAAAAATTTGTGGAAATACTGTAGTATATAGCTTCTGTAGTATTATGATACTATATTGAAAGCTTAGATGCTTTAGGAGTTCACATGTTCTATCCTTGGTTTCATGTATGACGAAGTAATCAAAAGAGATGGATGTCCTATGAAAGTTGAAAAGTAAAACTGGCATGCAAAACTATGCTTTGAATCAGTGTAAAT
The DNA here is from genome assembly GCA_013390005.1 of Calyptomena viridis. Classification (NCBI taxonomy): domain Eukaryota; kingdom Metazoa; phylum Chordata; class Aves; order Passeriformes; family Eurylaimidae; genus Calyptomena; species Calyptomena viridis. The sequence goes on from WEIV01014122.1 coordinate 8,211, forward strand.
TTATGTCCTACATCTGACTCCTAGTGTATGTTCCTTCTGTAGCTGATTCCATAAGGTATAAGTAGGTATTGCCAGCACTCTAATACCAACACATACACTCTTAGGTTTTCTTTCTTATTCCCTCTCATAGCTCTATGCCACTGTATAGCATTTTAGCAAGAATACTCCTAAAATTCTGTGTTGATGGACAGATGTAGTCTACTACTTTTTATCATCCAATGCCACAGGAATTTAATTCATTTTTTTTGTATTGACTCAGAACATAAATTTACATTAGCACTGCCCATGCTTCACTGCAGAATAGAAGGTTTTAACCTGCAGTGCTGTAAATCTAGCAACCCTTATCATTAATTCTGAAATACCTCAAAGCAGAATGAATTTACTAATTAATAAAGGGACAGCTTGCAGTTATACCTACACTTTTTACTTTTTCAGTATTCCACTTTTAAGAAGTAACTGAATGAGGGAAATATTCTTCCCTGTTACAAAACTTTTGTTGCTTCTTCCCAACAAACAGCTATTTAGAAGTTCTTATCAGGAATATGCCAGTTTCTTCCCTTTCCTTGGACTCTCTAGAGTTGCTACAATAGGTTTTTCTGCCACCTCACAATCTCAGCTTGCAGACCTCCTCCTTATCTCTGAATTAGAAAAACAGCAAATGTATAACGGGGTGTGTAGAGGGAAGTTACAACCATGTAAAACCAAACATTGTTCACAATCAGTGTGTTACGTTTAGTGCACAATGAGAAGGAAAACAATTTCCTGCAAGCTTTGATTTGACTTGATGACATACTATGTTTTTTCTCAACTTGAAAGTTGTGTGTTCTACAAAGTTATCATTAACCATTAAAAAGTTATTTGTAATTTATAATGTATTTCTTATTCTCTCAGATACCAAAGAAATGCATCAGCCGATGTTCTAGATACTATTACCAACATTCAGCCTAAAGAAGGTGGTGGAGGATCTGGAGAAACTCGTGAATCAGTTGTCTATCGTTTAGCAGAAGACATGTTAGAGAAACTTCCTCCAGATTACATACCTCATGAGGCAAGATAATCTTAGTTTTGTCTTACTGTTCTCTCTGTTGAGTTTTCACATAAGACATTCCAAAGAAGAAACATTGAACTGCATGAAAGATCATATACCTAGTATCAGGTTCAAGTAAGCAACCAACAACATTATTGCTGTCAGTATGAATTGGTATGAGGCTTTTTTATTTAAAATCAACACATCTAACAACTGGTCATGGAGACAATGCTTGGACTTCCAAATCTGCTTGTGAAAACACAGAAAAGAATCAGTCTTGACTTTTTACATAGCAGTCCTCTGGGCCTTCTTGGTGAAGTCCAATTCTAGCAAAACCATGAGTAATTGGGTAGTAGCAGACAAAAAAATAAAACACTCGATTTTTAAGGAGATAAATGTTAGCTGAATAATATACACATCTAATATTTGCTTTCCTGAATACACTACAAGTCAAGTTGTTGTATACGATAACACTATTTCAACAATTTAGACTTACTAAGTTCCTTCTCTGCTTTTGTATTTTAGGTAAAATCTCGTTTAGTGAAAATGGGACACCTGAACTCTATGAATATTTTTCTTCGTCAAGAGATTGACCGCATGCAGAAGGTGATCACAATTGTTCGCAATACTTTGAATGATCTCAGATTAGCCATAGAAGGAACTATTGTTATGAGTGAGGCAAGTAAAGCAAATTTACTACATATGGAATATTGTGTTATAATTATTACCTTGATTGCTTTACTTTGGATATTATTATTTCATTCCTTTAGAATTTAAGAGATGCACTTGATAACATGTATGATGCTCGAATTCCTCAAGTATGGAGAAGAGTATCTTGGGATTCTTCCACGCTTGGCTTCTGGTTTACTGAACTTTTGGAAAGAAATGCTCAGTTGTCTACTTGGATATTTCAGGGAAGACCAAAAGTGTTTTGGATAACTGGATTCTTTAATCCACAAGGTAAGTTACTGAAAGGACTTGAGTAGTAATGTATGTAATAACAATTGCCATCACAAATGGTTATACTACATATCTAATTTAATATTACACATAGAAAATATGTTTTCATTGCTGCCAGAATATGTCATAGCAGCCAAGATGAAAAATGGGTTTAAAAAAGAGATCAGATAAAGTCCTAGGAAACAGGTCCAATGGCAGCAATCAACACAATTGTCCAAACTTAACCTTCGAGTTGTGAGGTCCCTAAGCTCCAGATTGCCAGAATATGGAAAAGTATAGAAGGGAAAGATTTATGTGTAATTTTTTATCTGCTTTTGGCAAGTGTCAGAGACAGCATGCCTGTACAGGTGGTCTCCAAGTGAAGAGCAGTGACAGTGGCAGTCCTTGGGAGTTGGTATTGGAACTGGTGTTGTGTAACATCTTTATCAGCAACATGGACAGAGGGATTGAGTGCCCCCTCTGCAAGATTGCTGACAAAACCAAACTGTGTGATGTGGTTGACACACTGGAGAGAAGCGATGCCAGCCAGAGGGACCTGGACAGGCTTGAGAGGTGGGCCTGTGTGAACACTACAAAGTTCAGCAAGGCCAAGTGCAAGGTGTGCACACAGGTTGGGGCAAGCACAAGAACAAGTACAGGCTGGGTGGAGAATGGATTGAGAGCAGCCCTGAGGAGATTGAGGGTGTTGGTTAATGAGAAGTGCAACATAACCCAGAAATGTGCATTTGCAGCCCAGAAAGCCAAATGTGTCCTGGGCTGCATCGGAATAAAAGTGACTAGCAGGTCAAGGGAGGTGATTCTGCCCCTCTACTCCACTCTTGTGAGACCCCAGCTAGAGTGCTGCATCCAGCTCTGGGGCCCCCAACAGAGAAAGGATATGGACCTGCTGGAATGAGTCCAGAGGAGGGCTGCAAAGATGATCAGAGGGCTGGAGCACTTCTTTTATGAAGACAAACTGAGAGAGTTTGGGCCATTCAACCTGGAGGAGGTGGCCTTTTGGGTGACCTTTATAGCATCTTCCAGTACCTAAAGGGGGCTACAAGAGAACTGGAGATGGGCTTTTCACAACTGCATTATTGATAGGACAAGGGGGAATGGATTTATACTGAAAAGAGGAGATTTAGAATAGATATCATGACAAAATTCTTTATTTTGATGGGTGTAAGATACTGGAACAGGTTGCCCAGAGAAACGTGGATGCTCCATTCCTGGCATTACTCAAGGCCAGGTTGGATGAGGCCTGGTCTAGTGGAATTTTTTTGTTGTTGTTTGGTTGGGTTTTTTGGGGTTTTTTTTGTTGGTTTTTTTTGTTGTTTTTGCATTGCCCATAGCAGGGTAGTTGGAACTTGGTGATCTTTAAGGTCCCTTTCAACCCAAACCATTCTATGCGATTCTATAATTCTATGGCCTATGACGGGACCCAGGCTCCTAAATAGGAGTTTTTCTTCCTTTATCAAAGTCCAGTACCAGATAAAAGAATCGGACTCGCAGCTTTTCCAGTTTCTCTTGTTGTTTATTAAGTTCTTATCTCAGTTTCAATGTGCCGTCCTACTCCTGGACTTAACACTCTGAAACATGTGCTTCAAAAGCCACGAAATGGCGATTGCAGTAAGGTTTAGAGACTTTTTTATCCAATTAACTGTTACAACATACTATATTTATAGTTCTGTACCAATAACCATCACCTGTTGCTAACATGTTTCCTCTACCTCAAATCTATTCTGCCAATGCCTACATGCCACCTCCACTGCAGTACATGGAGCAAGAAGAAGAAGAATAGAGAACCCAGGGCAACACCCAAAATCCTCCATCTTGTCTTCTTTTACATCCATACTATAAAACCCAAAACTACAACTTTCACCTCTGTGATAAACTAAACTATAATCTAACTTATGTTTTTACTACTTTTACTTCATCCATGAGTGTTGAAAGCTTTTCCCATTGGCACAGATCAAAGACTGTGTCCCCCTGGGGTCCCAGCGAGGGCCCCAGACCCTCCAGGGCAATCTGAGGAGTCTTCTGGATACCTTGGACTCCAACAGGCCTTTTAGTCTGATCCACACACACAGTTTTTATATTAAAAGAAGGAAAACATGTAGTTAATAAATAAAATAATTTGGCTTGTTGACATATTGCAGCATGATACACAGCTTCTGAAGAAAGTATACTTAATGATACAGCTTTAAAAATTATTAATATTATATTAATATTATATTAATATTTTCCTGTTCTTTCAAACTGTAAGTTGCAAGTATGGAAGAGCTTTTATCTAGAGCAAGATGTTACAGTAGCAACAAAATGACTTTTTACAGTAAGAGCAATCACTCACTAGAACCACCTCATCAGGGTAGAATCCCCGTTGCTGGAGGTTTTCAAGGTGTTATTGGACAGACTGCTAGACAATCTCATCTAGTCTCCTTTCCCATGAAAGGTTGGACCTTGTGATCTTTCAAGATCTCTTCCAACGTGGACTGTTCTATGATTCTATGAACATGCAACTGTACCAGAACTTACAGCAGTTGTCTATCTTTCACAGAGAATAATCAAAATGTAGTTTACACAGTGTTTGCGTTTCACAGGTTATTTAATAAATGATTTGTCCAAATTCATCAAAGATACACTGCAAATCATGAGTAAACATTATCTATCATTATATCATTTAGAGGAAAGAGGATGAAAACCAAATTTTAACCATCTTCATGAGTATTAAAAAAACCCATTACCTTATTATGTGTCTTCAAAGAATCTCATTTAGCCTACACAACTGGCCATGCAAAATCCTTGTGAGAAACTGCCATGCAACAGCTGTGAGATCTTTTTTTAATTAGAATTAACCTCTGAAATTCTTGAATATTTAAGGACTTTGCTTTTTGATGCTTCTTACTGACCTTCCTGTGACCGGAACTGTAAAAAGTATTAATACTAAAGTCTTTCTTAGAGTTGCTCTCAGAAACAATTGAGATGCCTGGAACACACTCAAATTATCACTAAAAGATGGTATTGAGATGCCACCACTCCATTTAGCACAGCTGGTAAGCATACTGGTCTCTCATGATTCCAGAGCAACATTCACACAGGTATAAAACTAGATAATGGACCCAATATTTTGACCAAAGAAAACATTTAGCTTAATAGCCAACAAACCTGAGACATAGATGGTCTTGCACTTTATTATTGATTTAACCCCTGTGTTCCAAAGAAAAAGTAGTCCTGCAGCTGGAGAGAGGTCTGCTAAGTGCAAAATGTGTGCTAAGGGTAAAGGTGGGGTAAGTACAGTTATTGTACTCATAATACTGCTCACCAGGAAATTTGCTCTTAAGTATGCAGTTCTCCATGTTAACTTCTCTTTCTTCACCTCAATATCTTTATGACAATTCCAAATAGTTCTTCATTGAGTAGCAAAAATAGCAGCTATCGAGTTTTTGGTGGCTCCATGACATCATCTGACACACAGAAAAACAAACAGGTATTTGCTACTAGTGTTTCTGTTACTGTAGCTTTTTCTTTATAACACACTGAATCTCTTTGCTGCCCAATTATTTGTCATCTTGTGCTTGAACTATTCAGCCCTTTACCACTCAATCCTTTTTTATTGCAAACCTCTGTAAAGTCTGTTCAAAACAATACTCAAAAAATCACCTAACTTACTGCTTGATTGTGTCATGCTCTACCTTAATTTCTGTCTAGGACTGCCCTCTTTTCACTAACAAAAGGTATATTTTTCACTCTTCATAGGCGCTGCACTGAATAGCTTCCCCACACTCATATAGTTATTTTTATTATCACATTCATACACATATGTTGTTTTCCATCGATGAAATCCATTTTATCTTTCTGCTTCTTTCATTTAAAAAGCCCCTACCTTTTATCTAAGTTGCCTTTACATAAATATCAGCTCATATAATGGATAACTTGTCTGCCTTCAAATTCCTTCTTGAAACACACCACTACCACAGATCCTGTAGTTGATTGCCTAATGATAATTTGTAAGTCAGTGTCCGGAACAAATATTTCTTAATTGAGTAATTTACTTAAAAAAAAAATGTATGTGTAATTTAAAAGTCTTTTTCTTACTGTAATGCATTCTATGCCACTTTTCTTATTTGTTCCTATTTTGGTCCAAAAGCAATATTCCTATCATTAGCCAGAGTGCTTTTTTTCAATGGAACTCTGACTATCTGTCTACAAGTTTGGTGCGGAACCATGCTAATAACCAAACAAGATTTTTTTTCTCATATGAAAGAAATACTAAATCTCTGGCTTAATTTCTCAAGGATTCCTGACAGCAATGAAACAAGAAGCAACTCGAGCACATAAAGACTGGGCTCTAGATAAAGTTGAAATACATAATGATGTGCTAAAGCAAACCAGAGAAGAGATCACAGCATCTCCTTCTGTATGTATGCCATGCAAAGATATTTCAGTATTAATTTTGGTATTTAGTTTAAACTATGCATAAATGAGTTATTTTGGATTAATAGAGGAAAAAATCACTGTTGCCTTCATCCTACTGTTTTTGCTCAGCATAAAAGACAAATATTAAGATTTTATTTTTTTAAGTTTGAAAAAATTTATTAAAACAACTATTCAATTGTACCACCTGTTGTGTTCTTTTTAATTGATAGTAAACTTTAGGTGAAATTTTGTAGTATATAGACGTTATTAAACAACTCTTTTTGCCATCCATTTCAAAAGCATTATCTTCTGAAAAAGGATGATATTATAGTTTAAGATTAAATAGTTTTAAAAGATTCAATGTCCGATATCTTTTACTAAAAAACATATATTCCTTTTAATGGTTTAAGACAATCACTTATTTTAGAAAACAGACATTTTATTTCATATGATGTATCTGCTTACCCTTCTCACAGGATGGAGTATATATCTATGGGCTCTACCTGGAAGGCGCAGGCTGGGACAGAAGAAGAAGCATACTCGTGGAATCTACACCAAAGGTTCTTTTTGTCCAGCTGCCTGTGCTGCATATGTTTGCTGTTGATTCATCCAAAGCTAGGGATCCTAGGCTCTATGTTTGTCCTCTTTACAAAAAGCCCAAGAGGACGGATTTGAACTATATTACAGAGATCTATTTAAAGACAGCAAAGTCTCCAGACCACTGGATATTGAGAGGAGTGGCACTTCTGTGTGACATCAAGTAAGCTGTTTTTCATACCAGAACAGAAATGGAATATATGGCACAGGTAACAAATTATACAGGCAATTATTCTGCTACTTTTTGTTTGGTGGAAATTTATCATCATACTAGAAATGTCATTTCAGTCTTGGCTTGATGATTTGTTTTCTCTGCTTTCAGTCAATTCAATTTGCCTTGGCTATTTGCTGATAGTATTAAAGTTTTCCAAACAAGTTCACTGATTGCAGTCTTTTATGATTCTATTATATTGCTTAAAAAGAAATATTTACTTTAATAATACAATTAATGTCAAATAAAGTGTTGTTAAAACTTAAAAAGGAAAAACTTTGCTTTTTCACATATAAAACTTTTAGCTTGTATTTCAGTGACATATGATGACAACAGAAGGCAATAGAACATAACAAAATTTAAAGTCTCCTAGATACAAATTAAAATTCCTTTAAATTCTGTGTGATGCATATATTTTCTCTGAGCTTGCAGGAAATTTTGACAGAAAAGTATATTTGATCCATATTTTTTTGCTTGGGCTTACTCAGGGCTTACTTGTACTTGTTACACTATCTAGATTAAGCAAAACTACACCAGGAATGTTTTTGTCTGGAATATCTGACAGAAACCAGTATGTTCTCTGTCCTCTTTAGCTGTCAGCTACAGAAGTAGAACAGTCCCAACTACTTAATATAAATTTTTTTTTAATTAAAATAGAGAACCAGATTATCTACAACTACAGTTTTGTCTGCATTTCATTTTAGCTCTAAAAAACATGTTGCAATCCTTGAAATGGCAATCACAGCATTATTCTGTGACAATCCTAACCATGAGTTTTCCAGACATAATTAGTATTAAACTAATTATACTCATGTAACTTAACAAGATATGCAGTCTACACTCTCTTTAATAATCTGCATAAAGTTTCTTCCTTCAAATACCTTTATATGGCAACACAAATAAAAGTTCACTTACACCCCACGACTGGACTATGTTCTTTCTTTGCCGTTCAAAGTGTTCAAATGCATCTGCTGCAGCAAAGTACTGTTACTACTTGAAGTCCTGGGCATCTGGTGGGATGGTAAAAGGTTTTTCCTTGAGTTAGAATCCTATTGCTTTCTGTTGGAGATAACCAACAGAAGGATATCTTCTTGCAGAAAGTCTGTGGCATACAGGAAATAACAATACATAGACACACAATCATAAGCAAAGCAAAAAAAAGGAAGATCTCCAAATGAAGTAAAACATTTCTTCTCTCTCTGTAGACTTGGATCCAAATACAAGAAACTAAGCTAGCTAAGGTGTTAGATAACTTTTACAACTTCTGTGTATTTTAAAAGTTGTACCACAGAACTACATCTGCACAGAAGGAAAAAAAATCTGACTTGGCAGCTGCAAATTACTTTTCTCTAAATAATAAAAATATTGAGGATAGTATTTGTGGGGGGTTGATCAGCTAAGTACCTGCCCAGTTGCTTGTCCTTCCTTGCCTTGCTCCAGCAGGATAGAGGAAAGAACCACAAGAACAGAAGCTGAAAACACAGGCATCAAGGTGAAGACAGTTTAATAAGTGAAGCAAAGCTGTACACACAAGCAAATCAAATTAAGGAATTTATTTACTGCTTCCCACTGGCAGGCAGATGTTTAACCACTTTCTGGGAAGAGCCTCAGCACACATAATGGTTACTTGGTAAGACAGATTCAATAACAACAAATGTTCCTCATTCTTCTTTTCTCAAATCTTTGGTGCTGAACAGGACACCAAATTGTATGGAATATCCCTTTGGACAGTTTGGGTCATTTATCCTGACTTTTTCCTCTCCCATGTTCTTGCACACTCCCAGTCTGCTCACTGTGGAGCCAAAAGTGAAAAAAGTTCATATCCAAAAACCAGCACAAGAACTATAATGCATTTAATTCCTGAAGTTTTTCCTGGTCTAGCCTTTAAGCTTAATTACAATGGGGAAACAATGTGTGACCCTGTGAATGCCTTCACACCTGGAAGATGTGCGCTGTCACATTTTACAAGTGAAAGTCTATATGAGAAAATAGCAAGAAAAGTGCAAATTAACATGCTGAGTTATACAACTTACACTGAAGATGATTTTATTCTCCATCCAGTATAGTAGCAAGAATATAGATGAATAGTATATTGTTATCTCAGCTATATCATATATTGCATCAGATTCTTGATAGTATCTTTTTCTTTTGTTTGTCAGAGTCTAGTCACCATTTCCCATCTTCTCTGAGTCTGTCTAGGGGTTTGTTCCATTCTCTTTCCTCAATACCATGCATTAGCTCAGTTTCCAAGTTACATGTTATTTTCCATATAGCTCTCCAGTTAATTTATGGAAACAATCTGTGTATTGTGACACAATTGTGACAATCTACGATATATTAGAAGACTCTTTTTTTGTCTCTGCATTCTTTAAGAATATTTATTAAGTATTTTCGTGTGCTCATCATATGTGGGATAGTATTCTTACATTAAATTTTTCTACAGCCAGCTCTTCAAGTATCTACTGAGATGCAGTTAATTACTTGAATCACTACAAATCATTCCTCCCAACTATCATATTCTGTAGGAATTCAAAACCTCCATTCAAGATTTCACTGCCAGGAATTCTCTATACCTTCAGAATATTGTAATAAGCATTCAAATTCCTAAATTAACACAGGGTTTTTTGCAAGTAACTAAAGTTACTTTCTGAATTTTTTATGCTCATTTGCCGTTCAAGTTACTGCTGTTCAAGTTGTGAAACAGTATTGTGGTGCCTGAATTTACAAAGAGAGGAATACCATGTTTATTTAATAAATGATAAAAAAGACAAATACTTGAAATATGACATTTAACTAGTTTCTATGAGAGACAACCTAACTCATGAAGATCTCTGTTTGAGAATGTAAAGAAGAACATGTCCAGAGTTAGCTTAGGGTTTGCATCTATAGTATGTATTTTTCCTTCTTCCCTTGGTGGAACTGTCACCCAGAAGGACTTTCTTACCCATTTTCTCTGATTTTCAGAGGTAAGTTCAAGCAGGGAAGGCATACTCTTTCCTGCTGCTTTAGAGTGGACACATTAATTGGGAGTCATTGATCTGAGGGTATGTCAAGATACTCATTTTTAACAGAAGTGTTTGTTCCTAGGTGAGGGTTCGTGAAAGGCCTGGAGCATGGCTGTGTGATCAAGCTTCATGTAAAAATGGCTAAGAATTAAACTATGAAAAAGAGCTTGCAGATGGTGGGAGGGGCAGGATTTGTTTTCTGGTCAGGTTTCTGAATCTCATTGTCCTGGTTTGAGACAAATTCACCCCTCCCCTAACCAGGTTCAGGAAAACCTGTTTATTTAACAAACACACAGGAAAAGAATAATAATGCTAAATAATAAAATCTCTCCCTGTGGAGAGAAAACGTGGAAGATTTTAGAGTCCTTCTGTAGGTATGGTCTCTCTGCTGGGTCGGTGTGGGGGACCCCTCCACCCTCCAGGCCGCTGGAAGGTCTCCCAATGAGGTTTGATGTTCTGGTGTTCTGAACAAGTCCAGAAGAGAGGAAGAAGAAACCAAAGTCCCAGGAATACACAGGAGTTCAACTCTCTGTCTCTCTCCAAAGAAACAGAGCTGAGAGCTGGCTGGAAAGCAAGAAGTGGATGCTTCCTCCCCCCACCTCCAGCAGCAGCAGCAGCAGCAGCAGCAAATATACTCCTTGCAGCAGAAGAACAACAGAGAGGAGATACTGACCTTGGAGCACAGACATGCTTTGAAAAAGTTCCTCTGCCTGTTTTTGCTTTCTCCCACCTCTCAGGCTCAGTTTAAAGGCAGAGAAAAGGCACAAGATTGATTTTCCTGGCATAGAGTAGGCGATATGGGATACATCATAAAGTCACCCCAAGACACTAATAAAAAAACTGACTGGAATGAGCTTGTTCCAAGAAGGTAACTTTTCAGCTAAGCTTTAACTTAAAACATTTGCTAATTCCATAGAATCATCTTCTTCATCTACACCCTTTGTTTCTGCCTCTAGGTTCTGGGCAGTTGTAACTAAAATTTGTTTAGAATACTCACAGTTTATGAAAAGACCTACCATTTTCTTATTCAGTAATATAATTCACTAATAATATCTATTAATATTTAAACAAATTAATTATTTTTTGATAGTCTGGAAGAACATCTGTCAGCAGTAAGTGTAAGTGTATTTCAGCTGACAAAAGTAATGAAAATCATATGTATGGAAATATTTCTGCTGATTTTTTTTTAAATATTTGAGTGTAATTGCATAGCTATGAGAAGAGTCTCATATTTCTTCAGAAACCACTGGTATTATTTGTACTCCTAGTGCAGACATCACAAATATTAAACCAAACATTGTAAGATTTGGCACCTGGATATGCACTGCACAAGCAGGGTATTCCTGAAATAAGTCCAGTTGTATAAAAGCCAAAACCCCATGCCTTTTCTAATGATTAACACTGCCTTCAGAGCGCAAAGAGGCATGCATACATTAACCCTTAGAAATTCAGGAAAACTTTTTTTTTAACTTAGCAACAGTCCATGATACAGGGAGATGTGATTCTACTTTGTGGATATTAGGAAAACACTAACTTTTATTCTTTCCAGAACAAAATGACACACTTGATATTAAAGAATTTCTTCTTAGAGTCCTTGCCTTTTCCCTCATCCCTGTCCCAACTCCATGACTCTCCTTGTGGATCTGCAACTTCAAATGTCTTACAATACCAACAGGCTAAATATCAACATACTCCTTCAATTCACCTTACACTTGTTTTCCAAAGCAATAAGGCAGCATGTTTTAACAGCTAAACTGTCTGCAGCTTCCTGAGTATATTCATTAATCAATAATTCCCCCTACCAGTGTTTATATGTTTATATTTGATATTCAGATGAGCCAAGTGGTTGTTTAAGAGGTTAGCTAATTAAAACTCCTAGTATTAACGTCTCAAATTCTGCTGGTTAATCAGCAAAGCAGGATTTCTGTGACCGGACACTCAAAGGCAGGATGATTTCTTGCCTTACAGACATGGTAATTCAGAGAACTCTGTTAAAAAGACAACTACAGACATGGTAATTCAGAGAACTGTGTTAAAAAGACAATTGCCCTTTGTCCTAGCAGCTTCAGATGACTTATGAGCAGGCTGTTATATAGCAATGGAAATGAATGATGGTTAGGGTCACTCTCTCTTTTTGGGAGGATATTTATTATGTGATAAGCTAAAGCCTCAAAGACACTGTGATTAGCAGTTTCTGATCTTCTCACCAGACACATGAGCACAAAAAGTAAAATTACTTAAATGTAAATGGCCATGTAAATGAAAACTGTTAAACCTGCATATTTATGAGCTAGAGATTTTAATCCAAATGGACCCTTTTCTGTCCCTTTAGTCATAGTCATGATAGCACATGAGAAATCCAAGAAACAGGTTCCCAGTCTCACTTGTTCATTCAGGGAATATTTTGATAATAAATGCTGGACTATAGAGTTTATTTCTGAAGAAACACATTCTGTTCCTCTTCGAATGATATTTTTCACAAAAATCCATTAGATACCCCAGACAAGCAACTAAATGCTTGTCTTGGTATTTGGGAAGCGTTTTACCAAAGTCTTACCTAGGCATCTAACAACAGAGTAGATAGAAGTCATCTCTGTCTCTTTGGAAAAGACAGTATCATGATCATTGCACAAGATGTGTATCAAACTGAACAATACAGTTTTCCTTTTCTGTATTGAGGTGGGAAAATGTTGAATGGAGTGATTTTCAAATAACTTCCTCACAGAATAAAAGCTACCAAAAAGAGGGAGATGGGAGAATAATATTTCTGTCAATTTTGCTTAATAAAGAATAATCTGACTTCTCTCTTCTTCCTTTGTTCTATGATTCATAGCTTCCTACTTTGTAGTGAAAAATGAGAAGAGAAATTGAATTCTTTACTGAGAATTTCTCACCATCATTGCCTTTGTGGTAGTATCCTTTCATTAGTTTGTCCTAGCAGCCCTCTATAGTCCAAAATACAATTCTTAACAAAGCTTTTTGAATAAGGGATTTTTAATCAGGAAATTTTAATTAGGAGTTGGGGATTTTGGTAAAAAATTCAAACTGTAATAAAAAGTTATTTTATATTACATGATTGTAAATAGCCTGGACATTTCTATACTTCTTATACTTTTAAGCATAGGAATGACTGGATCAGATCACAAATTAACACAGAACCATACGAAGCCTTCGACAAGATTTTATGGCAAATATTTCGATCAATTTCTCCTTTATAAGAGAGAGAATGCAATCTTTGTATTGAAATTAAATACCTATCTAAATCATTCCCTCCACACAATCATTACACAGAATAAATTGCACAAGGCAGCTAGACTTGATACAGTAGATACAACTATTTCAATTCACTATATAGTTTGCAAATATAATATTTTTTAAACTAAAAATAATCCTTTTTATTTTAAACTAAAACCAAAATATAATATTTTTTAAACTAAAGTTTTGTACTCATTTCTTTGCTGTTATCAAAAAAATATATAACTCAAAGTGTACAAGCCATACTATCTGACATCTGAAAAATGGAGCCGTCTATTTCGCTCAAGTTCTTCTCACATATTTACATACAACCAGGCCCTTATGTCTGGAACTGCAATCTAGCAACAGTTTATGTTCATTCATTCTGAGTCTGCATCTGCAATTATGGAAAGCTGGTTGATTTTAACCCTACATTCCAGCCTTGTGAAGACACCATGAGACATCACGTGTACTGAGCACATTTTCCTGCATGTGGGCAGGTAACTTAAGTAACAGAATAATCAGTACTTATAACCACTAAATTAAAAATGAGCTTTATTGCAAAATGTGTACTTATGGCCAGTAACCAGAAGAAATTCTCCTGACTCCTACTGCTCTTTTAAAGGTTTAAAAGTTTTGTGTGTAGATCTGTCACATAGCTATTTGCTGTGGCCATGTTCTGATATAGAATAAGATAATTTTGAGTTTTACTAAGAAATGTCAATTAACCCAAAGTTCAGGTTTCAAGGTGCCATTTATATGATTTAGTTTCTCCAAAGATACAGACATATATATAGCTCCAAGACAAGACGATGTCCTTTCTAAACAGCAACGTGCTTACAGTCACAGTTGTGGCTTAATACGTTTGTAACTCTCATTTGCATAGTCCTGCTCAGAGATACCTTTTTTTTACCCAGGAGGCCTACAGAAGCATTCAACTTAGATAAGCTTTTATTTCAGTTAAGTAGGTATCGATATGAATCACAGTTCTACAAACACCATTGAAATTCAATGATTCAACACTAAAATTTTTCTGCTCCCCTTCCTAAGCACGTATTTATTTATTTGAATAACCTCACAAGTGCTAGTCTTCAGCTCACACACTTTAGTTCTTATTGAGTTTGGAAAGATCTTTACTTACAGTTCCTCTTGGCTTTGCAAGGAAAAAAGTGAGCCAAAGCATATTCATTGCTGCAGCACACTATAGGTAAAAGACTCAAGAGAAATGGCTAATAGTCTTTCATGCACATGGGCAACACTTGCACACTGTACAGGGCAGCCACTCCTTGCAGTCCTCATATAAATCCTCAGTCTCAGTAAAACTCTTAATTCTCTAAATCTCATCAACTCTGTACCCTGCAACTTTAAATATACTTGTACAAGGTAGAAAGGAATAAAATTTAACTGAGTTTAGATCTATTTGTACTGGGGTTGTTTCCGAGAGTGTCAAGAGTGGTATGTTTCCATCCCAAAGTTATTATAAAAGAAAATGTTTATAAGAGATAGTAGTTAGTGATCACAACGAAGCACTAATTGGGTAATTTGCAGTGAAAACTGATAACATTCCTCAGGATGCTGCCTATGGCAGCTTAGGAAAATGTCTGTTAATCAGCAAATGTCACAACAGAAATATGCAGTTTCTCCATGACACAGATTTTTCCCTTTAGAAACTTTCAAAGACAAAGCATTCAGTCTCTCCTGGGATAAGAGTGTTACTTTCTGCAAATACAAGTACAGTGGTGACCATTTTCAGATATTTTCAGAGCCCCTGAATCCTTGTGAAGGCTTTGGCACTTGCCTGCCGGAACCTCCTGTGGCAAGCAACAGGTTATGCAGTCTCTGCAGAATGGGATTATCAGGGGAGCTCAGTAAGAGACATTGAGCTTTTTCAAAATGTAGTTTTGCCCTCTAAAACAGGAACTTGCATTAATAGTGCTTAATAGTCATAGGCGTATGATAATCCCTGTGTTGCAGTGTAACTGCAAGGCAGCTCCTCCTTAATACAAGAGAGGTGTGGTCCAGCCGGGAGGTAAAAAAACAAGAGAGAAGTTACAAAATCCTGCCTTTTATATAGCATCTACATTCCCTGAGCTACAGCAAACGAGGCACTTGTGTCAACAAACAAATTTCTGAAGTTGAACAAAGCTTTGTCAACTCACTGCATTGTATATTCCAAACTGAAAGGACCCCAGCTCCTTTCAAATTTCAATAGTGTAATTTTAATGCTTTACTTGGCTATTTTCAAGTAGTTCTTTTCTAGCACAAACATTAAAAAAGATCAAGTTAAATTTTCTGTATTAATAAAACCATGAATATATACAACAAAAATCCAGCAGACCAAGAGATTTGAGAGACAACTTTCAACAGTATTTAAAAAAAAATTGAATTTATTGAATAAATACCTTTCCACCTCTAGGAAAATGACCTGGTTTTTAATACTGTGACTTACTTCAAAAGGATTTGCTCAGTCTTCTGAAATTTGCTAATACCTTCTTAATGGGCACATTGAAAATGTGCCTGTTCAGAGTTTACTCCAGTCCAATTTGTTTTTTTCCTCCATTCATGTCAATAACACTCATGTATGTGTTGCATTAAGAGTATAGAAATGTAGCAAGAAAATAAACCCCCTAATGCTTCTCAGAGATCAGCGAGGCTGGATGTGGCTGGGCTTAATTTCTGGTTACAGCCAGTTTGGCACTATAAATCCGGTCCTGTTCAGTAGAATCTTCCAGGAGCACAGGTTCATGAACAGTGAAGTTTCAACACGATAGGTTTGGTCATGTTCAGTAAGGACTTGTGCAATCACAGATTCTCAGTTAGTGTGGTTTAGTGAACAGTAATATGACTTTGTTCTGTTCTGTGCTGTTCATCAGACCCCCAAAAGTACCATCCTATCTTCACAGGACCTTCTTCTTCAGCCAACTCCTCCTTTCTTGACATCAGCCATGCAGATGTACCCCCACAAAGATAACGTAGAGGGTACACAGTGTAGGCTGAAGACAGCAAGCCTTAGTTCTTGCCTGGCTCCTTGGTCATTATCCCACACTATGACATCATCATGCCTGAAGAGTTGCCATTGATTATTTCCAGAAAGCAGAATTATTTTGAAGTAAAACGTCTGCTTCCAACCTGATACGTATCACCCTCATAGCCCTGATAAGGCTTTTCAACAGAGAGGTGAGCCTACCAAGGTCTTGCAAAAGCAGCTGGCTCTCTGCTATGCACAGGTGCTGGGAGTCATCTGGGGAGCAGACGTCCTAATTGGAAAGCTTAATTAATAAGCCTGGTGCAGAAACAATAGCAGTAAAGATTTGCACATGAAATAGGTGCATCCTGCTAAGGCTGACAGTGGAAGAGGTTTCTTTCCCTTTACTTAAAGGCTTCTTCTGCCTGGCCTGAAGGTAGTAATAATTATTTCGTTCAATCTTTGCTTTCTCTCACTTTAGAAAAGTTGAAGGAAATATCTTCTCAGCCTTCAATGCAACCACCATGGCAAATTCCTTCTGCCTGGAGTTAGCTGTTGAGATGCAAGTGCTGCTCTGGCAATTCACACTCTGAGCAATTTCATGATCTCACAGTATCAATGCCCTGGCTAGTTACATTCCCAAAGCATCAGCCTGATGCTGTGTTGTATCTGAAATTAAAATACATCATTAATATTTAAGCTATTAACTTTTTTATATTCCAGCAGCATCTAACAGACCAATGTGAAATCTTTTCCCCACTTCCTGGTTCAATTTTGAGCTTTCCTTCTAACTATGAGGGCTCTGTATGATTCCTTCTTCTTGATTCTGGTGTATAATCTCATAGATTATTTAGCGGAGGATTAGTTTGACTACTCAATGCAAAGTGAATAAATAAGAACAATAATATGAATCTAGCAAATTAGGATTTTAAATCTTCCAAATTTACACATCATACTACTGGCGGGACTGAACTGTGCCCCGTCTTCAACTTAGAAACCAAGCTCTGATCTGACGTGCAGCTCTGCAAATTCATGTCATAAATGGCTAATTGCATTTACTGTCATTAAAACCTAATAAAACTTGGACGTCACGAACAGCATTAAGGTCACCAAAATGTACAAGTGTGAAAAAATTCAGAGTAAAATAAAAGAAAACAAGAAGTTGCAAAGTGGGGGGCGGGGGACAGCATTGCAAAGGCGCTTCATAAGCTTTTTTTTTTTTTCCTNTCTGCGCGGTTCTCCGTCCCGCGGAGCGGGACGCGGGAGCCCCGGGAGGGCTGTGGAACGCGGCCACGGGTCCGGGCGCACCTCGAGGAGAAGTCCAGAAGTTCAAAGCCGTTACTTTTTGGGTGCCCGTGCCAACACTTGGGGCACAACAAGGGGCCGCTGTAGCGCGGAGACTTTTCCGCGCGGAGACTTTTCCGCATGTGAATCCCCGCGCAAGTCCCGTGTTCGTCGCGTGCGCCCCCGCCGGGGAGTCGGGAGTGTGGGACGGGGGGGAATTTGGGTTTAAGACGGGAGGAAAGATGCGGAGACGCTGCTACTGCGAGAGCATTGCCCTCGAGGTAACGCTCCCGCTGTCACCCACAGGAAATAACACGCGTGTCTGTTATGTCAAACGAACGTAGTGCCGTGGGAAAACCAGAGCAGGGTCGTGGCGACGGATTGTAGGGTCGGCTGTGACACAGAGCGAGGGTGGGAAAAGAAAGTATGATCTGTGTAAAGAGCAAGGGGAGGCGATGAGGAAGAGAGTAGGGGCGAGGGAAGGGATCATGGACAGAGAAAGGTGACTACGGTTTGGTGAATTGAAAACACAGGGACGAGATACTGGTGAAGAGGGATGGAGGTTACAGCGTCGGGGGTGGTATCAGGAAGCTACTGCTGTAGGGAGAGCAAGGACAGGCTTGAAGCTGAGGTTGTGGACTGCAGAGGTGAAGGAAAGGACAGTGTAGCTCATGATGAACCAAATGTACTGCCTCTGCAGTTCCTCTTCAGTTGATGAAAGTTTCTGAGGTTAGAGATTTATAGAGAACAGCACTAAGAGCACCTGTTTGTAATACCCAACTAGGTCTAAGTCTGTAGGGTAGTCTTATGTATTTATTGGCTTCCCGGTTAGTTTTTGTTTTGTTTTTTGATTGGCTTGTTTTCCCTGCTATCTACTTCAGGTTGTTAAAGGAGCAACAGGCACAATTTGCATTAGGAAAAATTCTGGTTAGTAAAATCTCTTCATGAAGATGACCAGGTACTGAAATAGGGACACAGTGAGGCCCAGGGAGCCTCCATCTGTGGAGGTGTTTGGTGTTGACAGGATAAGGCACTGGCAAAGGATACCAGTGGTAGTGAATCACAGTGGAGTACCTTTTCTAGCAAAGAGTTCTTCTTTACCTGGGTGCAGAACTGGCAGCAGGTGAGAAGAAATAGTGTTGAGGCCAGAGAACCTCTGACTTCTGTGTCATGCACCAAAGCATATACTTTTATAGCCTTTTCTGACACTAGAGGGTCTTATCTGACAACTTCTCTAGAATAGTGGTTGTGCTTGTATGCTGAGAAACTGTACAAAGTACTCTGCTCAATCCTAAGTGTATTGTTTTACTTTGACCTTCCCTCTCTCTCCCCTCAAAAAAGTGAGAAAGGAAAGAAGAGAAAGCTGAATGTATATAGAAGGAAGAAAGATTTAAGTCCAGAATTTTTATCTTAAATGGTGCTGCTTACATGCTATCATCTTAAATGCAGGGTGACTGAAAATTCCTTAATGAGTGTATAGATCTTCCTTAAAGCATTGAGGGTAATAAAATGACCAAGAGCTAGTAGCACATGTCTGCATTGTAGAATCTTATTGCTAGTGACAAGCCTCTGTCCTTTGCCTGCTTGGCCTTGAGCAGTGATGCTCTGCTGCTGAGAGAGCTGACACGCAGTTGGACACTGGTTCCCTACCGTCCAGTCTTCCCTTGGATTTGCATTTTGGATCCTGGTTTTCTGTGTAGTACTTATGCTCAAAGGTTTGATAAGATAATCTTGAAGAAAATAGTTTAAATGTCAGTGAAGAGCAGAAAGGAGTTGTGCCACGATTCTTAGTTGGAGGTTCTGTTCTTCAAACTATCCTAGTGCTTTTGTTCCACAGTCTAAATGTGAATAATACAGGTGCCTGGCTGGAAGTACAAACAGATGAATTCAGTGGAAAGATTACAGATCTTTTGCTCTGCTCACCTCTTATTTCTGAAGTGCTCTGGTATGGGAATATAAAAATACTTGCATCAATATCAGCATTAATTGGAGTGTATGGGTGTGTTTGTTTACAAATAGAAAAGTGACCTGGAAATTAGTGACTCCTTGCAGAAGCGAAGATGGGGAGTTGAATTGCATCTTGATTAGTTGGGTCTTTACCTGGGCAAAAATCCCTCCATACTTAGTTTGGTTGGATGTTTCGAGTTACTCCTTTTCTTTCGCTATTTTCCAATCACAAAAGTTTACATACAGCTGGTTTTCTTGTTGTCTGCACTCTGAAAATCAATATATGTTAGACCAGTCTTGGCAGCACGTACTGGGAGAGGTGTAGAAAGCAGTGGAGGAAGGGGTTAACAAAAAAGGTCTGACACTGGGCCACTTTGCTGTAGTTATTAGTTAAGGATACTTGGCTGGCTTCTAGGTAATGGGCTTCTTTCCCAGGAATATGGCCAGGTCTTAAAAACTTAGTATTTGTAGGCTACTTATATTCATGATTATTTTAGTGTGGTGTAAATCTTAAAGTAGATGATTGTCCTATTAAGTAATTCAATACCGATTCCTTTGCTATCCCAAATGATTAAAACCTTTATGTATTTGTAAAACAATGTGTGTGTGTGGGGATTGTTTGCTTTTTTCTTTCGTTTAGAAACAACTCTCATTTTCTGTAAACTTCTATAAAGTTAGTGACAGTGCATTTGCTGTGAAATCAGATGGTCTAACATAGCAAATCTGATTATACAGGCTAAAAAGGAGATACTTATTTACTTGTTATAATAGCTCAAACATAACTATGTTGGGGAGGGGTGGGAATAGCATGTGACATTTCAGGCTTAAGGAGCCAAGGACAGGAGCATGTAGTGACAGAACAAGGCAAAATGCTTTCAAATGTGAGAGTAGGTTTAGATTAGATATTAGGAAAAAGCTCTTTACTGTGAGGGTGATGAGGCACTGAGATGGGTTGCCCAGAGAAGTTGTGGATGCCCCATCCCTGGCAATGTTCAAAGCTGTGTTGGATGGAACTCTGAGCAACCTGGTGTAGTCTGTGGCATCCCTGCCCATGGCAGAGGGGTTGGAATTGGATGACCTTTAAGGTCTCTCCCAACCTAAGCCATTTTATGATTCTGTGACCTCCAAGGGCCAAAGAAAAGGGCAGTATGTCACACAGCAGAACAGTGATTTGGCCCTTGGCATTGTTTTAAAACTTTCTGTTCCGGGGAAGTTTAACTTGGTGAAACAGCTCTTAAATCCTGCCACCTTCCCCATAATTCTGTTGATATTACTGCACCACCCTTCTTTTCCCCTCACCCCACCTCCCACCCAGACCAGGCAGCAGTCTGAAAGAGTTTAGACAAAAGTATTTGAGGTAAAGTGTAGGCAGATACAGCTGGGCATGGAAGGATGTGTTTCATGCCTGTACAAGCACATGTAGCTGTGAGGAAAAAAACTTGTGTTCTCAAAGTAACGGAAGTGATGGAGCTTTGTGAAACTAAAATTCGTGCCTTCCAAAAGTTGTAGTTCTATAGCTGAGATAAAGTTCATTGAAACTGGGCCTGATATATGAAGCATAAACAGTTGTCTGCTGGCGGTCAAACAGATTTTTAAAGGTATGGTATCATATCCTGTTTCTGTTAGCCTGTCAAACTAAATACAACTTTAATTTGCTGCATTGATTGATTGCCAGTTGAAAGGACACAACAGGAGAAGCTCTTACCTCTGAAATCACAGGGCCTTTGCTAGTTTGTAATTTGGAAAAGTCTTTTTCAAAACTGATTGTTTCCTTCTGCAATGCTGTAGGGAAATGAAAGCTGTTACATTTCTGTTTGGCTTCTTTCTTTAAAAGCTTTAGAGTTTCTTTCTCTGTGGCAAACCAGTGTAGGTGCTGCCGCCAAGGCTGTCTGCTCAAGTTTTCTTGGTGCAGTACATCAATTCTGTTAGTTTGTGTCTCAGCAAAAGCCAGTGTACACAATAGCAGGTATGTCTCTGTTTCTGGAAAAAACATTGTCAGACCAGTAGATAAGAGACCTTTTATTTAAGCTTTACAATGCTGTTTTCTTGTGAGCCTGAATTAAGACATTGAGCTGGAACTCTTTTAATTAAATAAATCTTCCTAACCTAGCTACCAAACAAAAAAACCACCTAAGTTTATTGCTTGTATCCAATGCTCCCATTAAAAGGGGGGTAGGTTAAACAGTATCTAGGAATGTCTAGCTTGTCAAATGGAAGGTAACCCCTTCAAATGTCAGTTTTATACATAGCAAAGCAGAACTTATGATGGGTGAAAAAAGTTTGCTTTTGGTGGCTGAATATTGTTCTTCCATGCCTATTTTTGTTCAGTGTTGGAATCTGGTATTTATAAATTTCGACTACACCAGCCTATGATTGCTGCATTCCAGTGATCCTTTGGTGTGAATGTTGAGGAGTTTATGAAATGCGTGTCGATCTTCGCAGGCAGGAGGACAATCTCCAGAGGCAAAGTTGCAGCATCATCATAATGTGTGTTTTGTGAGCATAAACATGGAAAGGCCACCTTGTCCATTGGTGGAGGAAAGCAGGTGACGACTCTTACTGCCATGGATATAGACCTATGCAAAGGGGAACTCCCTGGAGTTTTAGTGAGACTTCAGTAAGCCTTAAAGTGTTTCTGGGATACAGTGTGCCATGTCTTTGTGGAAAACATGAGTGGATTTGCTCCAGTTGTCTTCCCCTTAATCTTTATGATCTTATTTTCCTAAAGAGACAAGCAACTGCTGCTGCCTTCTGATGTATGGGAACAAATTGATACAGATTGCCAAGTGTGACTGTGATAACATAAACAGCTCTTTCCCACTGCAGGTTCAAGTATGGCTTCTTAATAGTCTCATAAATACTGCAGTTATGTATAGAAAACACATGGGCTTAATTTAATTGAATGAACAATCAAAAAAATGGTAACTGCATAGAGGAAATTGTAGCTTATACATGTGGAAAAGAATAGTTCTTTCAGCTGGTCATTTTACTGGCTACATTTTATTGCCGTTTCACTGTAATTGATTGTTAATGGATTGCTGCCTTAGCAGTCAATACCAGACTGTATTATTTTTCTTGCAATTGATTGCATTTCATTGTTAGTTCACCCTCTCACCATCTTTTTCCTTAATTGTTTCATGCTGGCTTTCTCAATTACCATATTTCTGTCTTCTGCTCAACTGTCCATTGACCTCATCTGCATTCACTTGTTCTGTTCTTGCCTTGTCCTCCTTGTGCACACGCCCTGTTAGTCTTCTGGTGCCACCTTTGCCTTCAGAATAATTTTTGGAACTTGCATTCTAGTCTTGATCTGTGGTTTTAGCTGTTGTTTGTTGCTGCCCTTTTCCTTGCTCCTGTGTTCTCTGCCACATTGTGGAGGAGTTTAGAAAAATGAACCTGCTTTGTCATTGTGTCTTGAAAGTAACTAAAGATTTGAAATCTTTGTGGAAGAATCTTTTGCAAGTGTGAAAGTATGAACTCCTTTAGCACAACTGAGAAGCTTGTAACTCTTTTGGTGTCCTGCCTTCTTCACAACCATCTGATTCCCTAGTTCCCTAACGGACAAATAACTGAGTTATTTTGCCATCTAAATTTTGTTGCAGTTGGGGCATACTGTCTGATCACCCACTTGTATCTCTTAATGTTGTTTATGCTGACTTTTCCCTGCCTCCTATGTAAAACTGCAGTTTCTCTCCTTTTTCACTGTACCACCTGTTCCTTCATGGCCCCTTCTCCCCATGAAGCAGTTTCTTGCCCATTTGTTAGACTTACTGAGTTCAGGGAAAAAAAAGGAGGGGGAATGTGGGAGGTGTATGTGGACATATCTGCATAAGAAACCCTCTGAAGTCTTGCTCTTTTTAAGACTTGTGTTTCTGCCTAAGATGTTCTGGTAACTCCTCTGACATCTGACGAGTTTGCAGATGACACAAAATTTGGAGGAGCTGTACTCCCTCAAAGGCAGGGAGGCCCTGCAGAGAGACTTTGACAGATTAGAGTTGGTCGATCATCGACCATATGAAGTTCAACAAAGGGAAGTACTGGATTCTGCACCTGGGATGGGACAACCCTGTATGTATGTACAGACTGGGGAATGAGATGCTGGAAAACAGTACCATGGAAAGGGGATCAGAGGATGACCTTATTACTTTGATGGGTGTCAAAACCTTTGACTACCTTTAAAAAAAAAAACAGCCTAAAACAGAACTGAACTTCCAAAGCATTCTAGAACATCTCTTGTTTTTCTTTGAAGTTTGTCACTGTGTAAGGATTAGGAGGATTGCAGGTGAGGGGCTGTGTTACATCCCTGCAGTTGCAGGGGTCTTACCACCAAGTCTTTAGTTTTTTTCAAGGTGACATAGTCAGCTTTTAACAGAGGGAAAGGGAAAAGGGTTTATCCTCAGTTAGAACGGGAGACTGTTTTTAACTTAGTTATTAGATTCAAGGCCACATTTGCGCAAAGCATGCGAGAAATCATTTAATGTTTGTTAGCAGGAGCTTTGGTGGATGTGGCTTAATATTGTATTCTGTGCTGTCATTCATCTCTAAAGCCCCATCTCTGGGAAAGGGTTGGAGACATTAGACTGACTTTCTCTTGACTTTTGTCTACCATCCTTCTGTGATGTTTGGTGCTCTTAGCTTTTTGTCGAGTGGAAGATAAATCCTAGGCGCAGTGTGCCATGTGTGTTGTCAGCAACCCAGCAGATTTTTTTTGCCCCCTTCTGTAAGAGACTAACTCCAAACTATGGCAGGTGAAGTGATGGCAGAAAACTTGCTCCCTTTCAGTGGTATTTCTGGTCTAGTTTTCTCCTTCTGCAGTTGCTTGGTAAAAATTCTGAAGTATAGGACTTGTATAACTACTAAACTGCAGTGTGAAAAAGTAGTAATTACTGCCTTTCCAACCTTCTAGGAGAGACTGACATGTCCGATATCTACAGGCTTCTATCACAAGATTCATTTCCTGACATGCACAGGCTCCTGACAATGCAGTAGCTGCTTCATAGATTTTCTTCAAGCTGGAAATTGCTAACTTTGTTTGCTCCTTCGATGTGTCTAGAGTGTTGTACAGAGGCTATGGAAGAGTCACTTTAAGTTATTTTGATGTGCAAAAAGAGTTGGATGTATAGAAGCATTGACAAGTATCAGGTGTCTATATGGCAAGTTGAAGGGAGAAACTAGGAAGCTCAAGACTTGTTTTGTAAGTTACACAATACTCTATTCAAGTACTACTTTATGAAATTACTAATTTACTCATCCCATTGTGACCTTTGTGTTGTTCAGACTGAGTGAGCACCTTGAGAGCTCATAGGATGGCAGGACAAAGTACTTATCAGGTTTGCAAAGTCCAAACACCTGTTGCCTTTATGCCTAGCTGTGACTTCTCTACAGACTGATCATTGTGCTGAGGTGTTCTGTACACAGAAATCCAAATTCTGTACCTTTCAAAGAGGGTGAGAATCTAGGCATCAGTGCTTGAATTTTTCACTCTCTTTCCATATGTGAAATTGAGTGGGAAGCACAAAGTGTGAGGGGAACATCAACAACTAGGAAGGTGACAGCCTGCCTCATATGCTCCAATACCACTGGAGGTACTGCTGCCATTGTGAAAGGAACCAGACCCTGTAAAAACACCTACACTTCCACCTAAGTCACTCTAAAAGTGTTGTGGATATTGGTACAGCTGTGGGTGGGTTACAAATAAGATATACAGGTGTGTATCACTGGATCAGTGATATGCAGGTAAATCTCCATCTTCCTTCTTCAGTCCCATTCCTCCCAAATAAAAATGCTGTAAAAATTTTCATTACTATTTCTTGATGAAGGCAAATTCATCAACTCCTATTTGAAATAAGGTGGGAGCTTGTGTTGATTTACCGGAGGGGAGGAAGGCGCTGCAGAGAGATTTGGATCAGTTGGGTAGATGGGCAGAGTCTAATAAGATGGAGTTCAATAAGTCTAAGTGTTGAGTTCTGCATTTTGGCCACAAAAATCCCCAGCAACATTACAAGCTGTGGACTGTGGCTGGACTGTGCCCAGGCAGAAAGGGACCTGGGGGTACTGGCTGACAGCCGTTTGAACATGAGACAGCAGTGCGCCTTGGTAGCCAAGAAGGCCAATGGCATCCTGGCCAGTATTAGGAACTGTATGATAAGTAGGAGTAGGGAGGTCATCCTTCCCCTGTACTCGGCACTGGTGAGGCCACATCTTGAGTATTGTGTTCAGTTCTGGGCCCCCCGGTTTAGGGGGGATGTCAAGATACTAGAACATATACAGAGGAGGGTGATGAGGTTGGTAAGAGGCTTGGAGCACAGGCCCTATGAGGAAAGATTGAAGGAGCTAGGGTTGTTCAGCCTGGAGAAAAGGAGACTTAGAAGTGACCTTATTGCTCTCTACAACCTCCTAAAAGGAGGTTGTAGACAGATGGGGGTTGGTCTTTTTCACCAGGTGGCAACAGACAGGACTAGAGGGCATTGTCTCAAGCTGTGCCAGGGTAGGTTCAGGTTAGGGATTAGAAAAAAGTTTTTTACAGTAAGAATAATAAAGTATTGGAACAACCTGCCTGGGGAGGTGGTGGAGTCCCCAGCACTGGATGTCTTCAAAAAAAGATTGAACATAGTACTTGGTGCCCTCATCTAGTTATGGTGTTAGGGTATGGGTTGGACTTGATGATCTCGGAGGTCCCTTCCAACCCAGTTATTCTGTGAATCTGTGAAATGCTTCACCCTAAGAATAACAAAAAGATCCTATTCCTTTTAAACTTGATGGCACTGCAGGCAGAGTATGCTCTAGGAAAAAATATAAGACACTATTGTGTGCTGTTTACAGTGACACTGTGAAGTTACAAATTGCACATCAAATAAATTGAGACGTGTTTGTAGTGGACTTCATTGAGAAGTCCCTAAATCCTTAGTATGTATGAGTTCTCTAAATGAAATATGGAGCATCACAGAGATGGCATGGATGGCTTTCAGATTTAAAGGTGGTCAGAAATACCCTGTTCAAACAGTATTTCAGAAAACAAAGTTCCAACACATTTATTGTTGTGATAGATGCGCTCTAAGCCTAGACCTTTGCAATCCTGTTTATTAGTTGAATTGAGCTAAAAGTTGACACAGGAAACTTCAAAAACCTGCATTCAGTTGCTCTCAGCTTTGCTTCCAAGGGGCAGCAATTTTATCTTCTAACTAACTATAGTTAATTAAAGGATAAACTTGCATTAGAAGATACCTTTAGAATAATTATTCTATAACTATTCAGTGTACTGTAGGCTTGTTCATTGCTCTTTGAGTATTAAGGCACCTGGTGGTAATGAATGAGGCTATTAAAGCTTTGTAGAATAAAACTGATTTTATTACTAATGAGATATAACAATAAATATTAGCTGAATAATTTGAACCCTTAACTTAATGGCCTTGCTGTAGTAGAGATGGTTGTAAATAGCAGGAAACAAAGCTGGAGTTGGGGACTGTGTTTCTTGACTTCTTTCTTGTTTTGATGTCTGAACTATGTTGGTGTCTCAGGGCTGGAACCATGCAATGGCTGGGGTTGGAAGGAATCTCTGGAGGTAATCTGGTTCAACCTCCTTGCTTAGGCAGGGCCTCGTAGTTATTTATTCATGTGGGAAAGTAACATCCATGCCAATGGGTCATTGGGCTGCCAGACCTCCATATTTCCTAATCTGTTTTCCTACTTGCTTCTTGTAGTAAATGAGTGTTGGGACTTCCTTTATTGGTTGAAGGAAGCTTTCATCTTGCTCCTTACTCCTCCTTTTGTACTCTGCCACTGTTCATCTTTTTTAATTATCTCTAAATTGAATTTACATGTGATATTTCACCAATCAAACTTTTTTTAAGGTGTAAAGTTCTAATACATCCCAATACAATAGACTTGTAGTCACCTGATTGGAGTGAAATAGACTTTTACATGATCACACCAGCAATTAAACATTATCAGTATGGAAATGGGCAAATGATACATGGATTAGTCTCTTCCCCTACATATTAATTCTAGAGGAAGCTGTTAAAGTTGTAGACTGTTAATTTTCTGTTAAAAATGCCTTGAATTAGTGCAGCTTTGATTACTTCTGCTTGGCTTTAGCAAAAGGGTGTCACAGACTTTGCAAATGTAAACAGCAGTCTCTTCTTTGGATCTTTATGGTGATCTTCCAGAATGCTCTTTCTTTTCCCAGAAGACAGATAGAAAGAAGTTTTGGGGTGGGTTTGGTTTGTGGTTTGACTTTTTTTTTGTTGGTTGGTTGGGGTTTTTGTTGTAGTTGGTTTGTTTTGTGAGGTGTGTGTGGTGTACTGTGGGGAAACTCTTTTGAGACATGTTCAGGATAAAATGTTTCTTGTTTTCAAAAGAAAACCATAATTTCTGTGTCAGGATGGGTGGGAAGTACATGCTTTCAGCTACAAAAAGTAGTTGGGGCCATCTTTGGGGTCAGGGCTCTGACTTCTTCACACTGGAAATGGAAGCGGAGAGGAGGGGTAACAAGCTGTCTACCTTGTTGCTGTATAGTTGTGGTAAGTCTGGGCAATCAAAGATGTGCCATCCAAAACAATGGTTGGTTGTGACAAGGAATCTAGTCAAACTGTAACTTGTGGCTCACTCATAAGCTGTTGTTCTTAGAGTTTTCTTCTTAGCTTATGGTGCCTGCACTTGCAGAAAAAGGCTTTTTTCCAGAAATAGCAAATGGAATAGTCAGATGTGAAAAGAAAGAGGTGTCTCAAGATTTGTGTTAAGTGTGTCTCTGTGGCCTCTATGCAATTCTAGTGGAACATCTCGTGGCTGATAGATGACAAGAAATGTCCAGGCTTGGGCTTTGGGTCAGTGTTTGCTTTTTTCTTTTACTATCTTGCACAGAAATATTTAAAGTTGGAGACATCTAATATCTTATTCCCTTCATTTTAGGGATATTGAGTCAGGTGAGTAACATTCCTGTGTGTTTGTTTTAGTTATTGAGTAGAGAAATGGGTTACGGTGTTGTCTTTCATTTTTGCATGGAAAGTGGGAGCTCTTGTCACTCTCGCTATTAAGGACAAGGTAGGATGACCACATGTGCATTGCTATAATCCATTCAGTAAGAAGCCCCCTTCCAAATATCTATTAGAGTGAGGGAGTGGTAGTGCTTTCTTCTGTGTGCACTTAATTCATAAAGTCCGTGTGCTTGAATACTAATATGATGGGTGCCTTGGAAATACCTAATAGCTAAAGAAAGCAGAGTATGAAGTGGTTTTTGTATTGAGTCGAGGTTGAAGGACTGTGTTTGTCTGAAAATGTTCTTAGTTCCTGTATAATTGATTGCTGGGGGAGGAAGGGTTACAGCTGCACAGTAGACATCTTCGTCAATGAGGTGATTGGTACTATTAAGCAGTATACTCTTTACAGCCAGGCACTTAATAACAAACTAAGCTGCCAGTTGGTGCTATGCATCCTATTTAGGGAACTCAAAGGCTGTAATATGGGGAGAATGAAGCTAATGTAAACATCATTTATAGGTCATGAGATTAACTTTCTACTTGCTCAAGCTTTCAATAATTAGTTTCCTTCGTGTCTGTCTTTCGTATTGCTGCTTGCTTGTAGAGTTCTCAGGTTCAGCACCTTGTTTCACAGCCTGGCTTTAATTGTTGCTGTGTGCTGTCCCTGTTGTCTTTGAAAATACTCTATAGTTTTTCTTGAAGAGGACTGGAAGTCTGTTGAATCTTGGCTTTGACATTTCATCTGAGCTGCTTGGCATAATGCTGAAGTAAAGCTTTAAAGAAAGTTCACATGTTCAAGTAATTAATGAATAACTGTACGTAAAGAAGGGGAAGGGGAGAGAGTCTGTGGACTGACTGCTGAAGGAGAACACAAATTTCCAGTTAGTGTGCTAGAAAGAACTTGCATAAAAATCCTGATATCCAAATATTTTCTCTTGTCCCCAAATTACATCTGTGATGATGATCTTTATGTTGATGCTACTTTATGGCCTTTGGAGGTTTCGTGTTTGTTTTTAATTTATAACTGTTCTTATTCTTCCCTTTTTCTCCTAGTTTTGTCATGCTGGAAATATTTGGAGCAAAGTCAAATTCTGGAAAAAAAGCAGATTTATTACACCGTTCAAAGTAACTGTATCCTGCTCAATGAACAGCTGGGATCAGCTCAGAAAAAAATTATTTCATGAAAGACAGCATGGGCAGCAGACTATATCACTGGGAAAGGAGAAGATAATTTCATAGCAAATTTGTAGCAAGCTTGGAACACTGTCAAGTACAGGATGACAGGCAGCCGACATGGAAATATTCAACTTCCACTACCTTTGTGATCTAACTGCTTTATGCTTATTTTGAAATGCTTATCTTTTATTTAGTTTTATGATCCAAACTGGAGAAGAAACTATTTGAACAGTAGGGAATGGAAAGTGTCCGCCTACTTTGGTTTTGACTAAATCATTTTCTCTTTAGCCTTCTTTTCCCTCTCATCTGTCTTTTTCCTCCACCCCGGCGCCTTCCTAAGTTTTTGACCATTTCTGGGCCAAGTAATCTGACAAGAGAGATGTTCTGCGGGTTAGTGTCCTTTCCATTAAAAGTTTTGGTAGAAACAAAGCAGACAAGCTGGCCTGTCTGTGTATTTGTCTGATTGCCCAAGCTGCTCGTCTAATGGGGTCCTCCAGGGAGCATGTCCCAGCTCTGGCCAAGGTTGTCTTCCTGTCCTCCATGTAGTGAGTTACTGCCTTTTTTGGTTGTGTTGTTTCCTCCCTTGAATTCCGTGAAGCGGATGCTTCTGAACAACTCCAGTTAAGACCAAGATTTTTAGGATTTCCTCCTCCCCCCAATACACTTGTTTATATAGTGATCAGCCTAAAGAGATTCTGGATTCAGCTAGAGCCTCATGAAGTTGTGGTGATGAGCATTTGTATTGCTTTGCTTTTGAAAAACTAATGAAAGTGTCCCTTTTTCTATTTTTTCCCTCTGTTTTTTAACACTGTTTAGCTAAATGAGCCTTCATTTTGGAGACAGGATTTGTAAAGGATGTAACTTAATGAATCTGTGACTTGCTTGTTATAGTAATTTGAGACTGTTGAATAAAACATCTTGTGGAAGGTTTGCATGCACAAAGACTTATTCATCAGATCTGAATAAATCTTGGTTGCCATAAAGGAAGGGGATACATCTCACAGGGCCCCAAACAGAAGTTGTTCGTGCAGGTTGTTGGAACACGGGGCTTTTTATTTATCTGCCATTTCTAGCCTGGTTTTGGCTATGGGCTTTAAGAATATGATCAGAATTGACCTTTCCTTTCTTTTCTACTTAGTACTTTTAGTTCTACACAGGGAATAAGAATATTTTGCTCACTAGATAAAATAATAATTACAGCATATTCTGTGGTGTTTATGTAATGTGTCAATCTTAAATGTCGGCCTGATCTCTGAACTAGTCCTTCATGCTGTTTAAAATTTGTGATTTTATTACTTAGTGATGAAGAATAACTTAGTTTGTTTTGTGGTTTAGTTTTAATTTTACTTTTTTTCTTATTTTTAATGAGTATTGGTGTTTGCTTTCAGGCTGTTGAAAGCTAGGTGAGAGTGTAATAAGATGTGGAGAGAGAAGCTGCAGTAGTGAGTTTCTTTTAAAATATGCTCTTCTAATAAAAGTGCAGGGGCATCTCAACAGCCTTGAGGATATTAATCTTAGATTGAGATTTGCTGCATTTTTTCAATATATAAAGTAAAAATGAATCTGAGTATTATATGTGAGTGTATGTGTGAGAAGGATAAGACAACCAAGAAATTTAGGCAGAATTCAGTAATTAGAGTTAGAAAGTAAATAGAGATGTACACTCTGTAAGAGGGAGAGGACGCAGGCAGAGGAGAAAAATGATGGGACGTGATGATGTATTCTCTGTGCTTTGGAAGGGTGCGAGAGTGTGCGCTGTGTATGCACACACATGCATGTGTGACTGGGTTGATGTTTGAGCAAAAATTTCACATACAGTGGCTTATTTTCTGATTTTTAAACCGAAATGTTTCAGTGAACTTTCTGCCCTCAAAATCTACACTGCTAAAGCAAAAGAGATACTTGAGGTACAAGAGGGACTGTTGTCTATAGTATAACAGTGTGCTACTATGGTAGCTGTGAGGAACAGACTTATTTTTTTGGGCAAGGCAGTCAGGCATGAAAGCTTTTACTGATCTGTAGAACCAGATGTGATCTACAGCGCTGATACTGCAGCACTTTCATCTACAAATTTTGACTTGTTTACCCAATTCATTCCTCCTGATTGGAAAAGTATGGAAAAAAAAGGTAAGCTGTGATCTTTAGCTGCAAAACTATTTTAAAAGAGTAGAAATTATGTGAAAAGAAAATATTGCCTTATAAAAACACAAATACTTTTAACTCTGAGGTGATAATGATGCTGATAGTGTTGCCAATACCTCCAGCTGTATAATTGTCTTCTGTAATATCTTAAATCATTTTTGTAAGGAATGGAAGTGGTAGCTAAAATAACTCTCTCAATTTATGTATAACGAAAAGGTAAGGAAGCTGGTTGCACCAAGTCCAAGCCAAGAGTTTAAACAATGCTAATGAAGGTTAAACTATCTGACAAGTCTGTAGCATCTGGGCCTAAAGGACAACTGGTTCCTTTGTCTGAAACAAACTCAGTCTTAATGGTGATGGGGTGGGGGAGCCTGGACTATCTGTTTCAGGGCTCCAGAGCAGAGTAGAGCATGGTACTTAATGGTAGCAATGTGTGAAAAATTTTATTTGTATTTGCTTTCACTAGTAACTATTAGCTGTTTAATCTGATACTCATCTAACAGCATTGTAAAAAGATTAAAAAATGATCTAACCTCCTAAGTGTTAACCAACCTGTTATGTAAGAAAAATTGAGTTAGGTATAATTTAATTACATTGGTTCTATCTTATTAATTAAAACTATTGTGACATACTTAGCTTTCCTTAAAAGCAACTACCCTGCAAAAAATGATTTGCATGATTAATTCAACTCAGACCAGTAATAAGAGGAGAATACAATACTGGGGGTGATCAACCACAGTAGAAGCTTCCCTTCATTGCAGTGGATTCTCAGTCCCTTGGAATCTTCAAGTCAGATCTGTTTCTGAATGGTACTTTTTGGTTAAGATAGCATGTGTGAGATGCTATGTGGCAGTTAGTGTGAGGCTCTAGAAGATGCTATGTGAGAAATTGATGGATTTGTCATCATGAGTCCTTCCGGTCTCAAGGTCACCATGGGTGCAAAAGCTGAAAAATCATGATCTGCATAGTAGGGAGCATAGATGAGGAAAACTTAAAGGCTAGTTCTCCAATTGCTGAAGTCCTCAAATCTTTGCTGCTTTGAGTAATACACTCAATTCCTAACTTAGCATTTTTATACAGGTCATTTATATGCTATACAGAACTTTACTTCAGGCTCCTCTTACTTCTAAGATAGTGGATAATTAAGATTATTCTTATGCCTCACTGTGAGCTGTGCTGCATTTGTCTATGCTTCACGGCAACTCTTATTCTCTCAAACATTTTTTTCCTGCTTAATTTTACCTTGGAGAGTTCAGCTGTCTGGCTTACAGTGTTGATGGTAGGAGTGCTTATGGTGGCATAAGAGGGGGAGTGAGGCATGTGGGAGAAAATCGCCACCTTTCTCTGGGGACAGAGAAACCACTGCTTTCAACAGCAGTGCTGGTTTATGCTGCTTTAAATGCGTATAGTTATGCTGTAAGATGACTCAGTGCTCCCGAAGTACATCTTAAAGATGAGATGGAAAACCTAAGTCCTTTGCAGAGCAGCTTAGCTCAGAAAGCAGGTTTTTGCTCTGAAAAGACAACATGTCAAGTCTTTGCTGTTTAAGTTCCCAAGTTCTTTCTCTAGCATCTTCTCTGTGAATCTATTCTGTTCCTAGAAGTGCTGCTTGTTTTAAGGTTAATGTCAGATAGGGAAATATGTAGCTGTAAAACTACTAACATGGAATGAGTTTAATGCCTTTAAGTGACCTATCTGTTTTCAGCTTTATTACTGTGTGGTCACTTCTTTTAAAATTGGAGCTGGTGGAGGGGGAGCTTTGTGCACAACTTGACCTTCCTCAAAATGAAGAGACTTGACTGGAGAGACAGCTCTCTTCTGTGATTGTCCAGGCTAGACAGCTTACCTGAAGCTCTCTGCATGTCTATTTTCTTGGCTTATGAAGTCACTTCTCCCTTGGGCTTTATCCTGTCTCTTGCTTTCTGAAAACCAGTGTGCTTGCTGCCTGACCAGCAATCTTCTTCTGTTGCTCAGTTTCCCCTTTATTTTGAAGGTGCAGCCAAGGAAGAGTGGGAAAAAGTGTAAGTTCCCTCAGCTTTAACATCAACACAATTGCAAGTCACTTCTGTAGCTTAAACCACAAACGTCTTTAGCCCCATATACCTCTATGAGAGTATGGGAAGGAAAGAAGGGCTGAGGGGAGGTAGACTGATTTCTATGGCGATTTACAACTGTCTTTCAAACTGGCTATTGCCAGAGCAGACCTGCAGGGCTGAAGGCTGTGCTATCTGACTGAAGTAAAGAAGTTAAAATCCAGCCTTGGGGCTGCTAAGCACTCTGAATGAAGAAAATAAGTTTATTTCCCACATACTGAGAAAATGATGTTCTGAGATTCTAGTGATAAAGTTCACAAGTCTGCTAAAACTGGCCTGTGGATGGAGTAGGGATAAGCTTTTGGAAAAGTAGCAGTTAGATCTTGCATTAGAGTTCCTCTCTTGTGCTATTGTTTGGGGGCAGAAGCATGGTAGCATGTGGAATTGCCTTGCAGAACTAACGTGTAGATCCTCTGTTACTGATTCAGCTTGTGCAGTCAGTGCCAGGATCTCTGGGCATAAGAGGGACTGAGTATCTGAATATTATGTATGTGAGGTTAATGCAGCAGAGTTAAGAATGTAGGGGTATGGTGAGAACATTGAGCTGCTGTGAACATTGAAGGTGTGTTGGAGGCTTCTCGGTCCTTTCTTATCCAATTAAAATACTTGGAGAGGGAATTGGTGAAAATTGCTAGTTTGTTTGAGAGACTTGCAGTGTAGGATGCCTGATAAACTGTACCAATATTGACTACAGAAAGAAATGTTTGAGGATTGTTTTTTATTAAAACTCTTGAACTACAATATTTCTAAGCTCAAGGAAATTGTACACTCAAGCAAGGTCTCAGGATTAAGCATACAGAAGGATTTTTAATTTTTTTTACTAGGGTCTCGTCTACGCATGCAGCTGTCACGCTACTAACTTATCTCCTTGGGGAACTAGGAGAAGAGACAACTCCCAGACTTTACATGTTTTGGTTACCCATTTGTTTCCTGTCATACCTGACGTCTCATTATATTTTCGTTCCACTGGGCTTCTGAAATTCAGAAACTATGGTCATCTTTTTGAAAGAGGTATTTCGGTAGATTAATTCAGATTTGAGGAAAAACCTGATCTAACTCCTGTAGTAATAAAGTTGTTCATAAGTTGCTTTGCAGTCCTAAAGCAAAGTCTGTGATTCAACTTGACTTGCCTGGATTTCTGTCGTCAGCTTCCCTGGTTGAGAGAGATTGCAGGAAAACTGGAAGGTAAATCTATCCTGAATAAGTTTGTCAAGTACTTGACAAACAAGTTTTACAAGTGTAGATGTTGAGGACGGAAAGGTGTTACTTACCTTCCAAATCATTTGAGTTGAAGGTGGTAGCAGAATGTTATTACACTGAAACACTGAACAGCTAAGACTTCTTGGAATTCCTTGATTTAAAAGTCTTCAGCGTGCTTATTCCTATTGAAAACTCTAAAAGCATCAGTCCTATTTTACAGATAGCAAAACCAACCAAACAAAAACCCCAAAACACAAAAGAAGAAAGTTTTCATTTATGTGTCCAGCAACTAGATGAATTCTGTTTGATTCTGATTTTAAATATTGTGGAAGATGGTGGCAACTGTCCTCAGAAAATGAGAAATCGGAAAATTTAGTTTTGGGCTGTTTTATTTTTGCCTTTAAGAAAGCCGAATTGGCCTCTGCAAATAAAACCAAATGTAGAACTGTGCAGAAGTGAAAGCAAACACTGTAGTGCACTCGTAACTACTGTTGACTCTTGTACTATCACTTCTGGTGAAAGATGATCATGCAGCTTTAGCTACCAAGACCTCACAAATACAGCAGGCTGTTGTCAAGTTAAGGTGATGCCTTAAAGCAGCTTTTTGCTTAGAAGCTTTCAGGATCAGAGCCAAAAGTAAAACCAAACCAGGGAGGGTCAGCTGTTCTGTTTTCAAGAAAGAAAAGGATACAAAGTATGTGGGAGGTGGGATGATGGTGGGAATATCCAAGTTCCATGTTTGGGTAGTCTCTGCAAGTAGTAATGTCATCCGGCACCCTCTTCCTGGGAACACAGCTCTGAGGATGCTAATGCTGGTTGTGGTGCCAGATTTTTTTTCTTCTAGCTTGTGCCTTCTAGTAATTTTGATGTTCAGAGACTGTAAGATCTTCTCCTCAAACTTTAGATAAAATAACATGATCATCTAATGTAAGCTTAACTTCAGGCATGCTGATTGTCCTTGTTTGTCAACCTGTGTTACTTTGTTTCACATGATCAAACATGATCATGCAGGCCCTGGGTAGCATCTTGGTACACTGTCTTTTGTCTTACTACTGTTTTTGTTCATTTTAATGTTTCTCCATGTTGGACTGAGTTAAGACTGTAGCCTTTATGCAACATTGCTCCTGTCTTGGTTTTGACAAATCAAGCCCTTGGAATATAACATTTGGCAGGCTTCTGGGTTGAATGCTGGAATGTATGATTATATGCAGGCTATAAAACACCACACTGCATCTGACCTAGTAAATGCGAACTCTACTATATATGATGTGATATTGAAAGGATATTGTTTTAGGGGTTCTGTCCTGTCATTGTGTAATGCAAAGGTGTACCTCTGCATTGCCTTTTATTTAGGATTTGAAAGGCAAACAGATGACGTCTGGAGAGAGAGCTTCACTGGTGGAACTTCTGTTGTATGCTCTGCTATCAAATGTGTCGTAAGTGTTCATGAAAACACTGACAATTTGTGAAGGTACTACATGTAACTGCCTTGGCAGGGACAAGGCATTATGGCAGATAATGGGACAGTGGGCCTTGAGCCACTGTGACAATGAGCTGCTGAGGGAGTTAATTTGCATTCCTAAAACCAAAATAAACTCCTGCCCTCAACTAGGACTGCAAAAGCAATCCGGATTTGATAGCATTGTTCTCTAGCAATCGCTAAACAATAGTAGATGCAGAACCCATGAAATTGTGTAGTGAAGGTTTTGGGTTTGTGTATGGTGGTGTTATTTAAATAGCTTTGTAATGATTATTTTTCTATCAAATAATTTTTTTAACTAGATAACTAAGCTTGTTTACAAATAAAGTGCAAATGGGAATGCATTCAATGAGAAAAAGGGTTGTGAAGGTTAATGTGTCTGATTTATTTGTTTGGTTTTTTCTTGTTGTTGAGCTTCCTGCAGGGATTGCAGTGATGGTGTGACGACAAGCTGGTGACAAGGTTTACTTTGCTACAGGATTTGTAAGCTAGCTCTCTACACTCCACAGCTCTTTAAGAATGACTGTTAAATAGGCATTTGAAAAGCTGAGGGGAGCATAACTCCTTTGGAGCACTTTGGTATGGAAAGTGAAAAGATTTAGGGTTTTTACTGCCTAGTGAAAATACAGGTTATTTACAATGAAGTGATGTTCATTCAGTCCCTGAGGTTATGATGAAGATGGCTTTTGGATTTTTTATTTTGTGGAATTTTTTTTTTTAAGTTGGAAGATTTTGCAATTCCATGGCTCTGTGGAACTGCCAGCTCAGTCTGTCCCTCTGCTCAGCCAGCTCTGGGACTGGACAATTGCTGGCTGGTACAGAGAAACCAGTCAGTTACAAGCATAAGATAAAGATCCTTTTAAACGGCCCAGTATGTCATAAAGAACCAGCTTAACTAATTGCATTTTAAACCTCAGCAAGAGGAGCCAGAAGTTCAGCTTTGACAGATGTTCTTTGCCTTGTTTTGCTTCAGCAGCTCAGAGATGAGTCAGTTGCCCAAATGTAGGCATCTAGTGCTGCTCAAAACTTGTCAGTATTCAAGACCCTGTATGGGACCAATGGTTATGATGTAGGAATATAGAGACATCCTGTACCTCTTTGTAGCTGAGGCAGGAGACAAAACAAGGGACTTGTCTGTGCTGAGGGGAAGTCTAGGTACCTGTGATTAGGCATCTGAATTCCACCATAAATCTCCTTTACTTTTTCAGCCCTATATACTGTCCCTCTACTCCACTTGGCAGTACATGATTTCAATGTCCCTTGGGTCTGTACTGGGACCATTGTTCTTAAACATCTTTATTAATAGCCACAGACAGTGAAATTGAATGTACCCTTGGCAAATGTGCAGGTGACACGAAGCTGAGCAGTACAGTTGATTCAGTGCTGGGAAGGGATGCCACTCAGAAGGACCTTGATAGGCTTGAGGAGTGGGACCATGTGAACTTCATGAAGTTCAGCAGGGCCAAATGCAAGGTTTGGCACCTGAATCAGGGTATCAGTACAGGCTGGGTGGAGAATGGATTGAGAGCAGCCTTGCAGTTGAGGGCTTGGAGGTGCTGGTGGATGAAAGACTGGACATGAGCTGAGGATGTGTGCTTGCAGCCCAGAAACCAACCATATCCTGGGCTGCATTAAAGGCAGTTTGGCCAGCAGGTTGAGGGAGGTGATTCTGCTCCCTAGTCTATTCTTGTGAGTTATAGTTGCTTTTGAGTTTTGCTTTGTTTTTCTGTCCCTCTGTGTAGTTGCTTAAAGTTTCTTCTGGCATTTTTGAGTGACTTATGTAATACACCATTGACAGGAACACTTACCAGAACAGATGAGACATTGTGATGAAAATAACATTTTCTGGTAACAGCAGCTGCCAATCGAAGTCTATCTTCTTTAACTGTAAGCATATTGATTCATGGGTCCTACAGTCATCAAAAGGGAAGCATCTTTCCAGGCTCAGAAAGTTCTTCATGGCACAGAAAAACTCTGCAGGTTCTTGTCCCAGATCTGTCCATCACTGAAGACAGAAACATTAAACCTTAAACCCCATGAACACGGGTTTGCACCATGTTTTCAGACTATCTTACTTGACCTACAGGAGTTGGGTTTTATTTATGTCTCTAGAAGATAATGCTAAATTTTGCGCTGAAATACTAGGCTTTATTCCCTTTATTTTGGGACTGTGTACTATGCAAGTTGATTTAGGTCTTAAAAAAGCTTGCTTTGGCATCTATGTCTCTGAATGCCAAATACTTTGTCTTGATCCAGAAAATTATGGGGGCCAAGAGATATTTTTCTCATTGAAGTGCACCTTGTCAAAACAAAATTTCTGTGTTAGGAAAACTGGTTATTTTCAAAGCACAGATGAAGGATCCCAGGACAGACCTGGGATGTTTGGTCTTGGAGTAGAAACCCTTGTGGTCAGGGCTGAATTCTCCTGCCTGCTCAGACAGTTTACGTATTTGGAATGATTTGTGAAGCAATAAGTCAGCTGAAGTGGGAGCTGCCTGTGCAGAAGTATGGAGAAACAGGAGTGTACCTCAAGTCAGTTCTGGTTTTGTTCTTTAAAATGCCTTATCTGAGACTCTGGGCAGAAGCACTGCATTTCCAAACCTTCTTTAGGAGATGCATATGCTTATTCTTTTGTCCTCAATCTACAAAGAAGAGGTTTTAAGAATGAGGAAGGGGGCATGATGGTGGCAATAAGGGCCCTGTGCTGTTATAGGCTGCAGTGGGACTGAGCCTAGCCAAATCTTCCTTGTGAAGCAGTGCAGGTGTGTAAAAGAGAAAAATGCATGAGAGCAGGCAGATAAGGATGAGGGACCATGTGGTGCAGTGGTTATTTTCAGCTGAGAGAGAGAGGAGTGCTGAGATTCAGCCTCTGGTTTAAAACAAACAAAAAGAAAAACAGCAACAAACAACATCAAAAGAAAAAAAAACAAGAAAGAAGCCAAACTAAAACCTCCACCCAGGTATTTTTATACATAACTGTCTTTGACAGGAGTGGTGTTTTGTTCTTTCAGGATGCTCTCTAAATTGGCTGAAATACTGTTTTGAAGATGCTCAGGCAAAAGGATAAACTGAAACAGGGGAGATACTGTGTCTTTTGGGAAGTTATTGAAAGCCTGATGTTACTGTCCGGAACTGAAGGTTTGCCATCAGTCTGGGCTGAGGGGCTCTGAAGAGGCAAGGAGAGGAGTGTCTATTCTGTACATTGATCATATGTAAGCATCTGATGACATCTTGCTCTTGCAGGTTTGACTTCAAAATCTTGATGGTATGAAACTTGAAGTCAGTGACAGAATAGAGAGGTTAGACAGCTGGCGAAACAGTGTTCTCAAGATTTGCCTTTATCAAAGTCCTGAGACTTTTTTTTTTTCTGGAAGGATGACTTGTAAATACTAAGCTGCTGCAGCCTAAGAGAACAGCTGGCAGGTGTCACCAAGGAGTTTCTCCCTGAATCTGGTAGCTCCTTTTGAGCTCATTTGTTGCTCTTTCACTAACAGGGAGGATGCTGAAAGGTTTATTTTTCTGGCAATCTTGAGCTACTGCATCCTTTGGTTCATTAGTAACTAAGGAACAGAAGCATTTATAGGAAAAGCTCCTAGAAGCTGGCAATAGACTTCCCTCTGAAAGAAAAGTTTTGCTCTCATTTGTTTGTTTTTGTTGTGTGGTTTTTTTTGAAGGGTGAGGAATTTGTGCAGAGTGATCCAATTGCTGATGAAGTATCTTGTAAAATATGACTTGGGCAGTGTAATGACTATCATCTGAGCAGCCAAGCAACCCTGCAGAAGGGATGGAGAATAATGATTTTATCTCAGAAGGTCACTTAGTGTTGCATAATGTTCGATAACTACATTGAACTCTATACTGGGCAACGTAATGTGGGAAGAGGATGTGATAAATACAGAAATCTGGGGCATGTCAAATGTCCTGAAGTACGATCTCATTTTATGATTTCTGGAAAAGGTACAGCTTGGCTACCTTTAATGATACCTCTTTTGAACTATCTCTAGTACAGACAGCACTGTAATTTTTGATGTACCTCCTTTGCCTTTGGCATAGCTTCAGAACTTGGAGTAACCGTCAGATGTTGCCAATAATGGATTTAGATTAACTTGTTACACGGAAGTTGAACTAAGTACTTAGAAAATTGGGTTGAATGTCATCTCTCTGTTAGAGTGAGGGTTGAACAATTAAGCCTGCTCCTATACTAACATTTCCAGAACCTCTTTTAGTCTTCAAGAAGCACTGTACTTGAAGGACTGATCTTCAACAAGATTGCTTTGTTATGTGGTGAACAGTGAGTCAAAGGGACTCTGTTAATATCAACCAATATTGTGTATTTTGGCTTAGTGTTGAGTTTGGGTGTTTTTCTGCAACAATTTAGGAAACACAACCATTCTTACAAACTGGTGGTTGGAGCAGCAATATTTGTAGAAATTTTTTGACAAAATTTATAGTAACTCTAGAGAAATTGGATCTTGACTGATGATGATGCGCTTGGGGTAATGTGGCATCTTGCCAGTCATATGCTTTCATCTTTACTTCAAGTTAGAAGTGGATGAATGTGATGAGAAATTCCAGGGGGAGATGGATTTGTTCTGTGAACAGCTAGTCCTATTGCAGCATTGTGCTATGCTACAGCCTCTGTTTTTAAATTTCTGCTTCTGGAGGGCTGTTGTGGCAAGCTGAAACATCTTGACAGGTGGGAAAGCACTTTCAGGAAGACAACTGTATTTAAGTCTCACACAAATTATTTCCTTTAAGTTTAAAATTTAGAAAGAATTCTTTCTTGAATAGGAAGA
The DNA here is from genome assembly GCA_013390005.1 of Calyptomena viridis. NCBI lineage: Eukaryota > Metazoa > Chordata > Aves > Passeriformes > Eurylaimidae > Calyptomena > Calyptomena viridis. The sequence goes on from WEIV01014122.1 coordinate 49,698, forward strand.
ATCTCATCCCAACAAATGCAAGATGATATTGTGTCCCGGTGAACCTTTATAGAGTAGTAGTGTTGTGCTCTGCCCATTTCAAAACTGTAAATTCAAGCTGATGTCCACACTATACATTGAATAAACATGTTTTCACAGCTTTTCAAAGCTGTTTTCTTCTATCGATGCAGACTTACAGCTTATGTTACATAATAGATGATTTCATAATATCAGTGTTAAACAGGAAAGAATGTTAAGTCAGAATGGTTATAAAGCTGGTAATGTGCAATCTTTGCCTATCTTGGACTTAGTTGCTATGCTGATACTGAGCAGAATAACCTTGAAATAATATGTTGCATTGGACTTTTCAGAAAGGGCAGTGAAGTTTAAAAGTAACTTGCTGATGCTTTTGAGATGAAAGGCAGTAAATATTATCTAAATCCTTCTCTCACAAGGTAGATATGTCACACTTACTATCCGAGGGAAGAATACCAAGGCCATGCCAAAGTGTTGTTCAAAGCTGGGTTGCTTGTGTTTTGCTTTTGTAGACTAAGATTTGCAATTTGGAGGTGCCCAGTGGCTGTGATATTACATCACAGAATATTCTGAGTTGGAAGAATCATTGAGTCCAACCTTTAGCCCTGTGCAGGACCATCCCCAAGAGTCACACTATGTGTCTGAAAGTACAGTCCAAATGCTTCTCGAACTCTGTCAGGCTTGGTGCCATGACCACTTCCTTGGGGAGCCTGTTCCAGTGCCCAACCACCCTCTGGGTGAAGAACCTCTTTCTAATATCCAACCTAAACCTCCCATGACACAACTTCAGGCCATTCCCTTGGGTCCTGTCACTGGTCACCCCAGAGAAGAGATCAGTGCCTGCCCCTCCTCTTCCCCTCACAAGGAAGTTGTAACTGCAATGAGGTCTCCCCTCAGTCTCCTCTTCTCCAGGCTGAAAAGGCCAAGTGACCTCAGCCACTCTTAATACAGCTTCCCTTCAAGCCCTTCACCATCTTCATTGCCCTCCTTGGGACACTCTCTAATAGCTTGATATTTTTCTTGTAATCTTGTGCTCAAAACTGCCACAATATTCAAGGCGAGGCTACACTAGAGCAGAGAGGGACAATCCCCTCCCTTGACTGGCTGGTGATGCTTTGCCTGGTGCCCCCCAGGACATGGTTGGCCTTCCTGGCTGCCAGAGGACTGCTGACTCATATTCAGCTTGTGTGGGCCTTTAGTGTCAAGGTGAAGTCTTGCTTGTTATCTTGAAATATTAGAAGCATGAAAAAATGGACAAAGACAAAAGAAATACAACTGAAAGGAGGAATTTCTCATTCTACTGCATGTGAGACCTTATATATGTAGTGATGGGAGAAGAGGGAAGAAGCTAACCCTGGGAGACACCAGCTGCTTATGAAGCTCTGAGAACTCTCAATTCCACTTTGATGCTGTTTTATGGTGCATTTTGCCTGCAGGTTTATACTTTGTACTCAGATTTCACTTTATTAGAGTATTGCTTTTGTGGCGTTGATCACCTTGGACCTGTGTGTTTGCCATTTTTGTTTCAGCAGGAATAGTTTCAGATGTTGAAAAGTGATTAAAATGCTTCCTTTTAAAGTAGGGCCTCTAAAGACAAACGCTGGCTGTAGAAAGGGGCTTTCTTATGAAGTTGTTAAGTATTTGTAAGCAATTCTGTCTTTGGACAGTCGAATGTTCTAATCAAGAGTGTGCTTTCTATCGATTAATTACACTTAATTGTGTACATACACAGAGATACTCCCAGTTTGTCTTCTTGCCTGTCCTAATTTTTCTGCATCTGTTTTATGCTCCTTGGGCTACACCATTACTCACCTCCCTAATGTCCTTCAACCATTCGTGCCTTTGGACTCCTCCACCTTAACCAGTTATTTCATCATCTTTTCTTTCATTATCCTTCTGTGATATATTTTCACCACAGCAAAACTACTACTGTTTTTCCTTCCATGTTTGAGTAAAACTGGGGAAAAAAGTCCTAAAACAAACCCACCACTACATGCTTCTAGCAATGAAAATATAGTTCTGAGTTTAACAATGCCATATTTTTTTCAAGTGCTCCAAATTTTAGGTACTGACCCAGGAACCTTGGCCTTTTATATGTTCCTTTAGTGCTTTGTTGCTGAAAGAATTAAATAACTTCAGAAGAAAATACAGTATCTTTTATTTTAATAACTACTCACATGGTAAATCTGTGGCACTGTATAACTTGTGATTCTCATTCATGTGGGCCAAATAACCCTGGGAAATAGGGATTTAGCATATATTAAAATCAAATTTAAGTCCATTTGTCTTATAAGAAATCTTGGTATTTAGCTGAACCAGTGTGAACTGTTGCATAGAGAGAACAAATTATGTAGTCTTGGAATTTATATTTGATTGTCTTATTGCAACAAACTATAGATAATAGAAAACTGTCTACCAAATCATTCAACTCCACAGAAAAGCATGGGTAATTATTTTACTCTTACAGTTTGCTAATCTCCTTATTAGAGTTGTCTTCTCACATTATTAAAAACCAATGTAAGTAAAATGTTTTTACTCTTTCATTAAAGGAAGGGATAGAGGCTTGCTTTTTCCTCGGCTGTAGTTAAAGCTGGTTATTGCTGTATTCATGAAGGTAATAGATGAAAGTTTGATCTAGAAAAAAAATACTTTAAGGCTTGCTGGCTCCAAAAGAGCCAATTTTCTTAGTACAAGCAGTTTTACTATATTTAAAAAGATAGTCTCATTTCTGAATGAAACTATATACATCACTATCTTGTATTGATTTTAAAAGCTGAATTTGGATTAACTTGATGTAGTCATGAGTGTGCTTGGTCAACAGTTACTTTTGGGGAAGATGCGTGATGTTTCGTAACTTCTGAAATTATTCTGAATCTTAAGATTTAGTCCTGTAAATGATCCTTCTAATTCCTTTATTAGTGTTAACCTGGTGATGAGAGGGTGGTGAAATAGTCCTGTGTAACTTCGATAACCACCTTTGTAAGATGAAGGCCTTTATTCTATAATTATTTATTTTATAGTGTATTTATTCTATAATTCTAAATTACATATAACCTGAAGGTCACTTTTTAAAGACTGCCTGAGAGAAACTTGGTTTGAAAGCTTCCTCTCCCTGTACTCTGATCATCTGTCCTTATTCAGCTTACATAGCCATCTGTAAGTGGCATTTTAGTTTTAGTTACTGGTCAACTGTTTCTCTACACACACTTGGCCTAATTTAGGTGATGTTTGCTTTCCCCTTCAGGTATGTTGAACACAGATCACTACACTAGAGGTTTGTGTTACCATAGGTACATAGGGTTAAAATTCAGTAAAATCCATGCATTTTATGCTAGGGACTTCAGCACAGACAGGCTTTGCAGCATTTATTGGCATAGACAAGATTATTTAAGTCAGGCATGCAGGGTCAGAGTTTCCAAAATCCATGGGCTTGTTCTTGTTTTGACTTTGGAGGGAGCTCGCCAAATTATTCTAAAATTATGGCCATGAGGCCCTAGCTACATCTAAGTTATAGGAAGTTATTCTTGAAGCACAACGTAGATATCTACTAGATGTTGTACTTGTTGTCACATGTACAAGAGCATCTTTGTAATTAAATGTAGTGGCTTAATCCAGGCAGAAGCATTATGCATTATTGGGTGTTTTCTTTTCAAACACTCTCTTTTAATTGGAAGGATATAAAAGAGGACTTGAGATGGCTGTAGTCCAAAAATGCAAGTTCTATTTCTTTTCTTTTATACCAAGGTGACTCCACTGGTGCCTAAACTTTAATCACATTTGTTGTAGTGGACAGCATTCAGTTTGACTTTCCTGAAATGAATGTAGTTTTAAAATGACTTCATTTTAAAACAATTCTTCCCATGTCCTGGCTTTATTCTAAGCACCTGAAAAAGATTTAGAAGCACAAGTGGAAAATAAAAATTAGCAATTGAAGCTGGGAGGGTAAAACTGCAAGGATTATCTAGCCTCATGCTTCACTAAATTAGCCGATTGACATCTGAGATTAAATGAATTTTTCTTTATTCAGCGTTGGTATGTTGTACCATTAGGTTCGTGCTGTTGATTGCATGTCTGAGACATCCATGCTGGGCCTTTCTCTGGAAAAAGGAGGTTGAGTTAGCTCCATTGTTGATCAGTTACAGCCTGCTTATCCTGATATTTGTAGTTCAGTTTATACAAATGGGAAGAGGAGAGAAAAGGACTAATGTCTCTACTTAAATGCAGTGAATAAGCTGGATCTCTGTGAGCCAGGTGGGACATCTGCTGGGCTTGAGTGAGCAGCCAACACTGAGGTAGCTGCTCATTCTAATAGCAGCTAATTTCCTTTGTCCTCAGATGAGGTTTGTACATGCTTTTCCCCTGCCCCCTCACTGCTTGGGCTAAGTGATGGTGGAACCTGTGGCCTGTCAAAATGTACAAAAAGGAGTCCCTGTTCTTTCTGCAGTTTCACAAAAAATATGCTGGATGCAGAGAAAAGCTGTTCATGGAAGAAAAGATATGCTGGAAAAGCTTTTTTCCACATTCTGGAGGAAGGCTTGTGGAATATCTGCTGAATGCAGTGAATTAACTTGGTTTCATTTGGGAGAAAGCAGAAATACTGCTGTTGGAAAGAAAATCTCTACTAATAAAGGACTTACTGCTGTCTCTGTCTTTTCTTGAGATAATAAATCATGCAGCTGGGGCGTGTTCAAGAGACCAAGGCTATGTGTCTCTAGGTTTGAGGACATGGTATAGTTTGTGGGTTTTTCACAAACAGTTGTGTCTCTATTTATAAATAGAGAGGGATTTCTTTGGTTGCAATTCCTTGCAAGCAGCATCTTGTACCCTTTATGATAAGAAGTGCTGTTTTGTCTTGTAATGATTTTCATACTCACCTACTTAGTCATGTGAAAAACCATAGTTTAAATCCTTACAATGTCTGAGATGCATAGTTTCTCTTTCAGAGTTCAGATGGGTCCCTCTCTGAGGTTGTACAGAAGTGGAAGGAATATCAGCTCCAATGCCAGAAGTACTTGTATGAGACACCCCCCATTGTGGCAGGTAAGCTGGTTTGGTTGGGATAGGATGTTTTTCAAATGCATGATAAAAGTAGCAAGGGAGTGATTATGAACTTGAAAATGCTTCTTCAGCTTGCTTTCTGGTCCATTGCTTATTTATCCAGTTTTTCTGCCTGCTCTCTGTGGGACTCTTCCCTCTGCTGAGGAAGCATTTTCTAGAACAATTTCATTGTAAAGATGTTTGTCCTTAAATCCAGAGTGTTTTGCAGTGGCAGGTGGTGGCTGTAGCACATCAAACAGCCCATTAATGTAATACCCCTGAAACTTTTATAGGGCTGAAGGTGTTAGGAGATCTGGAACCATGCTGTTCACATTGAACTAGGAATTTGTGGGTTGTAAAGTTGGTCTAAATTATTTTGAGCATTGTAAAGTGCTGAAATGGCTTTGGAAAAAACAAAATGTCTCGAGTTAAATGAGAATGTAACTTGTCTTAGTGTTTGAGCTGCTGTAATGTGCTGAGAGAGCATCTGCCATGTGTCAGCATCATGGTGTTTAGAGGACACTGGTGAATTGTCAGTGATGCTCACAACTGGACACCATGCAGCCTCTCCTGTGCTTCAGTGCTTTTGTGACATATTGAAGAAAGATAAGATGGGTCTCAAGTTGTGTCTGTAAAGAATTATTTCAAAACTGTTAATATTCCTTGTCTTAACTACATTATTACGGCAGAATGAGAGCAGTAGCTGATGACAGCAATGGCAGGGACACATTTATCTCCCTCTGCTCCATTATTCTGTTGAGCAGTTGAATACATCTAAGAATGACAGTTTAATACATCTGAAGTTGAAATATTGTCATGTTGATCAGTCTGTAATGCAAAGTTATGGTTGTGTGTGGGTATTTCATTGATGGATCTATATATTAGGCTAGACTTTCCAGCTGCACAACTGAACTATTCTGAGGAATTTATTTAGTGTATATAGCAAAAAAATTAATTAAATTGAGATATAAGGATGTAAAAGAGAAGATAGTAATGGATTAGTATTAATTTGCCTTTCTTGTCTATGGATTTAGTCTCAGACTCTAACCTGCTCTTGAGTTCCTGAAACAATAGTTTCCTGTGTGGGGATAAACTTAGACAAATAAATGTCATTTAATTCCACATCAAAGCTTAAATGCATAATGCTGTTATGACTTAAATGCGTGTGTCTATATTTCCTTTTGTATTCTGCTCTTCAGTCTTTTCTTTCTTGCAGTATTAATACAAGGCAGTGGCATGACCCGTCCTTCTCTCTCTGCAGAAGGCAAGTTCTGCAACAGAACATTTGATGATTATGCCTGCTGGCCAGATGGACTGCCTGGCACCTATGTGAATGTCAGCTGCCCGTGGTATCTCCCCTGGGCTAATGCAGGTAAGAGCCTTTCCTTTTAGGCAAGGCCTGAACCCAACATTTTTTTTCCTTGCACAGTCTTAGCAAGGGTAAGATTGGCTTAAATGGCTGTGAGTGCAATCAGTTTTCTGTAACATAAAAGTAGGAATGGGGATTAGTGTGATACACTCTATCCCTGTTTAACAGGAGAAAATGAAAATGAGAGAAGAGACTGCTCTTAAAGGTTGCATTTAGTTTGGGGTTTTTTTGCTCTCATCTGGCTTTGCTGCTTGAGTAGTGGTGACTATTAATAAAAATAGCTCTGTGGAGCTTGTTAAAGGCTAATGATGATGGCTTAGTTGAAAAACTGACATAAAAGTAACAAAGCTAACTGGTAGGTCACGCTGTAGTATAGGCAAACAGGTCTAAAGTTAGTGTTTAGTACTACTTCATGAGCACAAACTTATTTCTCAGAATGCTGCGAGATGAAGACATTTGTCAGTGGTTGCAAATACTTTTTTTCTGAAGGACTGAATGTTGCCTTTAGATTTTATACCCTTACGTACATGTATACTTGAAGACAATGTGTATTATATAATTTTGTCTATTATTGTCTTTGAAACCTGTGATTTGTATAACTTCTTTGTCAAGACTTTTCTATGTGTTGAAGTGTAGCTAGCTATCTTGCTGTGGAGAATTGGCTTTGGCTCCTGTTAAAGGACAATGGATATTGGTAAATGAGTATGTATAAATCTGACTGATGGATGTAAAGATAGTTTAAGTGTGGAGAACAGCTTGTGTTGGTATAAAGGTACTTCAGGAATGACAAAAGTGATGGGATGGTCAGAGGTTTCAGCAACACACACTTGCAGTACAGTGCTTGCACAGCGTCAAAGCACTTGCTCCAAGCCCTGCCCAAGGCCAGCAAGGCTGGATCTGCAGGAGGTTGAGAGGCAACATGGCTGGGAAAGCTGGCCTGATCTGACCAAAGGGGTATTCCCTACCTTAGAATATTGTGGTCAGCAATGTAAGCTTGGGGAAAGGGGGAAGAGAAGGGTTGAGGCATTCATGGTGGTGTTTGTCTTCCTAACACGTGCTGAGGCCCTGCTTTTCAAGAAGTGGCTGGGCATCTGCCTGCTGATGGGAAGCAGTGAATAAATTCCTTATTTTGCTTTACTTGCATGTGCAGCTTTTGCTTTCCTTTTTAAAGTGTCACTAGCTTGAAGGGTTGGTGGGGAGTGTGTGGGGGGAAAATCCCCACACTAAAATCAGAATGTCATCACAACAAAGGCTAAAAATTTGCACACACAGTAATACTACACTCCTTGTTCTTTCAATGCTTTACAACCACAAAAGATTCTCCATAGGGCAATAACTATGGGACAACAACCAGTCCTAGTTTCTCTCATTGCCTCTCCTTATTTATCTTGACCAATCAGATTTTCCATTTTACTTTCTCCCTCATCCTGCTGAGAATGGGAAGTGGCTGGATGGGGATTTGGCAACCACCCAAAGTCAGTTCATCTCATCCACCACGGTAGCTCCAGAAGCTGCAAAATCTCTGCTCTGGTGCCTGCAGTATCTCCTCACCTCCATCTTCTGATCTTAGTACTCAAAGTGCTCACGTTTTTTCTCACTCCTCACTTCCAGCTAGTGTTTGGCCCTTTCTTGCATATGTCTTTCCTGGGGTGGCACCATCTTGGCTGAGGGGCTCAGCGGTGCCCTGCAGTGGGGCTTTGGAACCAGTTGTCTCCAGCATGGGACAGCTCCTTGCAGAGGCCACCCTTGGTTACCTTTTCAGCCTTGTCTGCTTTCTTAAGCAATCTCAGAAGTTAAAAGGCTGTTTGATAATCCTCTTTAATTTGCTATTAAAAATGTTACGCTTTTGGAATGGGTAAACAAGCTTTTACAAATGTATGAAATTAATATTTACCTTATAATTCATTAACATGAAATGATTGGATGCTGCATAATTTTTTTCCAACAATGCTGTTCTTTCTGGATACCTGAAACTCTTCACAGAATTTAACTTCTTGCCTCTTAACTTGTTTACTTTCAGTCTTTAAGACCCTGGACACAGTTATTTGACTTCCAACTGCTCTTGAAACATCACTGCTGGAAAGATCCGAGGTTTAGCACAGTACTGCAGATTAATAAATTTTTGGAATGTGCAATATCTTTCATACTTTTGGAAATAAGTTTTTTAAGAAATTAATTATCCTGAAAACAATGTTTGTTTCAGTGAAAAGAATAGCAGCTTTTGGTAAACTCCTTGCTAAGGGAGTATTGTGAAATACTTCAGAAATTCATTAAACCTCTGGATGTGTTCCCTTGTTATGCATATTGTGCATATATCTCTACCTCTGTTTTATCAGCAAGGAATAAGAATGGAACAAGGAGGCCTTTCATTGTCTAACATAAAACAAAACACTTGTATTGGTGTCAGGTGTGCAAATTTAGGAGCCTGAATTACCATGACCTTATAAGTATTCTGTGACATCTTGTGGAGTCACATTCCAAGTAAATGGTAATGAGCTGCCATGACGAAGAGGCAATGTTTTTATAATGGAAGATCTAGAGCAGTAGGAAATTGAACACCTTGTGCTTTAGAGTGGACACTAAAGCATGCTTATTGTTCTTGCTTAGCCTTGTATTCAGAACTCAAAATAGATTCTAGCACTTCAGGACTTCCATCTTATCACCTAATGTAAATATAAAGATGAGAAATTGTTTGGGAAGTACCTTCAAAATGTTCAGTGAAGGTGGTCATCAAGTATGAAGTGCTTCAGCCAAGTGTACTCGTTTAAGACTGCTGTTCCTTTGATTACGAGTCAGGTTTTCAAGTTCATAAAAAACTTGCTGAAGGACTTCATGCCATTCCCCCAGTTGCCCCCTTGGGATTAAACTGAGTCACTTGAAACTGAATGCTACTTATGACTGAGTACTGAAATGGAGGAAGCACTGAGTGCAAGTCTCTGACCTGACCACTTCTGTAAAAAAAGTGTATGAGAGCTGGAAGTAGGCCAAGGTGACTGAAAGTATATAGAGACATTGGTAGCCCACCCAGAATCTGACAAGTGCTGTGAGGAGCAACAAGAAGGGCTTCTAAACAATTCTGAGAGAAAATTTGGATCTGTTGCTGAGTGGGGCAAGAGGATCATGTGGCAAAGGATGAGGACATGAGTGAAGTATTCACTGCTGCTTTCATCATGGCCTTTACTGGTAAAACTTGCCTTCAGCAATCCCAGGCCACTGAGATCAGTGGAAAAGTCAGGAGCACTGAAGACTTAAGATTACTGGATGAGGCTCAGAATATGGAACACTTTAATGGGGCATACACAAGTCCACAGCAGTTGGTGGGATGTGCTAACAAGTGCTGAATGAGCTAATTGATGCCAATGTGAAGCCACTCTTGATTATCTTTGAAATGTCCTGGTAATTGAGGGACATTCCGCAATTGTCACTTTTCAAGTAGTGCAAGAAGGCAAATCTGGGGAATTACAGAAGATTTGCCTTCTGTCAGTCCCCAGGTGGGTAATGGAGCAAATAATCCTGGAAACTGTTGCCAAGCACAAGGGCAAGAAGGTGATTGAGGGTAGTCAGCATGGATTTATGAAGATGAACTCATGCTTGACAAACTTGATGAGACGACTAGCCTGATAGATAAGTGAAGAGCAATGGATGTGTTTATCTTGATTTTGGTAAGGCTTTTGACACGGGCTCCTATAACATCTTCATTAATAAACTGATGAACTGTGGATTAAAGAAAAGTGAGACGAACTGAAAACTAGCTGAGCTGATGGGCAATACAGGGTTGTGGTCAGCAGAGCAAAGTCCAGTTGGAAATCAATCCCTAATGCTGTACCTCACTATGTGGTAGTAGGGCAAATACTGTTTACAACTTCATAAATTATGTGGTTGATGGGCCTGAGTGCACTTCCAGCAACTTTGCAGATGATACTAAAGTGTGAGAAGTGGCTGATATACCACATTACGATGCTGCCATTCAGAACAGCCTTGAGAGGCTGAAGAAATGGACTGACAGGAATTGTGTGAAGTTCTGCCTCTGGGGAGGAATAGCTGTGTGTCTCAGTACTGACTGGCTGGAAAACAGCTTTGCAGAAAAAGCCTTGGAGGTACTGGTGGACACTAATCTCCGCGTGAGCAGCAATGTGCCCTTGAGCCAAAGGACACCAATTGCTTCCTGAGTTGTATTAGGAAGAGCATCATTGACAGCTCAAGAGAGTGATCCTACCCTTCTCCTCTGAAGGGTGTGACATGTCTGGAGTGCTTTGTCTGGTTCTGGGCTCCCCAGTGTAAGAAAGACGTGGACATACTGCAGCAAGTCTGGCAAATGTCTGTGAAGATTATTAAGGGATGGGAGTGTCTCTTATGTGATGAGACTGAAAGCTGGTATTCTTTGGCCTGGAGAGGAAGAGCTTCAGGGAGAATCTTATCAATGTGTGTTCTTACAAATTGAAATATAGGAAATTTCCTTTAAACATAATTATTTTCCTGAGAGATAGGTCAAACTTCTGGAACAGGTGACCCAGAAAGGTTTTGGAGTCCATCCTTGAAGAAGGTAGTCATAGCCTGACTGGACTTGGACCTGACCAACTTGCCGTAGCTCACCCTGCTTTGGGAAGGATATTATATTAAGAAATCTCTGGAGCCCCCCATCGGTTTTGTGATTCTCAATTTATTTATTTTGTAAGATGATAACTTTTGCTAACTAGTTACTGTCAGGTTTTACAAATTTATGTTAATGTCAGCCAGAATATGAGGTGGGGAAAAGAATTTGCATGGTGAATACAAAAGCTGGAGCATTCCTTGGTGGCTTACAGGTTTTGCAAACTTGATGCTTAATCTGTGTACCACTCTTTTCCTAGTTGCTGTCAGTCTTGGACCTGCCCTTCTGCAAATCTCAACAGCAGATGTGGCTCAGCAGGTTGCCTAGCAAAGTGACAAGCTGAAAATGATATGAAGAACTTTTTACCTGCTCAGCAGGTATGTACTGTGCCACTAGTCCAACTGCACATGATGTTAGTAGGTTCTTGTCTCTACTTGCTGCTATAGGTGCTCATTGAGGTGTAGCTTTCTTCTTACTTGTTTAATGTGGCAGCTTCTGAATCCTTCTCTGCATTGTGGTCACAATTCAGCAGTAATGCTTTCTCCAGGTCTTCAGATTGCTCATTTGTCTCCAGGTTCAAGAGCATCTGCAGGGAGATGGGAATCTGTTAATTGGAGTTAAACTGGTGTTGAGTGCTGAATGCTTATTCAGAGACACAAGACAAATCCATGGAGGATGGGCCTGCAGGTTTTTTGTGCTAAGCAATGTGTGTATTTGCAAGATTTTTTCTTACAGGATCACTTGCCTTGTGATTGCAATGTTCATCTTCTGCCTTTTTTGAAAGTGCTGCTTGCTAAGGCAGCATATAAAATACAGCAGAGACAATCAATACTGCCCTACACATGTGTCAGATTTCTTTAGAAATGCTGAGGCTGAGACTTCTTTTTGTTGTGTTACCTAGCAAGTGTATCAGCACCCCTGCCAGACTCAGTATTGGTGTGCTATCTGCGAGGATGGACTCCAAGGGCTGGGAATATGTTTGTGATAATTGGATAGAACAAAGATCACAACATTAGACAAAAATTTTATGCTTGAAACCATGTGTCCCTATACTGCTGCAGACCTTTTTGTGACAGACAAATAAATTAAACCTGAATTTTTAGAGAATTTTTGTTTTATAGGTTGCAGTGAATTATTGGGCGTTTATTTGTGTGTGTGCTTTTGAGATGTGACCTGAAGGCTGGGTTATTATGTGTTTCTTCAGTTGCACTGCACTGCTTTCCTTTTTCTATCTGTAGTTCTATGCAAACTAGACTGGGAATTTCACCTAACTAAAATGTGGGGTTTTCTTCTCATTCCTTTGAGTCTTCTCTTATGCAGATAAGTTTCCTGATTGATGTGCTTACAGCTGTATTAACATTCATCTGCTTCAAGTGTGTTAGTCATTATGTTATTTTTTTAGCAAGAAATTGTGAAATAAGAATAGTATGGGTATCTGGATAATCCATATCACACTGAAGCTAAAGAAGCTGCTATTTAGAGTAGCCTCTGCTTCAGTGCAGGTTAAATTGTTGTCACTGGAATGAGAAATAGGTGGCTGATGTGTCTCATTGGACAGTGCAGGGTTTTGGTATCATAGCAAATGGGAAACTTAGACACTGCTGGACTATACCTACATGGTAGGAGCTCATAAAGCTACCCATGTCCCTTAAGTGCCATATAAAATACCTTTGTGCATGTAGTGAGGAAGCCCTTTAGGACAGTGAGAAGCAGTGTCATTGGGGCAAATGGAAGATGGAAGGGAATCTAATTTCAGTCAAACAAAACCTTCTGTTCAGGACTCTCTAGTGAAATTCTTAAATTTTCTCTTTGTGAAGGCTTCTTGGTTTTTGAAGTGGTGTTTCAAAATGCTTGCAAATCTGAGGTGAAACATCTGGACTATCAGAACATGCGCACGTTTAATTTATGGCAAGCTTTGCTTCCTTACCCCCCAAAACAAAAGCAAAGCTTTTCTTGGCCTGCTTATACATCTTTGAAAGAGCAAGCTACAGAAGTTTTAAACTGATATGAGCTATTTCACTCCAGTTCCGTTTGGCTTTTATTTGTTCTTATGCAACTCCCACTGTAGACAGATCTTCATGGGGAGATACTGAAGTAGCAGGAGAGAGGTTATTGTTAAATGAATTTGTTCTGCGAAGTTGCCGGTACAGATCTTGGACCACAGCCAAAGCTTTGTTGAAGGCAAATTTTACTTCTGGCTGATGGATTTGAAGCTTTTGCTCCCATATTGTGAAGCCTACTCAGATTATAGTAGCATTGAAGTTATACTAGGTAAACTTGTCACACCTTGCTATCCACATTGTAGCCAGTGAGATTATGACAAATTCTAGGATTGCAGATGTCTCGAAGTTTAATCCATGCAGAAAAGTTTAGGGGAGCAATATTCCTTTAAGGGATGATGGGCACCTTGCCTCACTGTCACTGGCTGTGTGCTTTTTCTTGTTACTTTCTTATAATTGAAGGCCAGCTGCCAGTAACACCATGTGGGTTTGGAAACTGGAGCTGCACAATTCATCTTGCAATTATGCCTCCTCTGGGGTTCTGATATTTTATTGTTTAATAGCACTAAATCCTTTTTAATTAAAAAAACTTCCAGAGGTAGTACTTTCAGACAAGAGTTATGTGAACAGTAGCTGCATCAGTTGCTCCTATATGCACTGGGCTGCACAAAGGCTGGCTGCAGACATGCATCAACACAGATGCTACTGAGGTCTCTGCTCGAAATCTTCTGAAATCTTTGAATGCTTTTTTCTCAGCTTAGGACCTGTCTAGTTTTGAGGGGTCCGACACCTAGATTGGTTTGACTGCTGGTCTATATCTGTATTGGCACTGCGGTGAATTTTGAAGCAACCTCCTGATTGTCTTGCTTGCTGTGACTGTGTTAGTTTGAGCAGCTTTGGTGTCTCTTTCTTTGGAGAAAATGAAAATGGAAGCTGTACCCCAGGAGTGCATTAGATTCTTTCCATTCCTGGATGGAGGCATAAGACTTAATGATTTGTCTGTACTACTATGAATTCTTTCAGTATGACCATACGTGGGCTGTTGGAGCACTTCTGAATTATCAAGCTTTTACTAAATCGTGAATGTTCCTTGTGCCAGGTAAAAGGCCACATGGCTTGTATGCCTTTGACTAATGTTGTCCATGAGGCTTCAATGCTTTGTGAGTCCCTATGCTCTCTAGACACACCTTTCCCCTAGTTCGAGATCCTTTTCTTTGTTTAACTAATAACCTCTGTTGTCATTCAGCTTTGCTTGAATCACTTGTCTCTATAATTCACTTTATGACCTGTATTATCCTCTTTTTACGACATTATGTGTTGCAGTGGTGACACCGGCTTCTTTGTTCTCCCAGATCATCAGGCAGAGTACAGCCTGGGGACCCCAGGAAACCACATTGCTTTTCTGCCTGTGACGTGAAAGACCTGAAAGTCTCTCTACTGGTAGAATAAGCCAGCAGTAATATCAAATGATCTCGGATAGTAACCTTGTGGCTGCCTCTGGCTACTAGATGTGCAGTCAGTCTGATTAAATAGTGGAGATCTGGTACCACAACTTTTGTTTTGTGCTTCACACAATAATTTTCCCTAGTCACAGAGATCACATGAACCAAGCTTCATGTTGGGGTGTGGTAATGCAGAGATCAGAGACCAGGTTGCTGCTTCAGAGTACCTTCAGTTGCAAGACTACATCCAGGTCAGCTTTTTGTCATTTACCTCTGTTGTAACCTACATCTGAGACCCTCTTTCCAGCATTCTCCATTTTCTCTCTGGTGGCAGAATTTCTTTTCCTGATGTGTGTTTATATAGATTTGGGCTCTGCACAAGGCTTTGGATGGAAGTGGGGCATCACTCTGGAACTTCAGAGTGCCAGAGGTTAGCTGTTCAACCATGGCAATTTTATGCTTTTTTAAAGCAATTTCTCTAGGGCTATGAGATATAGATAAGCCTTTTTGTGGTGCAGCAGAGATGATGGAAACTATCTGCACAGTCCCCACCCAGCACTAGTCTGTAGCTTAGTCCTGGGTGTTGTTTACATCATGAACTAATACCTTCCTTCTTGTTTGGTGTCTTCCTCTCCCCAAAAGCTATAATCAGAGTTACACAAACTGTAATCGCATCATATGCAGAAATATTGCAGATCCTATTCCCTGATACACAAACAGCAAAAATATAAGTGTTGAAACGTATTTTGTTTGGGATCAGATAGATTCATCTATGATTGTCATACCCACCAAGGAGAAGGGCTGAGAAAGGAAACAACCTTGTTGTGTTTGTCAAGGTATTGCCACAAGTGCTTTGGGTCTGTGGCATGCTGTACCTTGACCCAGGTGAGAGAAAATTACAAGTAGACTTATGCCTCAGCAAGTGTTTTGTCATTGACTGGTGAGGAGGTGGCCAGTAGCACGATGCCCTCTCTACAGCAGAGTGCTCTGGGCTGGATAGGTGGCAGCGTGGTGGGGAAAGGCTGGTGGTAAACACTGGTTTGGGACTGGGAAAGTAATATAACTGGCTTCGTTTATCTATATGTCTTGCTCAAATGTTGTCCTGTGAGCAATGTGGTCTCCCTAGTGTCCTGGGCCCACCATCTGTGGGTCATTGGAAAAGCTTCTGCAGCTAAACCTTTTCCTAAATGTGATTTAGTGCTCTGCACACCCCCTTGCTATCAATCATGGTTATCAAGGGCTCATGTTCAAGCAGCTGCATTCATGGAGTATCTGCTGTGCTGCAGGATTAAATCCACTATCCTGGTTCTCTTCCCTTTCCCTGAGTTGCCTGTGTTTGGGCACTGCTCATACTTGGGGGAGAGAGGGTTTGTGGACAGGGTTTGGAGTCGCCAGAAAAATTGGAAAAAAAAGCCCTACAGCTGAGGAAGCAGACATTTGTGTGAGAGTTTTCCTTCAGATGGTTTTGGAATTACATGCATGGCAGGAACATTTTGTTCAAGGAACCAAGTTAAACCTTGTCTGGTTTAATCTCTCTCACTTTTTGTTTAATCATCCAGTTTTGCAGTTTGAGATAGTCTTAAAACCAGGATAGCAGATGGCTACGTGAGTGTATAGTTAAAGTATCTGCTTGTCCTTTTACGTGCAAGAAAATAAATTTCACTTCAAATATTGGATACACTGAAGATGATTAGACATTTATTAAATTTCTTCCCTTCTTTGCTTTAATAAAACCAAGCTTCCAGAAAGCTCTCTGTAATGCTGAAAAGGGGTGTGACCTTTTTTCTGTGAAAAAGATGTTGCTTTGCATTTCCTAAGCTGTAAGCAATTCAAAATTTATATTTCCTTGCCCTAAAAGCTGTCTGAAGCTAATTGGCAATTTCAGTTTGCTTAAAATAATAATAAAAAAAATTTAGACTTTCAAGTTCACCTCTGCCTGTGTTTGTTAGTCTCCATCTGGTAGTACACCAGAGAACTCTCAAACATATGTTGTTCCTCTCAAGGGCAGATATAGGGACTGTTGGCAGAAATAATTTTTAAAATCATTAATAGATATTATTAACGTGCATTTAATTTGGGCCATGTGGCATTCTGTTTTATCAACTTTATTTAAACAAATATATTTTTAAATAAATTTCTGGTTAACTTCAGATTGAGGTACATGCAATAAAGCAGTGGTTTATGACCTTTCAGTTGGGCTGAGATGTGACTTTCTTTAGGGACAGTGAAAAGCTATCTACTGATTCCTCCTCTGCTGCAACCAAAATCCATCAAATATGTTATGGGAACAGAAGGGGACTTTGCATGTGACCAGGCATTGAAGTGCATATAAGGGTGATGGGAGCAGCTGCATGTTGTTCATATGTCATGTACAGATCTGGTCACCTGAGGTCTTCCAGAAAGAATGAATTTTTCTCCATTGCTGGATGTAGTATTAATGCTGGGCAGCCTTTCTGTAGGGTATCAGCTTGCTGTGACTGTGGTATTTAGAGCAGTTGGCAGGAGTGCATGTTTTCCAGCAATTTTTCAGTTATAACTCTATCATGTTTTTGTTTTGTTTAAAGTAGTTCCTTGAAACGTACTGTCAATGATGTCAAGGCACACCTCAGCAGAGACTTAGCTGAGCCTCATTCTGGGACTGCTTGAGAAGTTTCCCTCAGCTGATCTGACCATCAATAGGACATTTAAGTGAGAAATAAACACCATTAGATCCAGCTGGAAGGAAGTTACTGGACTGTCTCTGTGCCTTGCCCATGCTGGTCTAGCAAGTAGCTAGACATGTTTGAGCTTACCAATAACCTTAGACTTCATCTGTGCTCTCATTACGCACTTGTGTAACTGAAGTATATATTATCTACTTGCTTTTCATTGTTTGCAGTACCAGTATACTGTTAAACAGAGGAATCTCAAACCTTTGTTCTTGTTACTTCCACTTAAGAACTTGCAGTTTTTAATTTCAGTGGACAAGGAGTATGTGGAACTAATTAAGGGCCTGAACATACACAGTGCTAGTGTGTTCTATATAATAGAAAGCCTTGCTGAAAGCAGTTTATTAACTTTCTGACTTACTTAAATGTTGCTGGTTAGTAAATTGCTGATTTTTTTTTCCTTCCCCCCCCTTCAAGTCCTGAAGAAAGGGATAAAATATGAAGGCCTGATCTTAAAAGAGCATAGGTGGAGAGGAACTTGCTCTGAGAGCCATATGGTCTGCAGCTCACTTGTTCCTCCCCTTTTCAGGAATCCCTGGCACTTCACCTTTCGTGACAGGAAAGGCTCCTCTCACATTCAACCTATACATGTCCTCCTGCATGACAGATGTTTCTGGTGTGATAGTGATCTTAAAGGTTACTTCTTTTTCCCAATATCCTCAGTTAAATTATGGTGAAGATACAACTCAGTCTACTTACAGATTATATATAAAAGTAAATGCTTTATGTGAAGATGACTCAGTCTTTGCCTGTTAAGTCTGTTTGAATTCTTTATAGTACTTTCATTTGACAAAAAATGTGTGCTGACTTAAAGGGTGTCTGCATGTAAGTAGTCTAATTATAGAACATCCTCTTTTTCATGTCATTTCACAAATGCAACTTTAAAATGTGTTACCTTGTACAATGGTTGCACTTCCTAATAGTTTATCTAGTTTTATTTGTTAAGCAGAATTATCCTTTTGCATTTGTGTATTTTGTTGATAACTTTCCTCTTGAGAGTTTTCTGTCATAGACTGAGAGACCCAGGTCCCTGCTGTGAATTTTGAAAGTGTGTCTAACCCTCCTCAAACATAATTCAGGTGTTAACTACTAGGATTCGCACGCATCACTTTGTTCTTATTCAAAGAAAAAGTAGAGTTTTTCTGAGCAATATGTTTGAGAGAACCTATGTACGTGACTAGTTTGCTGACATTAATAGTGGTGCCTGGTGCCTGGGCGAACTCATCTGACCTTTCTGGTTTTAATTTACTTTTTGACAATTGGAATGAGCAGAAATGAATTCGGCCAGAAAAGGATCAAGTGCTCATCAGCATATTTCCTCTGAAGGCAAAAAACTGGCTTTAGCACTCAAAACCTACCTGAGAGTTGTCTTGGAGCTTTAATGATGCAGGGCACCAACGATTTCCTTTAAACAGAATGAAAGCATGGGTAAAATGTGAAAACATTGTATTGATGTGGCTGATGAATGACAGTGGGCATCTAAGCTTTTAAAAATGTGAGGTAGTATTGGTAGTGGATATTCAAGGAAAGGATTGTGCCTTGGCAGGAAAAGAAAAGTTTAAGTCAAAAGGATTTTATGTCCATCCAAATACCTTTCAAGCAATGAAAACTGAGTGGAAATGAAAATGAATGGAGAACTTGGGGAAGATTACCCCAAGATTACCAAGAATGGTGTAAGAGATCCCAATTTTGAGTTAGGTAGGTCCCAACTTTGAGTTGGAGGGTAAGAATTGGTGAGATTGGTGTAAAGATTGACTTTGTAATGGAAAGGTAAATCCAGACACACCTGCAGCTTTAGTGTCCTCCAGTCACAATTGACAGAAAATATGATGATTTCCGTAATAAAATGACTTGGTGTTTTTTCATTATTTTAAGAGCTTGTATTTGATACTCTACAGGTTTGTAGAACTTTGCTTGACGAGATTCGACAAAATACAACTCTGTTTTAAGTTGATGTTTTTCAAGAATGTTTTGTCAAAACCTTATTCTGTATTTCAGCATGTAGATGAGGAAGATGAATATGGCTCCTGTGGTATTGGTGATGTAACTCTTGCTGCTCAGGGGAATGAATTCCTTATGTGTGCTCCCTAGACTTCAGAGATTGTACCTACTGTCTCCAGAGGCTATGTCAGTGTGGAGTGTTGTTCATTTCTCTTTAAATTTTATGTGATTGTTGGGGCCAGATGTCCTTTAGGTGTGTGGACTGAGCAAAACTTCTTGTGCCCATGTTGGCTTCAGTAGACTCCAGATCTGAGAGCAGCAGCTCTTAATTGAGTTTGCACCTCCTCACTGCTTGGCTGAAGCAGGAAGAAATGCTGCAGTGCGATGAGGAAGGCTGAGGAACGGAGTGGTGAGAAAAGAGATGTGAGAGGCTGGAGTCAAGTTACAATTTTAATTACAGTGTTTTTGGAGAATGGAAAGCCTGAGCAGGAGCTGAGAGAGAGAGAGGAAGGTGTGGGTGAAAGGGAAAGAGGGTAAATTGTAGGAACAGCAGCCTAGAAGTACAAGTTGTAGCAACAGAGAAGGCTGGAGAAATTATGGTAGGGAGGAGAATGCAAGTAGGGGAAAGAAGGATAGTGTGACAGTATCTAGAAGGAGAAGGGCAAAAGAAGGAGAGAAAAGAGGAACAATTAGGAGAGGAAAGCAGAGAACTGTAATAGAACTTGAAATTCAATTATCAGTATTCCTTTGTTGTGTAGCAGAAAAATCCATTGACAAAACATGGGGATATTTTGATGTGGCACAGGGCAGTGTCCTAAGCGGTAGAAGAACTGTATTTCTTTTTATACTTGAGCTAGCTGGGTTTAGGGTTTTATTGCATAATACCACCTACAGGTTGGCCAGAGAGGTGAATGAGAGGAGCCCCGCAGAGAAAGACTTGGGGATAATGGTTGATGAAAAATTGAACATGAGCCAGCAATGTGCACTCACAGCCCAGAATGCCAACCGTGTCCTGGGCTGCATCAAAAGCACCAAGGCCTGCAGGTCGAAGGAGGTGATTCTCCCCCTCTCCTCTGCTCTTGTGAGACCCCATCTGGGGTGCTGCATACAGTTCTGCTGTCCCCAGAATAAGAAGGATGTGGAACTGTTGAAGCAAGTCCAGAGGAGGGCCAGGAAGTTGCTAAGAGGACTGGAGCACCTCCCCTATTAATACAGGCTGAGAAAGTTGGGGCTGTTCAGCCAGGAGATGAGAAGGTTTCATGGAGACCTCATAGCAACCTTCCAGTATGTGAAGGGGACCTACAGGGAAGCTGCAAAGGGGCCGACAGGAACTCTAGTGATAGAACAAGGAGTAATGGGTGAAAATTAAGAGGGGAAATTTAAGTTAGATATTGGGAAGAAATTTTTCGCTGTGAGAGTGTTTTTACACTGGAACAGGTTGCCCAGGGACATTGTGGATACCCCAAACCTGGCAGTATTCAAAATGAGGTTGGATAAGGCCTTGAGCAGTCTTGTTTAGTGGGAGATATCCCTGCCCATTGGAGTGGGGGTTGGGACTAGATGATCTTTAAGGTCCATTCCATGAAGATGCGGCTTGTGTCTGTAGCACAAGGTCTGCGGAGAGTATGTGAGTGATGTCTGTAAGAAGTCTTTTATCAGTTACAATTTCTTTTTACAGCTTCAGATGCTTTAGCTCATGTATACAGAGGTAATAATCCTTTAACCAATGCCAGAGTGCACAGCTTGCTCAATAAAAAAGTATGTCTTCAGTCTTCAAAATCCATGAGATGCTTCATTTTATTTGTTCTGCTTTGAAGTATCCACATTCTTTACTTTCTATAGATAATAGGTAATATTCATGGAATTGTAGTGAGCTCTAAATGAAGTTTATTGGTTTGAGTTCCTTTTTATGATATGTTTTACAGGTGTCTATGCTGAAAGCTTACCATTTTTTAGGATTATTTTAATTATCTTTATAAGATAAAATATGATAAATGTCTTGTAAGAGATGATAAATTTAGAATTACTGAATCATTTGTTTTTTAACAATTGTTTTTGAGGATAACTAAATACCACTAATTTCCTTGTTGCCAAAGATGGGCCATTTGTTTGCAGCACCTGGCATTGGTTTTAGCCATTGTGTGTACTGGAGCTTCTTGTTTTGTTCAGAAGCAGCATCAACCAACTAGTGTTTATTTGCATGTTTACTTCTCTTTCCCTTCTAGCTATGCATATTTAACTTGCTAGTTATCTGTTGGTTTTTCTCAAAGTTGTTTCTTCTAGCTTTAGCTCAACAAGCATTATGGTAACGATTTGTCTAGTTGTTTCATTTCCTTTTAGCCTGATTTTCCTTTCACTTCTGCATGTTTATTTAGGGTTTTTTGTTTATTTTTATAAGGTCTTGGGGCATGAGCGTAGTGAAATAGATATCTTTCTCTGCCCTGAGAAGAGCATTCTTGTGTCTTTTGCATCCTTTTAAGTCTTTTTATTGCATAATTTTGTTGCTTCATTTTAATATCCTCTAATGAGGTGGCTTCTATTAATTACATTAACTGATCCAATAACTTTACAACACAAAACCTCTTAGCGCTGTTTTTACAAGTTTATTTTGCATTAAACTATGAATCATGTTTGTTGTTGCAATAAATTTATTTGAACCCCCGTGTATTTATTCTGAACAAAACTTTTAATGGTGCTTTTTGGTATCTTACCAAACCTTGACACAGACGTACCATTATCATAAATACTTGTTCTTCATAAACTGCCTCTTTTTATTAAATAATTGACATATCTTTTATAGTTCATAACCACTGTATTAAAAGCCTGATGCACACATACATGCATGCATGCATTTTTATGATTTTTTTTTCAAAAAGTTGTAGTATCACTGTGGTCTAGCATGGGTAGTACAACCTCGTAATATAAGTTACTCAAGTCAAATGTTTGGAGAGTATAGCTACTTTTAGGGTAATGCTCTGTGTTAAAAAACAGTACTGTTTTTCAGAAAGTTATTTTAATTTTTATGAGATATTAACTCCTACACAATGATGTATAAGTTTGCAGCTTAATGGATACTTTATGATTTGGTATAGTACTGTTTGCTCACACAACCTTTATTGGCCACCATTAGCTCAGTAGTTTTTAATTATGAAGCTATAATCTGTGGATTTTTTTTTACAGATCTTATTCCTTTTCTATGAAGAATGGATTTACATGTGAGATATGTAGTAAAGGGGGCTCATCTCTGCATAATCATTGCCTCATTAACTGAAGAAGTTTGTATTGAGTGAAGCAAGATATTGCAGAGCTGGCAAGGATAATCTCTGCATTAGGACAGCTGAATGTGCCCATGCAGACCAAATTTTGAGGCTGCATTATTTTCTTTATTGTATAAATCTGACTTTTTAATGTGACTAAAATATGCTCTTTATTTTTTGGATCATCTCTGTACACATCTGAGATAATATCCCTTAGCGTTCATTGGGGTTCTGAAATGGTCTTTGAATAGACCATACAAATAAGAAAATGCTGTATTTGGTATAGACTTGATTCAGTCTGCTTAAATATGATTTGACATCTCACAGTAGTAAGGATGAATAATTTCACATTAAATTATCTCCCTCTATTCTGTGTCCTGAATAAAGCTGTTGCAAAAAAAAAGTATGACTGTGTATGTAGAAACCGTATTATTGGGAAGAACTAAAATCCATGTAAGTTGCTTTAGCATAACACATCCTAATTCTTGAATCTTTATTGTTGTTGCGTTAATGTAATTTCAAAAGGAATATTTTTAAATAAGAATTTATATGTAGGCAGTATCCCTTGGGTGATGCCAATCGACATCATCTCCTTCTGCAGAGTCTCTGACTTTGTGCTTTTAACAGCACAGCACAGGATTCAAGCACTGAGAATTTCCACTGCATACAAGGTGGGATGTGCAGCCTGTGGCATGGCCTGGGCTGGCCTTAGTTGGATCTTCCCTTGTACCACGTAAAGGTATTTGTTAGGTCTGTGTAAGCTCACGTCAGGTGGTCACTGCAAGTTCTTGCCACAGGGAGAGAATAATTTTAAGTAATGTTATTTGGTTTGGGTGAGAGCTGGGAAAAGAGATTCAAGCATCCCTACCATGAATTTTCCCCATTACTAGGTCCTAGCTTGAAAGAGCCAAGAATCCCTCCAACCTCTTCTGGTTAAAAAAAAAAAAAGTACTGCAAAGAAGAGTGAGAAGAGGAGAAAAATCCACACTCCCACCAGACATAAGAGACAGACATAAACTTGCACAGACCTTTACATGGCGCAAGGGAAAATCCAGCTAGGCGAGCACAGGCTTTTTTCTTGTCATTACTAGAGTTGAAATTACTAATACACTACAAGAGAAGAGAAATAGTGGGAAGGAATACTAAATAAAGCACCTGTAGTTAAACTGCCTGTTGAAGTAATATAATTTCAGATGATGTTCAAATGGGCAGTGAGCCCAGCACAAAGGGGTATTTTGATAAATGTGATTCTTAGACAGTAGTGTGGGCTGAGGCTCCTCCAGCTCCATGGAGGCTTCAGGATCAGGCTGCTCCCTACTGTTGTGTTTTAAACTGCATGAGTTGTGGATTTAGGATGTCTTTGTCTTTGCAGTAATCAGCACCAGGGTTGGGACTGAATGACACTAAGCAGCAGCTTTTACAGCTGAGAGTTGTTCCTTTCGGGAGAGCATTGCCCAAGTCACACCAAGTGATAGCTGAACAGAGCTGCTGATGTGGACACAACCTCCTGAATTCTGATGAATTGTTGTTCCCATCAAAGGGCAGGTTGCTTATTTGAGGAACAAACCAGTCTGCTTTGAAGACTATTGTGATGCTCTCATACTGCAGAGGTCCTTGTTTTATGGAGAAAATTGTTACCTTTTCCAAAACAATTTCCTTGCTGGAAACAGAGAATGAGTATTAACAGAGGAGAGGTCTATAATACTTGACACAGAGCAGACAGACAAAACCACAGTCTCTTGTTCTTCTCATTCTCTCATCTCTGCCTGAACAGAATTGATTAGCTAGAACATGCTGTAATTTATTTTTACAATGAATAATATTCCAGTTTACCCTCATGGACAGTTGAGTGAGTAATCTCACACTGACCTTGACACCCTGATGTTGTTAAATGCAGATCAGGTTGGCTGCTTTAAACAGATAAGTCATTCAATTTGGCTTTATTTCCAGCAAAAAAGGGCTAATAAGGAAATGTTTGTGAGCCTCTCAGGCATGTTCTCCATATGTAAAAGTATTCAGCAACTTGTAGGATTTGATCTGATTTACAGTTTCACTAGACAGATGTTAATAACTTCAGTGCTAGCTCTCTATTTTTTTATCAGCTTAACAGAGATTGAGTTTTGGGCATCAGTCCATGTTTTAACATGTAATTCTAATGAGGTGTGATTGACACTGTTCAAATAAACTTGTCTCATTAAGCTGCTGTTCCAAATGTTGTGCAAATTTGTGAGTGACTGCCTTTAACTTAAAGGTTAAATAAAATGAGATTCCCTGTGCACCAGCTGTAGGTTTGTTTGTTTGTTTGCAGAGAGTTTTAGCCAATTCTAAAATGTAATAGAATGATTGGAAACATTGACTATATGGTAACAAAAAACATTACAAGGCAGGAAAAAGGTATTGCAGGATAGCAAGGAGGCAACAACCACTCAGACCTGCAGAAAAGATTGTTCATTGTGCTGGTCTACGAGAACTTAAGTTGATTGCTGTATGTTTGGTATTTTCACTGCATTAAAGGTAAGAGGGCCTGAGTCACTCTGCAGGATTCAGGAATGGACAAATGTGAATTGCCTCTGACTAAACTACCTGTAAGCAAGAAGCTGAAATTGCTCAGCAGTTGCACAGGAACCTGTGTGCGTGCCTTCCATCTGTCCTGGCACACAGGCCACCTACAAACATGTCACTGTTAGTTTGCCTCTGTGTGTATTAATAACTGATTTTTTTTCAGCAGTGGTATCATGTGAAAGCTGAAGGCAATGAAGTTTCTGGTGAGCTTTGGATCAAGCTCCCAGCAAAGACATAACGTGTACATATACTATCTGTTTTTCTGTTTTAGAATATTGAAGATCCCAGCCATCTTAAAAAAAAAATATATATATATATCATGCTGTGTGAAGTCTGGGACTCTTGGGACTGTGGCTCTGGGCGTGGTGCTGGTGCTGGGTGGGCCCAGCTTCAGGGGATGAAGAGTCTTGTGTGCAGTGTATATCCATTACTGGACCGTTCATGGATCCACACAGTGGTGCTGTGTGGATACAATGGTGTTCGACACATGACTGAAAATAATCTATTTCCACAACAGTGAGACTTGTTTTCAGATTTCTGAGAGTAACTTGCTGCCTGCAGTGCATCAGCCCTGTGCTCTTTTCATGTCCTGGTTTGTGGAGTCTCTCAAATCTTTCATGAGCATCTCTCCGTGTATCAACCAGACTCTCAATGGTGCCTCAAAGTATAAGTTTTCTTTTTTGACTTTTTTTATCTCATAAGCGTTTTGGCTAATAAATTGTTCCATAGACCAGATATATATGCTTTCACATTCTGATATGCAGCTTCATCTATTTTGATTTTTGGTTTGATTAATTCCTTTATTTCTTAAGGCTCTTCCTGGGTACAGACAAGTCAGTTATTCTTCAGTTGCCTCCGAGTCCTGCACTGATCAGTTTTGGCAAGCAGTGGAGTTACAACAACCTGACACAGCTGGCATGTGGCTACCCAGAAGTCCGTAAGAGCCATCAGTCCAATTTGAGTGTTTGTGACACCTAGATGTGGCAGGAATATTCCTGTCCAGTGTAATGGTGTTACATTCTTTTTCCTTAATAGCAAATTATTTGTCTTGTTTTTGTCTGATAGCAAATTCCCTGTTTTGTCTATTGTAAACTCTTTGATTCTCTAATATATGCCAGGCTTCAGCATACAATAGATTTTCCTCTTTATTATTTAAAAAGAAGTGTTATCAATAAAAAGAAAATTAAAATGTGCCATGATGATTTGGAGAGAAAATAAATACACTGACGCTAAGCATTCATCTCAATTAGACCTTGCCCTTAAGATATATTGGCAGGGGTGGAATTCACAGAGAGTTTCAGAGAATGTGAAATAATGTTGAGGTTTGAGGGTTTTTTATTTACTTGTTCTTTAATTAATTCTTCTTAATTAGCAGTTGTGGTTGTTTTGGTGTTTTTTTTGCAGGAATTTCTCTTTGTGTGAGATTTGTCAGAATAATTTTGTCTTGTAATATGTAGTTATAGCTCATACAATGGCACTCAAACTGAATTTCTGAATCATGTGATCCTCTGTACATAAACCTCCAGGATTTCACTTTCATTGGCTTCAAATATAGAATATTTACTGATTCCCAATTTCTATGGCTGCTTTCCCATATGTGTTTTGAATGGCTTGCTTCAATTTGCTGTCTGCTAATCCTGAGGGGGAAAAAAATATATGCTTTCTTACTTGCTGCCCTCCATCAGGTGTGAGATCCTTAATATTTTCATGGAAGCATAGAATTCTTGGGTTGGAAGGGACCTTAACGATTGTCTAATTCCAACCCCCCATCTTTGTTTGGAAAACCTCCTACTAGACCAGGTTGCTCACAGCCCTATTCATCCAGGTGATAAACTCTTTCAGGTAGGTGACATCCTCAAACTCTCTGCATAGCCTGTTCCAGTCCCTCAAACCATTTGTAGAAAAAAATTTCTTTCTAATATCTAATCTAAACCTACTCTCCTTCAGTTTAAGGCTATTCCCCCTTGTCCTAGTAATCCTCTTGTGAAAAATCCTTAAGTCTCTTGAAGTCCCCTTCAGGTACTGGAAGGCTGCTATACGGTCTCCCTGAAGTCTTCTCTTCTCCAGGCTCAAACAACTCTCTCAGTGTTGGGGGCCCCAGAGCTGGATGCAGCACTCCTGGTGGAGTCTCACAAGGGTGGAGTAAAGAGGGGGAGAATTACCTCCCTCAGCCTGCTGGGTTACGCTGCTTTTCATGCGTCCCAGGATACTGTTGGCTTTCTGGGTCATGTTGAGCCTCTCATCTTCCAACACCCCCAAGTCCTCTTTCTGTTCTCCACCCAGACTGTACTTATCCTTGGGATTGTCCTGAGCCATGTGCAGGACCTTGCACTTGGCCTTATTGAACTTCATAGTGTTCACACAGGCCCATCTTGCAGGCCTGTCAACATCCCTCTGACTGGCACTTCTTCTCTTCAGCATCTTGACCACACCACAAAGCTTGGTGTCATCAGCAAACTTGCTGAGGGTGCACTCAATCCTGCTGTCTGTCTTGCCAACAAAGACATTAAACAGTGCTGGTCCCAATACTGACCCCGGAGGACTGCCAGTCTGCACTGCTTTCTGCCTGGACATTTTGCTGTTCACCTCAACTCTTTGAGTATGACCATCCAGCTGATTTTTTTTTTTTTTCCATGAAGTTATCCATCCACGTCTCTTCAGTTCAGAGACAAGGATGTTGTGCAGGACATTTCTTAAAAAATGGAGTTATGTGCCTCTTTTCCTGTCAATGGGAACTTCTCTGGACTGACATGACTTCTTAAATGTGATGAATAGTGGCTTAGCTACTTCATTGTCCACTTTCCTCAGGACCTGTGGATATATCTCATCTGGTCCCATGGAGCTGTGTTGCCAGGTGAAGGAGCTAGTATTTAATGAACAAGCAAGAGTTATACAGATTATTTTCAAAGATACTACAGGCTCAAGACTCTTAGGAACCTCAGACCTTCATTGTAATGGAGAAGCACGTGGACTCAGAACCCTGCAGGGTAATTAGTCAAAGGACTGTTTGTCAAGTCTGTTAAAGATGAAGGCTGGAAGCAGGTCATTGCACATAGCAGTAAGAAGAGCACAATGAGGATGGTGACTGTCTTGGCCACAGTGACCATGAAGTGATCGAGTTTAAAATTTCTGTTGATAGGAAAAGTGCCAGCAAAACCTCAACTCTGGACATGAGGAGAGCAGACTTCAGACTGCTCAGGGAATTAGTAAGTAAGGTCCCCTGGGAAAATGTTTTTGCAGGTGTGGGGTCCATCAGTGCTAGTGACTTATTAAACATCATCTCCTAAGGGCACAGGAGCAGGGAATTCCGAAGTGTCAAAGTCAAGCAGGTGAGGCAGAAGGCTAGCTTGGCTGAACAGGAATCTTCTCTTGGAAATAAGGCAAAAAAGGAAGGTGTATGCCTAGTGGAAGCAAGGTCCAGTGACATGGGAAGAATTCAGAGATGCTGCTGCTGCTGTAGGGAGAAAATCAGTGTGGCCAAGGCTCAACCAGAGTTGAAGCTGCCCAAAAATGTGGAGGACAATAAAGAGTTTTTTCAAATATATTAATGGTAATAGGCAGTATAGAAATACCATTGGCCTGTTACAGAATGAGAATGGTCACTTCACAAACAAGGATAGAGGCAAGGCAGAGGTGATTAATGCTTTTTTTGCCTTTGTCTTCAACATGGATGATGGACTAAGGGCATCTCAGTGCCCTGAGCTGAAGGATCATGACTCTGAAAATGATAAACTCCCAGTCAACCCTGAAATTGTGCGGGATCTACTGCTCCAGCTGGATTCTTACCAATGTATAGGGCCTGATGGGATTCATCCCAGAATACTCAAGAGTTGGCTGATGTCATTGCAAAACCTCTGTTGATGATTTTTGAATAGTCTTGGAAATCCAGAGAAGTCCCAACTGACTGGAAGCTGGTGAATGGTGTCCCGATTTTGAAGAAGGGCAAGACAGAGGACCCTGGAAACTACAGGCCTGTCA
>WEIV01014122.1:78881-118881 GCA_013390005.1 Calyptomena viridis
GCCAGCTGGTCGAGGAAGGGGATTGTCCCACTCTGCTCTGCACTGGTATGGCCTCACCTTGAATGTTGTGGCAGTTTTGAGTATATATAATATAGGAATATATAGATATAATAGGAATATATAGGAATATATTATATATAATATAATAAAGGTATTAAGCTCTTAGAGAGTGTCCAAGGGAAGGCAACAAGGATGGTGAAGGGGCTTGAAGGAAAGCCATATAAAGAGTGGCTGAGGTGACTTGGTCTGTTCAGCCTGGTACAACTTCCTCATGAGAGGAGGAGGAGGGGTAGGCACTGATCTCTTCTCTATCATGACCAGTGACAGAACCTGAAGAAATGGGCTTAATTTGTGTCAGGGGAGGTTTAGGTTGAATATTAGAAAAGGTTCTTCACCCAGAGAGTGGTTGGACACTAGAACAGGATCCCCGAGGAAGTGGTCACAGCACCAATCCTGCCAGAGTTGAAGGAGTGTTTGGATGATACTGTCAGGCATGTGGTGTTACTCTTGGGGATGGTCCTGTTTAGGACTAAGAATTGGACTCAATGATCCTTGTGGGTCCCTTCCAACTTAGCATGTTCTATGATTCTGTGACTTGTGCACCTTTAGGTTCCTTAGATGTTCTCGAACCTGATCTTCTCCTACAGTGGTGGTTCTTTGTTCTCCCAGTCCCTTCTTTTTCCTTCTGTGACTGGATGGTGTGGCTGGAACACTTGCTGGTGAAGACTCAGGCAAAAAATTTGTTGAATACCTCACATCCTTCTCCATATCCTGGGTAGCCAAGTCTCCCATATCCTTATTGAGAGGACCCATATTTTCCTAGTCTTTCTTTTACTGTTGATGTACCTAAAGAAGTTTGGGGTTTTTTTATTACCTGTGAGCAAAACATTGTAGCAAAGTCCTGGCCTGATGAAGTTGTTGTTGCTGGCAGTATATAATAAGAGCAGGTGAAAATGTTCATAATAGTTCCTGTGAATATATGTGTTGCAAGTGCTTACCTAATATCTCCTTCTCTTTTTGTGTAAACATATAGAAACAGATACCCTTAATAGTAAGAAAAATCCTCCATTGAGCATAACTTAATTTTTTATATTATCTCTTACTGCTATATTTAGTACACCAATTACAAAAGCAAATAATAGGTTATGCTTACCAGAACCATTATCAGTTATCATTTAGCATGCTTATTAAAAATGGCTTATTAGAATATTAATGTCTGTATTGTTTTTTCAAACGTCACTTTTCACACAGAGTACCTACTACTGGTCTGCTGCTTACAATTATCAAACAGATTACCAGTTGTCAACTAATATGCAAATAGCCTACTGGATTGTTACAATTTCTAATAAGTTTTTAAATTTTCCTATTGAACAGAAATGCCAAATTCTAATGTGTTCTAGTTTGCAGTAACGAGGGAGCTGACAACAGGATGAGGTTGGAGCAAGCAAGGCTGGGTTTGAGCAAAAGCTGTAATTAGGAGGTATTTTTGATGCCTCTGTAGAACTGGATCTTCCTAACTCAGCTGCTTATACCTCAAAACGTTGTAAGCATGTATTTCCAAATGTTGCCTGAGTAGAGGCTAACCCTGGTTCAGGGATTGACCCAGGATAGCTACCCCTCAAAAGGCATTGTAATACCGAGTAGTTCTGTTTACTGGGTCAGAAACGTGATCAGTAAGAATCTTTCTTTACAAAGCATCTGACACTGTTACTGTACCACAGGAACACCTCTAGGTTGCTTATGTATGCAACTGTGTTGTTAGACATCCCCAGTTCTCCAGAATTGACAGAGGGGGTTTCTTTTCATACACTATAGCTGAGTGATCCTTTCCCTTTAGACTTTTATTTTGGTGCTTCAGTCTAATGTAATTTTATTGCGAGCATTTTCAGTGTATTTGCTTTTAAGGTCAAGGAGCTCCAGAAAGGTGTTTAATTTATTGCTGATTTTGTTATTCATATATGTCGACAGAAGGAATAAAAGAATACATGGATAGTTTAGGCAAAGATTTATGGCTTCATTTTGTAGCACCGATGTTTATATAAGCATTTACATTTTGGGAAGTCTGTGTTAGCATATGTATTCTGAGGTTTCTCTGGGTCTGTATGCTCTCAGAAAAGAAAAAGCACATTTAGTCTTTGTGCACCTTCTTTTCCACGTGAATTTTGTAGCTGAGGCTTAACTTTCCCAGAATTTGTGTGTCTCAAAATCTAGCATTTAAATGAGCTGGAAATTATGCGTGTTGTAAACTCCACACAAAGATGGCAGCAACTATTTCAGGCTGCTGTTCCTCCTGAATAGTCAGCAGTTGTCCTGGAGCATGTGCCATCTGATCCCTTGACAGCTACAGGTCCTTCCAAGCCACTCCGGAGCCCTGAGGACAAGCAGCAGAGTGTTGGCTGCAGGCAGGGAGCAGGTGAAGCGTTATCCTAGCCGTGCTGCAGCTTCCCCCTCCAGCCACGAGGGTGCTGGGAGCAGAAGGAGGGTTGTATGGAGGCTCAAACTTGGTGCACATTGCTCCTCAATCGAGCAGGCTCTCCTCCCAATTACCCTGTGGCTTGTTTTGCTCCTGGCAGTGCTGCATGGGCAGGTGTACCGGTTCTGCACCTTGGAGGGAACGTGGCTGCTGAAGGAGAATTCGACTCTGCCCTGGAGGAACCTCTCTGAGTGTGAATCCTCTGACCAGGTAAGAGTTTTTCCCACCTCTTGATGCTGTTGTTTAGGACAAAGCAGAAGAGAGAGAAGAAATAGTCATTGTTGCCCACGCGCTTTTGTTTTGTCAAAATAATCTTTACTGACTCGCTTCAGTGAGCTTAATGGTAAAGGATGTCAGGTCTCTTCCCTTCAACAAAGGGAACACAGAGGGTAGACTAGAGCAGGTTTAGATGTATGTGAGAGAGCCAAGAGAAGTGAATCAGGTCGTCCCAGCTGCCGTGCAGTGCCAGGAGCTCAATTGCAGCCCACTCCAACTGCAGGAGTGACCTAATGTTATTCCTTTGCCTTTTTTTCCATTGTTGTGTCATTATAATAGTGACTGCTTTCTCTCTCTGTCTTATTAGCAGCTATTAAGGTGATTAAGATGAACTGAACTGAAGAATATTTGCTTTTCACCTTTAGGCAGGGGGCAGTCCCTGCCTTTTGCTTTTTTTGTTGTTTAGTTTTTTTTGTCTTTTTACCTTAATTTTCTGTGGGTGATGGAATTAGGCTTGTCACTGTTATTTTCTTGCCCTAGTGCTTTATACTCTGCAGGGAGCTGAGGCACTGGGCATCAAATGAAGGAAAGCGTAGGGATTTCCAGGGGATTTTTGACAGCCATTGGCGTCAGCTAGTGCCCTGTGTGCGTTGCCATGACACGTGATACCACTACTACTGTGAACCTCCAAGGGCGATGCTTTGCCTCACAGAAATTGAGTGCACTCTCTCTATCCCAGGGTACTGGGAACTAGTACATTACCTAGTCAAAACAGTTCAAATTTATGAAAGTCCCAAGAGGTGCAGGATCTCTGCCCTCTGTAGTTCCCATTGCTCAGTCCCTCGTTCTTCTGAAGGAATAATGGCTGCAGAGGGAGGAGATGGGAAAAGAGAGAGTTTCTGTTCTCCAGATATGTGAAATTTAACCTTTTCCTTTAATTTGCAGCCTTATTCCTTGTCCCTTTCGTGTTCTGGGGAATTGCAGCAGAGCACGTTTTCTTAAAGCAATGTGTAAGCTTGGTCGTTTGACTTTTCCTTGTTTGCCATTATGGTTCCTTCCAGAGCTGTGTTGGGACAGGCCAAGGAGTGAGATACCTAATGGTAACACTTAGTCATTTAGTACCTGTCACCAAGTTTCCATAAACTGAACTGGATTCTGAAACCCTGTGTCACTCCTTGAAATGTGTCACAAGGTGTCACTCCTTGAAATGTGAACAGCGTGTTTGGGTTTCCAGCTAATGTATATAGAGCCCACTACTCTGTTTTATGCATCTGGCACATGAGAACAAGAGCTTGCTTTTTACAAGTTTGCCATGTGTTGTATTAAAACTGTTATTAGAACAAATTCCAAAGGGTTTGTGAGTGAATCTTTATAAAATAACATTGTTTCCTTTATGTCATTTTGATCCATGTAGATGTTTTAAATTGTCAGGTTTCAGTAGTTTCCCTAAGCTTTGATACCAGAGAGATTTTTCTTTTCATAAGCCAGCACTCGTACCATTCCATTTAAAGCATTAACCTAGCAAATCCCTGAGGAACATCCTGTTCACCTTAAATCCTCCTGGCTGTGCAAAGTACATCTGAATAACTATACTTAATTTCTGAAGTACAAGGAACGTATTCCTTTGTACAGCACAGGTCTCAGGAGTCAATTGCAGAATTAGCAGCTTGAAGAAGGGAAGTAAAATGCCTGAGTCTATTTAGGCAAAGATACGTGCTTAGAAATGAACCAGAATAGTGAATATGAATATGTCTTGGAGGCTGAGCAATAAATCTGTGTTGGAATTCAAATCTGTGCCTGTACCTTTTCAAATACTTCTCTTTTCTGTAAGGATTGTGGCCAGAATTTTCAAACAAGGGTCTTAGTTATCATGTGTTCAACAGTGAATCTGAAGAGAGCCCCTGCCCAGAGGACTACAGGTGGTATTGAGGGTCCCCACTGCTCCAATATGCACCAGGTTACTCCCTCCCAAACAGTGCTGTGACACCTGGGTCATGAGATGCTGTTAGGCTGTGGTTTGTTATCAGGAGGCTGCACAGATGAGGCAGAAGACAGACTTTGGGGGCAGAAAAAAGTTTCATTTCATCAGTGCAAGGCATGCTTTGCCTCAAAATCAACAAATGGGACCTGGCTTGTTTTATTTCTGAATGCAGGTGTAGCCAAAGGACCCTGCTCGTTACCACAGCAAGGAGACTTGCTTGAAGTGTTCAAGCCTGAAAAGATCAGCTTTGCCATATTTACTGCAGGACTGAGTTGTGTCTGTGCGTCTTGCCATCTGTTTTAAGACTTGCTTGTGTGATAATCCATGTTTCTCCAACTTTTTTATGAAATAATGTCACATTATCTCTTTTTCTAGCCTCGCTGCAAAACCCGACTGTTTGAGCGAACACCTGGGAGCAGCCGAGGAATTAAGATTAAATTTTTATTTCTTTAGACCATATGGAAAGTCAGAGACTGATTTGATATGTGCATTTAAACTTGAAAGTAGGAGAATGATTTCTGAATTAATGAATTAAAAAAAGTTAGAGAGCAGCTGAGAGAAAAGAACTGAAGCCCATGAGCTCTGTCTTTTCCCCCTACCCTTTCTTGTTTTTCTTTTCTCCTTTATATGCTCTCAGGATGCACCAGAAGAACAGCTCCTGAATTTGTCCATCATATACACCATTGGATATGCTCTTTCCTTCTCTGCCCTTGTAATAGCAACTGCCATTCTTCTTGGATTCAGGTAACTGGCAAAGCTTTGAAGAGAGTGGAGTAAAGTTTGTATGTTTTTCTATATGACAATATCAGACTTTGACTGAAATATTTGATTATTTTTTCCCTCCTTCCATCACCTCATTATTTTTCTATCTTTTATCACTTCTGTGTTCCTTCCTAAAATAATTTCTTCTCAAAATGCAAGTAAAATTGCCAAATTTTTGCATTTACCTGTGTGAATATGTGGAACAGGTACTTTTTATCAATTGGAATACTTTGTTGTGATAATTTTTATTTCATTGAAACTTCCACTGGAAGAGGTGGTTAAAGGAAGAGATGCCAGCATTCCTTCACGATGTCACCTTGCAGATGAGGCACAAGTCTGAGATGGGCAAGGACATTTAGGAGACAAATTTTTATCTTGCCTTGCTTGGAGTTACAAAAAGCATAAATCTCAACCTGGCCTATTTCCCAGCCCGCACATGCAAGGTGTGCAGAAATGGATTTTTGAAACAATTTTTATTTTTAGAGAACTTTCAGAAATGCAGTATGGAAGAGAACCTAATTTTGAAACTTGAAAAGTTTATGGGAAATAAACTGCTGTCACGTAGCCGTATTGAGTATTCCAGGTTTGCACCAATAAATTCCATGGAACACACTGAGAGACTCTTGTTTGCACATGCCAGTGATATATTGTGTATGTTTGTTTAAAAAAAATAAAGAAAAAAACCTCAAACAGCTCCAACCACAACTATTGGGCTCCAGGAGAGATCTCTTTTTCTCTGTAAATCCAAGAGATGTCTTGATTCCAGCCAGACTTCCCCGCAGTTTGGGGATGATGACCATAGGAGACTGATATTTAGAAAACACAAAGATGAGATCCTGCTCTGTTGTGGGAAGTCCTTCTGCCACAAAATCCTGCTCCTTGCAGGTCTCATCATCCCTCTTATGTGCTGATGAAGCTGCCTCTTAAAAAAATATAGTTTTCTAGCTCCTACTTCTCTTACTTGAAATCAGGTCATGAATCTTCAGTACTCTGATCCTTAAGAAACTTTCTTCCCTGACTAAAGAATTATCATTGCCATTTATTGATTGTTTGCTCTGTTGCCCACGCTCTACTCCCAGGCAGGCAGTTCCTTTCCTTTCCTTTCTTCCTTTTTATTTGTTTATACCCCTTATGTATTTTAAAAGGTCATCACGCCTTTTAACTTCTAATTTCCAAAACTAAAATGATGCAAGCCTTCTAATATTGTACCACAGCTTTTAGCACTGTATTGTCCATCCTCCTTCCAGTGGAGAAGCATAGGCAGGCAATCTCAAAGAAGTTTTAAAAGGACTGAAGAAATGCAGAGACATGCTCACCCTCTGTGAATGCCATGTGATAATTATGATTCATATATGTTGTACCTGTGCAACTTTGAGACCCATCGGACAAAACACCAGGTGGTCTCCAAGTCTCCTAATGTCTCCCAGGATAAGTGTTTTCTCCTCATTTCACCTATCAATGACACTTTTTGAGTAAACTTAGCAGCCCAAATGTAAAGGTCACAGAGCACTGCCATATCCTTTTTGAAGGAAAGAAGAAAGGATGTGCGTGTTTTCTGGCAGGGAACAAAGAGCAGGTTTTTCACCAAGGACTGGTAGGATAGAGGGAATTTTGGTGCCCTGACTTTCGTGGGGTATTACTTCAGCATTTTTTCCTTCAACTGTGAAGCAGGGGCTGGAGAAGTGTACACGGGTGTGTGATTCTTACTTTGAAAAGGAGATTCCAGAGATGTTAAAGGGACCAAGAGTCTTGTTAAAACTATGCCATCAATCCATTTTGTGCTTTCCTGTCTAACTTGTCTATCAGGAGACAACTTGGTCCTGCATCTTATGGAAATACATGAGACCCACCCCTATGTGAATTGCAGTTGCTGGAATTTGATTGGAATCTCTGTTTGTAGCCTCTCCCCAAAGCTGTGCAGCCTCAACAAATGGGGATTGAAATCTAATTCAATGGCACTCCAAATGCTTATGGGCCTTTTTAAGTTCTTAGACTACAAAATAGTCTTCATATTTATCTTTAATGTTGATACAGCAGAGGAAACAGTATCTCTCTAGAGTCCTATTTTGTATCCTCCAAAAGAAATGGAAGAAAAATCTGTAATTTCAGATTCCAGTGGTGGAGGCTGAATTAGGCCCAATACGTCATGACTAACAATTTGAATAACTTGCATTGCCTGTAGCAGAAATACTCAATAACTACTTGCAACCTATTTTCTTCAGTTGCCTAATTTGCATAATTTTTTCAATCAAATTGGAATGTGTAGGAGTTCTGAAGAGTAGCAACAAATGAATTTTGAGTTAAAGGAAAATAAATATTAATAATAGGGAAGTTTTGAAATAAGCTGTGACTTAAAAGTGATTCAAAAAATTATATTTGACCTATGGAAAAAAGTTTTCCCTCTTCAGTGGAAAACCTCTAACTTTCAGACCAAGTCAATTTTTCTACCAAAATTTATAGAGCTGTAAAAACCAGACATTTGAAGTATAACTTTACTGAAACTCTTGCTGGAATAATTGCTGATTACCATATGTTACCTCTGTCTTTTAGTGTCTATAAAGAGTCATACCCA
Source organism: Calyptomena viridis (assembly GCA_013390005.1). Classification (NCBI taxonomy): domain Eukaryota; kingdom Metazoa; phylum Chordata; class Aves; order Passeriformes; family Eurylaimidae; genus Calyptomena; species Calyptomena viridis. The sequence continues at coordinate 86,886 of WEIV01014122.1, forward strand.
GAATAACTTCCTTTGAGGCAAAGTGTGTAGCCTTGCAGAGCGAGAAGAAAAATGTTTGTGTATAAGGCTGGTAAACTATTATTGTCAGTATTCTGCAATTGGATGCCATTTACATGACTGCAGGTTTTTTTGCTATCCCTTAACATGCTCTTTTTTGACAAGTAGCAATTTTGTTGTCTTTGCAGCTGGCTGCTGAAATTCAAGAGGATTTGTTTTGTTTATTTTCCATTCCAAAAGCAGAGGTGAAAAGTCTGTTCCTTTTACTTCTACAGAAAATATTTACAATTCCCCCAGGAGGCTATTTGAATATAGACTTTTTCTTGTTGTCAAAGTGGTACTTTACAGGTGGATGTTTTTTCATTGTGGGTTTGAGCACAGCCAGAAGCTGCACTGCACACCAGTTCCTGAGCTTTGCCAAGGTAAACCTGTGCAGTGACATTGGGGTCAATTCAAAACAATTAGCTTCAGCGTTATGTGAAATTTGACTTTTTTAGTCCTTTCAGATATGTCTTCTGAAAATTACTTAATTTTTACACTTCTTAAACTTTTAATTTTTTTTCCTTAACTCACTGGTCTCCTTCCTTTCCCTAAATATTCAGTCTTAGGCCTGAAGTTTTGAATGTCTTTTCCTTGATAGTGATTTGTTCCCAAAGACAATTTGAAATCCCTACAGCCATTCTGAAGTTATGACATTTCCTCTGGTACCTTCTGGTTTCGTACAGGGCTCGTTGTTCCTTCCCTCAGTCATATGTGTGATATTGCATAGGTAAGATATTGCAGCTTTTGCATAGGTAGTGGGTCATGACTAGTTTTTTTTTACAGACATCTGCATTGCACGAGGAATTACATTCACCTGAACCTCTTCACCTCTTTTATTCTCCGGGCTATATCCGTTTTCATTAAAGATTCTGTGGTGAAGTGGATGTACAGCACAGCCACACAAGAGCACCAGTGGGAAGGACTTATTGCCTTCCAGGTAAGGTGTAGACACAGTAGTGGTTCTTAGGTTATGGAGTGATCACTGTGGTATGTCTGCATGACAGCAGCTAATTTAATTCTTTAGTTGATGGTGTGGTGTGTTTCTCTACCTGTGGGAAGTTCGTCCCCACTAGATAAAGGAAACATGAATAAATTGATTTTTATATATACATATATATGTATACACACAAATGCCCATATCATTTCTTTCTGACAATGATAAGAAGGCATTGATTTCCCTAAGCCAGCACCTTTTGTGATAGGGCAGTCCATCTTGTAGAATGACCAAATTAGTTGGTTGTCCTTAGAGATTTTTATAATTTCTTGATGACAGGAAAAAAAGGAGACATCTGATTAAAATGCAAATTTGAAAGTATTTAGAAAAGCTTTGGAGGAACAGGCTAAGTAAATACTTCTAATTGATGGGAGAGGGTATACAGCTCTTGTGAATACAATAAAATACAATAAAAGCATCCCTTTCCCCATTTGGATTTGGAATGCAAAATGTTCCTCAAAAATCCTCAAAGAAAGGTATTTTTATCATATGTGTAGCTCTTATGATTCTAAAAATTGAGTACAGCATTTGCTGCTGCTATACAGGGTTGGGGTTGTAAAGGGTAAGTCTTCTGATGCATCCCTAGTACTCATCCTTTTCTGACACAGCCTAAGGCTTAAACACTAATACCACCTAGTGAATCTCATATGATGATTGATTTTTTTCTCAATGTATCAGTTGCCAGAAAATAACATCGTAATACACATCTTAAATGGTTTGGAAATGTTCATATTGGATTGTCATTTCCTCCTTCCAAAAAGCCTAGGCTTTATTCTTTTACACGCAGTTTACTTGATAGTAGCTTTGTCAGATCTGATGGATATATTAATTAGATAATTGGGTTTCATACTTATCTAAAGCCCCGCTGACTATCTCTGTAATTTACCAGCTATGAGAGTTTTTGCTCTTAAATGTGGTGCACTGGGCAATACTGCTATTCTAATAAAAAATCTTTTCCTTTGGAAAATAGTCATTATTATGGCATCCACCATTTGCTCTTTAATAGAGAAATTCTCAACTGCAGACACATCAGGGGAAGTGAAAAGGTTCACTGACTGTGGTTGATACAGGACTTTTCATTTGTTCTTTTCATCTTTGTGTCATGCTTTTCAAGATATAATCTATTGCTTATTGAGATACAATCTATTGCTTATTATTCTAAATGAAGAATATCTACTTTTTTTTTAAAGTGTCTGCTGCACATAGCACCTATTACTGGCTTCAGTCCCCTCAGTACTCAAATGTGATTAGTTTAGCAGGCATTTTTTTGAGGAGCAAGAGTAGGAAAGGGAACCAAACCTTTGGGTTAGCATCCTTTTATTCTTGGCCCTTGTTGCATTCATTTGGGCTGTGCTTTCTTGTCACAGGAATCACTCAGCTGCCGATTGGTCTTTGTGATGATGCAGTATTGTGTGGCTGCAAATTACTACTGGTTGCTGGTGGAAGGCATGTACCTGTACACCCTGCTAGTACTTTCAGTCTTTTCTGAGCAAAGAATTTTCCGGCTTTATCTCTGCATTGGCTGGGGTAAGTTGATTTTTCCATTTGTCCACCTGTGGCTGTACTGGCAGATGGTATAACAGGAAAAATTGTGCGTCTACCTTAGTGCTGCCCAGTTCAAGTCCTGCACTCTGACTTGCACTCCCTTTTTGTTCCCAATCCCTTACTTTGAGCTGGAGTTTGCTGGGCCATCACAGGTCTTGGATGCTCATGGAATTGAGGCTGTGGGTTTGTAAAGGAGGGGCTGTGTGACACCGCAGAAACTCCACAGACCAGTGGCAAGCACACGGTACCTTTCCTGCAAGCCATCAGCTTCCCAATACAAATTACATGTGAGTGGCTCCAAGCATGTGAAGACTTCTCCGAACTGCCCTGCTTCATCTCCCGAAAGTTTCATTGCATTTAAATATGTGTTAACTGCTTGTGGTGCAAAATAGCAATGATGCCTTGCATCTGGGTGAGGATAACTGTAGAGAAATGCTGGCAGCATGAGCAGGGGGTGCTGAACAAGCAGCTGATGAACAAGCAGCTGCTAGCAGTGAGTTGTTAGGTTCATTAAGTGGGCAGAGCAGGTCAGATAGGGTTTGTTACGGGACAGATGGTAAGAGTTGCATGTGCCATGAACATATGCGTGCTTGAAATCAAGGATTGTGATACCTTGAAATCAGTTGGTTGAGCAAGGGCCGCCTTCTGTAGAAATGCTAAAGCTCTGATTGTTTCACTGTCCAGTTCACCTGAAAATACATTACAGTTCAGGATTAATCCTATTTTTGGAATGATCTCTTATGGGTTTTTATTGCATTTTGTCCCTTCCTCCTCTCTACCCTCCCCTTTTGGTGGAATCAGGCCACTTTTGGAAAGCTGAAAGTAAATCCAAGTAAATACCGCATTTTTGCAGATGCTAATTCAAACATTTGAATTGCTTTTTACTCTCCTCCTCTCTCTGCGTATTTCAACTGTGAATATTTTAACAAATTAGTTCACTGGTAAAATGCATATAAATGGCTTATTGTGAATTACCCAATTCTACTGAAGAGTGATACTTGAGGAGCAAAGGCTTTCTATCATATCGATAGGAATAAATAAATGCAAATAATAGCAGTTTTCTGCTGGAGAGTTTTAGTTAAAGTTCTGTATCTTTGATATTCTTTTATATAGGGTATGCAGCAAAAGCAACACCATTTTGTATAACATTTGAACTATATATGTTTTAATCATACTCTTAATTTAATTAGAAAAAAGGGGGGTGGGGAGAATCTGTCCTGAAGCACTGACTGAGGTCATGAAAGGAAATGGAAAAGAAATTAGAGCAAAATTATATCTAGTCAAATCCTGAGGGGATTGTGTTGTTTTATAAGGCTGGTTTTGGTCTGAATCACTTTGTTTAGAGTTTTTCTCCTGCAAAAGCAGAAGACAGAAACAGAAGATGTTATTTTGGTTTTGTACTTCCTTTACAATGGCAGTTTTACTAGTGTATATTGAGTTTCTGGATGAGTTTGTGGAAATGAGTGATAATTCCAGAACTTGGCACTGGATATATGGGTTTCATCCAAGCTTCCTAGAAAAGCCCTGTCCTTGCCATTCAATCGTCATCTCTACAGTTTCTTGCTATTCGAGATGTCTGCATGTGCAAACCTTGCCAGTGATTCTCCACCTCTGAATGCAAAAGCATCTGCTTTTTCTGTGCTCTCAGATTAGTTATACCAGATAACAGTTTCATCCTTAGCAAGTAGAAAGATAGGAAGATTTTTTCCCCTTTCTTTCTGCTTCTTCACTGGTGATTCCAATTTTTGGGTGCTCAAGTCCCTCACCAGGTAACTTTCTGCTGTATGCAATGCAGATTTTTATTTGATTTTTGTCTGGTAGCAGTATGATAGTCTCAGTATAATACTGAGGCTTCAGAGAGACAGTAGGTTCCTGTTTGAGTTGAGAGTGTACTGCTCCTTGAAATAGTTTATCAACTATAAAAATAAAGCTGGAACAAAAAAATAAATATTTATTTGATTGTCAGAGCTGATTTGATACCCCAACCCTTTGTTCCATTAATGAATTATCCTCTTACAGAGTAATTTTTAACTTGTTCATTACTCATCATTTGATGAATATTTATGTATAAAAATTTCATATATGTATTGTTAAAAAACGCAGTGGATGTTAGTCACTTAATGTGACTAATATTATTCTTCTAATAATAACTGCAGTTTATGGTCACTCTCAGACCATGTCAGAGTCTGCTATCCTGAAATGCAGCATACTGGGCTTGCTGTACACCCTCCTCTTACTGTGCACTGCCCTAAGGATCTTGAATTGCACCATTTCATGATTGCTGCAGCCAAGGCTGCCCTTGAGCTTCATATTTCTCACCAGCCCCTCCTTGTTGGTGAGAACAAGGTCCAGCATGGCACCTCTCCTCGGTGGCTCTGCTGTGATTTGGAGAAGGAATTATCAGCAATGTGTTCCAGAAACCTCCTGGATTGCTTATGCTGTGGTGTGTTGTCACTCTAATAGATATGGGGGTGGTTGAAGTCTCCCATGAGAACCAAGGCTTGTGAATGTGAGGCTGCTCCTATCTGTCTCTAGAGAGCCTCATCTGCTTGGACTTCCTGGTTGGGTGGCTGGCAGCAGTCCCCCAGTATAATGTCACCTGTCCCTGCCCACCCTTTTGTCCTGACCCAGAAGATCTCAGCAGATCCTTGTTCATCCCCAGGTGGAGATCCATGCACTTCAGGTATCACTGACATAGACAGTGATACCTCCTCCTGACCTCCCCTGCCTGGTCTTTCTTAGGAGCCTGTATCATTCTCTTCCAACACTCCTGTCAGGAGCCATCCCACCATGTCTCTGTGATGCCAGATGTGTGCACGTTTCTAATTCCTCCTGTTTATGCCCCATGCTATGTGCGTTTGCTTAAAGGGATTTTAATTGCATCCCTGATGACGCTGAGTTAATGTCTGGAGTGGTTGAAATTCCTTTGTGCTGCTGTTCAGGTGCTTTCCTGCTAACCTGTGATCCCTCCAGGCTCTGGGCCTGACATCATCTGTTGCTGGCACTGACATCAGACTGGTAGGAATAGGATGGATTGAGGACCTTCTTCTCCAGCAACTTTAGTTTAAAGCCCTCCTACCCGCTTGGCAAGCCTATGAATAAAGATTCTCTTTTCCTTCTCTGTCTGATTGACACCATCAGCCCATAATAGACTGGTTTTTCCAAGATATTCCAAATATATTTTTGCTATATGATAATTTCAGGTCACTTCTTAAGTCCATTATTAGACAGTAGTCCATTATTATTAGTTCAAATGAGCAATCATTCTTTGCTGTTGAAGTGTTCATAAAGGGAAAAGTCTGTTTATCTTGTGTTATTGTACTTCGCAAAACCTAGAAAAGTTATGAAATCTTGATAGACCTATGGAAACTAATGTAGTTTTGTGAGTTGAGGGTCATTTATATTGACATCATGTATATTGAAAGGATTCTATAAACATTCCTTATTACTTTTGAGGTAACTGTATTCCTAATGGCCACTTTCTTGCTGAGATTTTATGCCATATTAGGTTTTGAGATGACAGTGTTAAATTTCTCCTATTTAATTTAATGTGGAATATGTCTTGCTTATGCCTTCTATTTATTTGTAAAAGCAAACTTTCATACATTTGTGTCAGCCTTAGGTTCCACATAGCTTACTGCAAAAACAATGGTTTATGCCATTTTCAAAGCTGATGGAGGAAAAAAGGCAGAAACACAGCATCAGAAAACAAAATTTTTAGTAGGCTAGGGGAAGAGGTGGTAGATGAGTTGTTTTCTTCAGTCTGGGGGTCAGCACAACAGCAGCTAAAATGAATTTGGATTTACATAGTCATTATCACTTGCAGAAAAAAAAATCTGTTGCTGTGCACTGCTAGTTCCTGTGCTTCCTTCCTTTGGTATAAGAGAAATCCTTGCACATGGATTTCAACTTCCAAAGAGAACAAAAAACATTTGTAGAACGAGGGGGAAAAAAACAACTTCACTACAGAGATCAAGATGTTTACTTTTTTGTTTTGTTTGTTTCTTGGGATGTGCAGAATGCCTTGAATCAGGGTGTCCAGGACACCAACATGATTCTCATTGTGTCTGAGGATGGGGAAAAAACAGAAATATCCCCACACTGACTGTGTGTGACATGCAGACAGGAAGAACAACAGGAGACCATTTTCAGCACTAAAGGCTAAGAAAAAAATGTTAATAAAAAGCTAAAAAGTCTTTGAGCTTCTGTGGCAATTTTACACCCAACTGCACTTGCAGCAGGGAAATTACCATAAAAAAGAAATAATCCATTTCCTTCCAAGCCTTGGCAATCCAAACTTGCTCTAAGGAAGAATGCTTGGAGGGTATGAAGCTATTAAAAGCAGGAAGCCTGGATAGGGCATCAAAATCTACATCCTGGTTGCAAGGAAGATCTGACCAGAACGGAGCCAGTAAGAAATCTTCCTTCAGAAACCCAGTATGAACTCACTGTGGCAACAGGATGCATCCAGCACACTGACCACTTCTTTTCTGTTTTCAAATGAAAACGGTGTTTCAGATGAGGATGTGAAAATAGGTTTTGTACACAGACTGATCTTAGTAGGAAATGCATGTCAGGAGTTCCTCTTAATATTCTTAACTCTTTGTCATCTGGATTAAACTCTTTCATGCTTTTCCTTTCTTAGAAAGAAAAATGTTTCATCTTTTCTTCTCACATCTTCCATGCTTTTACTCTTTCTAGATCTAGTCATATCTATTGATCCATGATCTTTCAGTTCCTCATTGCATTGTTCTTGCATTAATATATCAAGCAGTTGATGGAGTCAGTGCCCTGTGTGCTGAGAGAAAAAGAACTGGAGTTGTTCTAACAGCAGCATTGTCCTTCTGGTTTGTGTGCCTGACTGTCTTGGAGGTTGAACTTATCACACATGGAAACCAGTGATGTCAGGTTACAACTGAAATACTGAATGCAGTCCTAAAATGCTGTATTCAGAATATGCCCTTATTTAAGGGTCTCAGCAGGATGGCAGTGCTCTGGTCCTACAAAGTTACTTTAGGAAGAATCTCTAATTGACCCGTGAGGATGAGGGAGAGCCTCTCTTGCTCCTCATATATCTTGCCTAAAATTGCCTTTACAAAGTGTATACAATGCAAAGCTACAAATGCGGTGTGTCTGTAAGAATGGAAACTTGCTTGCACGTGGAGATAGGGTAAAGAAGATGACATGGAATAGCACCACCTGGTGACACCTTTTATGGTAACTGAGATATGGTAATCTCAGAACAAACCTGAGCTTTTCTATTCTGTTATCAAAAAAACCTCAGACCCATTAAATGAAGAGACTGATTTCTACATGCTGCTATCAAGACATGGTAACTTCCATTAGCAGCTCCACGAATTTCTTGTCCCTCTGCTCATTGGGGACAGTGAAGCATTCTGAATATGTCAGCCTGTGCAGATTTTCTCACAATTGTCTTCTCTTACCTACACCATCCTTTTGTCATTCTGGAAAATTCCTGGTTTTCCAACTTCTTTTTTCTTACTATGCAGACACCTGATCGGGTGTAGAATATGTAAGCTAGAGGGAAACTAAGAAAGATGTGCTGCTTATTTGTGCAGTGGGGTGTCAAGACGTTGATTTGGCAGTTCCATTACTTTCTCATCATCCATAATATATATCATTATTGCAGCCTATAATTCAGATGCCCAGGCATTTGAAGTTGAACTTTATTAGCTGGGCTGTCAGCAGGCTTATTTCCTAGTACACTTGACGGATTTCATAATCACTGTGTAGTGTTCAAAGATTTTGGGGTCAACTATCAGCCTGCAAGAATTAACATTGCAGAGGCTATTATGAGCAGGCTGTTGCGGTTTCTGGCATCTTCATCTGTTCAGCAGTGATGCAGTACAGAAAAAAGTAGACATTACCATTTCTAGAATTCAGACACCTTTCTCTGATCAGTTAATCTGGGAAAAGATCAATCTCAGAGCTTTCTGTATGACAGAAAGCAAAACCAGAAAGAGTTCAGCCTGTAACTTAAGTTTGCATCCTGTAAATGAGTGCAGTTTTTTTCTCAGATATCTGATATTCTTAGAATAGCAGCAGGAAAAGAAAGAAGTGTAGGACTAAAACTCAAGTGCACCAAAAGAGCTACATGTTGGGAGCCCAGGACTGAAACACATCACCGATTCTGTTAATGACACATAGTCATCTGTAGTGTTGATTCAAGGAGTCATATACAGTTTACTTCCACTGCCTGCTCAAACCAGACAGAGTCCTCTTGACTGAGTGAAGTAGCCAGAATAATATGTGCACTTGTGCCAGTTAATGTAGGATAATTAGGTGTCAGGATTGTTAATTAAACTTTGGAGAGTCTCAGTGATCCTTGTGTACTACAACTGTTGCAGAGATGCGTCAGACTTGCTCTTTTGCTGTTATGAATGACTTCTCCAGGCCTGAAGTGAATTAGGGAATGTTCTTGGGGTGGTCTCCTCTTTAGATCGTCATAAGGGCTTTGGAAAGCTGGATGCATTCCCATCATTCCCATCTGCTGAGCTTGTGTCCCAAATGGTTTTCAGAGACACCCATTTCTCAGGACAAAGCTTTGTGAATTTGGTAGATGTCTGGTGGTATCCATGTTGAATTTGCATTGATGCTCAAACCTTACATGTATGTATTACACCGTTATGTCTTGGTGTCTCGGATTAAAATGTGAATTGCTAGCATGGAAAATAATGTGACTGGTGGTGTTCCAATACCAAGACACCAGTGGCATGCATCGCAGTTGGGAGTGGGCAGAGGATGTTGAACAAGTCACTTTATATATGCTGCCTATTAATTTGTATAATATTTGCATATCAGGGTGCTGATGCAATTCTGTAATACCACCCTCCCTCTAGTTAGGCTCTTTTGAAATAAGATATTACTAACAGATTCTCAATTCAAATGTCAAGTAATGTGATTAAATATGGAGAGATTCTGATGTATCCAGAAGATGGAGATATCCACAAATAATTATTGTTATCGCTTGATATATCAAATTATATATCTACTGACATACAGCCTTTGTGCTCTCAGTGTTTGTGTCTTATCCTGTGTTTCATATTAAGATGTCTTAATTCTCAGCAAAGTCAAGGAAGGAATAATTCAAACTATAATTTGTTTCCATGAATCAAAGGCTCATTTGGTTCAGAAGTGATTTGTGATGAGCCTCTTCTTAGTTTCTTTATGCTGTTATCAAAGCAGCATGGAGTTCTTAGTAACTGCTCCCAAAATATTGTGTATTCCCAGTATCAGGTACATCCATGGAACATGTTCAACCACTTGCCCAAATAATCTCTATGCAATTCATTATCTTTGCTGTTATTCTAATTATTGGTATTTTTTTCTTGCTGCTCTTTGTTCTCTCTTTTTATTTTTTTAACTGATTAAGGAGAATATTGTTCTTCTGTGTCTGTAGTATTTAGCTGTTTTGATAGTAGAGAAAGTATACAGTACAAGAGAGAAGGTTTTTTACTGATAATACCCACTACAGATAAGTGCTTGAGATGTTCAAACTGCAGGAGATGACCAATTCCTATGTGGCTCTTGCTGCCAGGAACTGTGTATTTGCCCTATGTGGCACTTACTGCTGTACCCCAGTGTTCTTAAGAATGCAATTACATAGTACACTAAATGTTGACCTTTCTATATAATGCACATGCAGCATCAGACACTGACCAAGAAGGTATACAGAGGAATTAGACTATCTTGGTCCATCCTTAGGCAGAAGTTCTTCATCCTGCTCTTTGAGTCTCAACCTGCTTTCCTTGCTTGTGCACTTTTTTGACATTCCCTATATTGAGTATTGGTCGGTAGATGCACTTTAAAATCATTTTTCATACATAGGCATTTCATAATTGAAAAACTAATTTGAGAACCTTTGATTGTGTAAAGCAGGTCTTTGGCTTATTTGGCTTATATCTTCTCCCTTTACACCCCAGACAAACTGACCAACTGTGGCACATGCACTGTCAGAGGTAAGAGTAGGGCCAAGCCTCTTCTCAAAGCCAAGTGCATCTTCTGTCTTTGCTGCAGCCACTGAAGTCCATGCTAGTACTGCAGCCCGAACTTGGGACTTCTCTGTCCCAAGAGAGACCTGAGCACACTTGCTGGGTGTGCCCACACCCCCTCTGCCATCATGGGCACATGGGCTGGCTGTGCTCCAGCCTCAATGCCAGTAGACAGACTGAGCTTGGTGCTGCCTGAATACAGTGTAGGTGATCCACAAGCAGAAGTTTGGATGCAAAGATCTGGGTGAGAAAACACCACACTCGTCTCTAGTGTCAGTACAGAGGCTAGGAGAGCAAATTTAATTACTTTGGCCCCTCTGTGAAGCTTTCTATGGAAGAGGTGGTATATGCCAAATATGGGTGCAGTTATGTTCTTGATAATTTTTCATGCCTGTTGGGAACTAGATGAGAGCCCAGGAAAAATGAGTTATATCTATTAGTTACTTGTAGGTTAAATGCCTTCTCCCACTGTTGATGGCCATCAACAGTGCAGTATAGGAGCTGCAGCCCTGGCACCAGTTAATTTTGTTGCTCATCATTATGGTGTGTGGGGTGGGGCTGGGGTGGGTTGTACTCCTCTCTACTTTTCCCAGTCTCAATGGCAGTGAGACCGTGTCTCCTCAACCTTGTCTCCTCTCTTCCCAGGTGTGCCAATGCTGTTTGTTATCCTCTGGGGAACTGTCAAGTACCTTTATGAAGATGAGGGGTTGGTTTAGTTCTGATTTTTCTAGCTATCTCATTTGTGCTGTATATGTGCACCAGCAGGTCATTGTTTGCTTTCTGTTCAGTGTGGTTTGCTTTGGCAATGTGCTGAAACCTCACATAATTGCTTCTGTTTTGTCTGAAGGTCTTGCATAACATTTCAGAAAGGAGCATATGTTTTTTTCTGATCAGAATTTTCTGCATGTCTGAATGAATCTATCCTTTTGCAGGTCAAGAAAAGGTATGTTTTGTTTTTCTGTAGTTATAGTATCAACAGTAGAAGTCATCATAACCAACCAAGACCATTCCTGATACTGTGCCTTTGGCAGTAGCCTTTACAGTTATGCTTCAGAGGAAGACAACAACCTCCCACAGGATTATGCCTGTGATTTGTCGTGGTTAGCTTATGCCTAGCAGCAGAGATGTGATTGCCTGTTCTTGTTTAGGCTTCCATTATTTAGATTTTCCTAAAATAAAGGCACATTCCCTGTCTGCTTGCGTTAGTCTTGGTGAATGCTGTGGACAAGATTGCTGTAAAACACAAAACACTTTTCATCTTCTTTTACCATAGTGGCTGTTCTGAAAAAAATACCTTTGTATATGCTGTATGTACCAAATAGCATTTTAGTTGGTTGGGGATTTTAAAAATAAAATAAAAAAGGGAAGAAAGTTACTTCCTCTTTTTACTGGCAGTGGCTGCCTAGTAATATTTGGGTAGCTTTCTTTGTGTTGAGATAAATAAATGTATGCTATTTCATTTTTATTATAAAGGTATTATTTAATGGGTTTTCCTCTTAGTTTCCAAACTACCCAGCCAACACTTTTATGGAGGGCCCTTTTTCACCCCCCCTCCCTTTTTTTTTTTTTTTTTTTCTTTTTTCCCCCAGACATGGTGCTTGTTGGAGGGATGCTGCAATGTGAAAATTCAGTGTAGTCAGAACCACCCCCAGACTGTTTTCTGGTAGTTTTGAGTAGTAAGAACCAGCTTTTTTTTCAAGTGTTCTTCGTAGTATTGAACCTGTGCATTCAAAGCTGGCTTTTCTGGCTTAAGCAATGCTAGGATTTTCTGACTTTCATTTTCAAGGTTGATTTGACAATATTCTATAGCAAGATTGTGGCTATACTGATGTATTGCAAGTTTTGTTGAAATGATCAGAATAGGTATAGAGAACATGCAGCTTCTGAACAGGCAACGTTCCATGGGCATATCTTCCCATTGATGTAGAAAATGTATTCAGAGTGCTCATGCTGAGCCTCCTACATTATGCAGTACTCAGAGCTGATTTATATTTTCTATTAAGGAAAACTGTCACTCAATGCCTTCAGTGGATCTTAAGAGGGGCAATTTTGCACCTTATTGAATTTTGTAAATCTTGTCTAAATATTTTTAAAATACGACAATAAATAACCACGTGCAGCAGCTGGTCTGAAAGGCAAGATTTCAATGCCTTGGGCAGGCATTTGTTGAAGCAGCCAGAGATATCTTTCACGCTGTTTGCCATAGCACTGTCACTGTGGATATGCAGTGGGCTGTAAATTTCATTTGTGATTTAACTACTTCCCTGGCTATGAAGAATAACTGGAAGTAAATGTGGTCAGGGCTAGGAATTTGAGGCAATCTTGTGAATGTAGCCATTTGAATGAAGGACCAAAGCCTTCAAGACTTACTTGCACACTGGCTCCTTCTTTCCTTACATGTGCATGTATAAACTCCTTTAAAAAGCAATCAATGTTTTAAAAGGGAACTACTGAAAAATGTTTTGTCTAGATTACAAATAAAATGAAAGGCAAGCTGTTGTTCTTAGTTATTAGACTGTGCCTGAAAAGGTGATGCACATTTGTGTTTCTGTCTGCGATAAAGTATGAAAGCAAAACAGCCAGCCTACAATCCTTTTTCAAAAATGGAGCCATTCAGCTGTAGCTCTTCAAGGTAAAAATTCAGTGTTTTCACTTTTAGAAAAAGAATACTGGATGAGTAAGCAAAGGCAGGAACTTCCTAGTAGCATTTGTTTCACTGGACAAATTCTCCATTTATGGCTTTGAGGCTATTAGTTGCCAAGCATCTTCTGAGTGGGGCTGAGCAAACCACAGAGATAGATCCCAAACACAATAGATGTTGGTGTAGTTATCAGTGTGACAATCACAGAAAGCACAAACGAACAAGAAATCATGTACAGATATACCAATTTTATTTTCTGGACACTTTAATAGCCGTGACACTCTAATTGACCTGTAATGGTGTTTTTATTGCACATATTTGTATAAATTTAAAGGTAGCTAAGATTACTGTGTGCCACAGGAAGCAAATTAATATACACAGAAATGTAGTGGAGTTAATGTAAAGAATTGTTTCTCAGTCTCTGTTATTATAAAGAAATTTTGAAATTGCCTCTGCATCTACTGCAGCTAGTGAGAAAATTAGAAGCAGCCATGCCTATTATCCCATCGGTCTTGAGAGGTTCAAATAAAATTAATATTAAAGGCTCCATGAATCTGGCTCCCAGTCACACGTAGCAATTAAGAAGTTGTTCTGTTACTCAGATTCCAGCTCAGCTACGCTGACTGTACAGAGTCCATACACCATTTTTCTCCAATATCTAAAATACAATTGAACTATAGGTTGTAGAGCTGCTGGCAGTAATAATATGCTTGTTACACACATTAAACTGAAATTGAAAGAAAAATGAAATCCTAAGTCCTTCTTGGACTTGGAGTACCTGCAAGGGAATGTGGAATTTACAGCCAAGCTGCTACACTTTCCTTTCTAGTCTGTGAGCACGTGTGTGTGTGGTTGTAGAACGGATCCATCCCATGAGCTGCATGGTTTGCTCTATTCTCTAAGAGTGTCCTGATACAAGGCTGGGAGAGTTTCATCTCCACCAATGTCACCCAAGCCGAAATTTCCTATCTCTGTTAAGAAATCTTAAGGAAAATTTTGCACATCTTGCTTTGGCAGATGAGACTTGAAGATGATGAGAAACTTGTTTTGTGAAGGAACCTATGTTTTCTGTAGCACTGTTTCCTATTTTATGTTTCACCGCAGAAACCTGCTGGCTTTACTGATAACTGTTGCTTTCGATTAATGCTGAGCAATGGCAGGAGGCTAATAAAGTTATTTCACAGAAATATTAAGAATGCTGTCAGTGCAACAACAAGTGAAGTGGCATGTGATCACTGCTCTGACACTTGGACCATCGTGCACAAACATGCCCATCAGACAGGTGGTGGTGGCTGGCTATGACCAGAGCAGGACCCAAAAGAACTAGATGTACAAACCCCTCAGTGTAAGGTTCACTTCAAACCAAACTGCCCAAACTGTGGCTGTCTTTTTCAAGAAAAGTGTAGCATCACTTTTCTTGTCATTTTTCTCTGATATTGCTCAAGGAGACAGGAATTTAAAAAACTAAAATGAGACTCATGGGAGAAATTAAGTAGAATATTGGCTGCAGCATGCTACTTATTTGGCGGAGGGCTCAGGTCAAGAAAAGCTAGGAACTATTACTCCCATCTTTGATTTTACTTGCTTATAATTTTTAAAACTCTCCTTTGGGTCTGAAACCTTGTGCATATGCACTGAAGGGACTGGAGTTTGCTGCCTTGATTGCTTTCTCCTGGTTGAAAGTAACAGGTCCTTTTGAAAATAAGGAAAAATAAAAATAGTGCAGAAAGAGAGGCTAGAAACCACACAGGAAAGATCTGACTCAAATAGATTCCCCCCCACCTTCTCCTTTTAGCCATATGACAAATTTGACCTTGGTTTTAATGGAATAAATCTTCACAATTAATGGATGATAATTCATAGCAAATTGTGGAGGAGAGCTAGCCATTAGTAGACAAGAAAGGCCAGTGAGTAGTATCCGGCTGGATAGCTGCAATAGTACAAAGCATTCAGTGTTTCTAAGAAGCAACTGCCTCTGTTTCCATGTCAGCATGATGTGCTTTCCCGGTATCTAGTCCTTAATATTGTTTTCCATCTGCATTGCTGTGACAGAATGAAAAGAGATTTTAGTAATGTACAGAAACTTTTCCTTCTTGTCTCCTTTTTGTCATCTTCCTAGTTGCTGGACCAGAAACTATAACATGAATTATTGGTTGATCATCAGACTGCCCATTCTCATTGCCATTGGGGTGAGTATAAGGCATATGCTGTGAGCTGGTAGATTTCCATGAGAACAGGACATGATATAGTACAAAGAGGCACACATGGCCCTTGTGCATGTCCAAAGGCTAATAACCTCTGAGGCTATTGACATTTTCATTCAGAAATGTGATTTTATGAAACCAAATTGTTTTCTATCACTGGAATTCCAGACTAGCATTTTGTTTGTTTAATTTGGCCACATGTCATCATGTTGTAGTGGTAGAACATGATAACAAAACAGCATGCTGCAACAATCTAGTTAATTCCCCAGTGAGCAGGAAACTATGGCAGGTAGTACAGGGAGGGAGAAGACAATATTTCAGATACTGGGCTACCAAAGAGCCACTAAATATGTGGCATTGTGTAGAACTGCCATGTTCTGCAGCCACAATACTATGTCAGTCTCCAGACAAGACAAATAGGCCAACGCACACCTCTACTGTGTCTCACTCCCCAAAGAGTAGGTAGGCTTCCCTGTTTTGTTTGATGAAGTGCCTGTATTTTCAAAGGTGACTTGTGCATTCACAATATGTATTTAAAGCACAATTCCTTAACAAGGAGTTGAATTATGTGGCAAATTCTGCAGCTGCAGAGTAGCAGGATGCAGAGACCTACACATGTGTATACAAACTAGCTTTTTTGAGTACTTACACATTTGTGTTTATTGATGATGATAATGATATAAATCCTTCTTTCATTTCTGCAGGTAAATTTCCTCATCTTTATCAGAGTTATATGCATCATCATCTCCAAACTACAGGCTAATTTGATGTGCAAAACTGACATAAAATGCAGGTATGTCTTAATGGTGGTCTGACATTTTTCATGCCCATCAAAATAGAAGTAGACAAGGAGGTAATGCATAGGTGTGGTGTCACACATTGGTGTAACTGCTTAGGCAGTTAGTCCCCAGAAAACTCAGGGGAGGTGTTATACCTGTCTTATAGATAAACAGAAGGCTTGATGTCTGTCACTTTACAGTCTTCCATTAGACTGGATGAATATTAATTAAGCAGGTATTTTCAAAATATGTGCAGCATATGCAAGTACTGGATGTTAAAGTCATTGAAAGCATCTACAGAAGGGCAACAAAGCTGATGAGAGAGCTGTGAGGAGTGGCTGAGAACTTTTGGCTTGTCTAGTTTGCAGGAAAGGGCTCTGAGGGGTGATGTTATTTCTTTCTTCTCTATTGCCCTCCCTGGGGAGGGAAAGTAGAGGAGAATCTGAGTGCGTCTTCCTGGTATATAGTGATAGGACATATAGGAATGGCTTGAAGCTGCATCAGAGGATGTTCAAACTGGACATTAGGAAGCATTTCTTTACAGCAAGGGTGATCCAACCCTGGAAAAGGCTTCCTAGAGAGGTGGTCGATGCCCTAAGACTGTCACTGTTTAAGGGGCATTTAGACAGTGGCCTTAATAACACGCTTTACATTTTGGACAGCCCTGAAGTACACAGTCAGTTGAACTAAGTGGTCATTGTAAATGTCTCCCAAATGAAATATCCTATCCTATTCTAATTTGAAAAAGAAAAATAATAATAATAATACGAGTGATAGAAATAAAAATTTTCACTTTGAGGAAGATAACACAAGGATCATTTTGAGCTTTGGTCCTTGTTCTTTCTGCTAGTTGTTATTGGGACAAACTTTGAATCTTGAATGTATGAAATGTTTCAAGACAAATGTCAGGGCTATCACAGCAATGTTCAATTTTTGATTTGCAGGCTTCACCCTATCTGTGTCTCTATTCTTCCTGTTATTTAATCACCTTGCTAAGATTCATGGTTGTATCCTTCATTTCTGCATCTTGGAGAATACTTTTGTATTGCAGTCTGAAAAACAATGTAGGGGTAACAAGTTAGCTATTGAATCAACCAGTGTGGAGCAACATGCTGTGGTAGCTGGACAGCTACTGTGGCACTGGACTTAGCTACTTGGAAATGGAGTAATTCAATGCTGCAGCCTTCTAAGCTGTATACAGCATGTATTTTGGTGCATTCTTATCATAGTATAGAGTTGCCTTGTATGATATCTACCTTCTTTACCTCACATGAAATTTTGGAAATCCTAATGCATCTTTAGAGCTCAAAGCAGAGAAAATTACTTGTTTTAATAATATGTAGGCTTTGTTTTCAAGCCTACTTTTTTTTTCCTTTTTTTTATTTTTATATGTGTGACCTTTATTTTCCAGGATAAAATTTGCAGTGGTGACAGGGAGGGATTTTCCAGCTCTTATGGCTTGAAGCTATTTTAAAAGTCTGACTGTAAATATACCCTGTCAAGGGAAAAAGCTTTGCCCTCATGACTTCTGCAAATGGCGGGAAAGTTTTGATGCAGGTGGGCCATTTCTCAGAGGTGTGTGCTGTTCATTTTACATGTTGAAAAATCTGCTGTGTAAACAGAAAGGTTTTATCAGGAATGGATTTACCCAGCAACAGAGCATTCTTCACTGATGAAGACTATTTGGTGGTCTATCTGAATGTTTGGGGTTATAAGTAGAAGCTCTGGAGAAGTCTTTTACTGAGAAGAGTTCAGTTGATTAGTATGCTTCTGATGATAACAAGACCAGTAATCAGAGATTCCTGTGTCAGAATTTATTTTCTCCTTCTCTTCCTCTCAAAGTCACTGGAAGAGATGTTGGGTGGAGGAAAGACAGAACTACTATGCTGGAACAGGTTAGTTTAGATGTATTTGTGTATAGAAAGGAGAAAAGTGTTTTGCTTTCGGGCCAGTCTTTCTTTCACCTCTCTCCTGTTGCCCATTCATTTAATAAAGAGAGTGACCTCAATGTTCAGTATGGCCACAAACCCATTTTCTCTACAGAAGTACTGGAGTTGTGGAGAAACTTCTCCTCTTGCTCAGGGGAATTTTACCTACCCAGGAATCATTTCCGTAGAACTTTGCATAGCTTCCTGTTCAAGGCAGAGCTCTCCAAGTATACCATCTAGAGCAATTAACTTTCATTAAATAAACAAGGGGATTGCTGTACACCTTCACAACTTCCTGTTTTTACCTAGGGCAAATTCAGCATCAGGCTCCTGCTTCTCCCTCTTCTCAGGCAGGTGGCGATGCAGCACAGCCTCCATCACAAGGCTTGCTGGCAGGAGCCTTGCACTTGCTATGTGATAACTCCATACAGCAGTACAGGATGGGCACTTACTGGGGAGAATGCTACTTTACAGAAGACCCGGAGATGCAGGAAGAAAAGGAGTTGCAAGTGGTTCAGCAGTGTGCCCTTGTGGCAGTGTAGGCTGACTGCATACTGGGCTGCACAACCAAGAGCAGCATAGCTAGAACATCAAGGGAAGTGACCAATCCCCTCCATTCAGCACTTGTGAGACTGCTTCTGGTGTCCAGGTTGTGAGGCTCCACAGTATGACAATTACAATGTGTCCCTTGCCTCCAACCCCACGATTCTTGCATCAGTTTTGCACCAAGCTAGTTCAGGAGCTGGACCAGGTGACGTTGGAGGAGGTGCCACAAAATGAGTTTATTCAGTCTACAGAAGCGTAAGAAATTATTTAAGTACAGTCTTCAGCTAATGTTGGTTATACAGAAAATGGAGCTGGATTATTTTCAGAGGGTCACAGTGAAAGGACAAGGGTAGAGGTCACAAGTTATAGCAAGAGAAATTCCAATTGCTTGTCAGGTGAAAATAAATTCATAGTCAGACTGGTCTGATGCTGGAATAAAGACCAAGAAGGGGCTGTGGAGGACCTTGGAGATACTCAAAGCTTGGCTGGACACAGCCTTGAGTAACCTGCTGTGAACTGGAGACTTCCAGAGGTGCCTTCCAACTTGAATGATTACATGATTTAGAATAGCAGCCAATAGCCTTCAGGCACACAAGATCTGCTAAGTACTGACAGCCCGGCTAGATGAGTGATTCTGTATCTGCTGAATTGTCTCAGGACAGGTTATTGTGAGAGTGAGGTGTTGATAGGTTCTGTGACCCAGGAAGCTCCCATATGATGCTCAGGCATCTTTCAGTATCCTGTTGGGTGATGGCATGTATGTCATGAGTTAAGGATCATTCTTGTGAATTTTCTCCTGTGATTGTATCCTTTTAGCATTGCTCTCTCACAGGTGAAAAATGTTTTATTTCAGGTTGTTTTGTCTTCTTTTCTTTGCTAGCTGTGACTTTGAATTTGCCATTTAAATCATTGAGCCATCACTCACTTCAGCTCAGCTTAATTGCTTTGACAAAATGTTCTGCAGTTACAGATAGTTACAATGTTTTGAAGATCTAACCACGGAAGTGGGAAGGAATAGCAGGTACTGTCCCTTTGCCAAGATATTTTTAAAATATTCGAATTATTCGTAGGTTATTTCATTCAGGCTATCAACAAGGCAGGTTTTGGTTGTCTTTCCCAATTACAGGTGGAAAAAAGGATACACAGGAAAACATCACAGGTACAAGAAAGCACATGGCCTCCTACTGAGTTTGGAAGATTTTCCAGGTGAAATGCAGTCAGTAGCTGGATACAGAGCATAGCTCTGACTGAGAAATGGTCTGCAGTGAAGGGGTTAGATAAAACATATGGAAACTTACTAAGGTTATTTTGAGGATATTTTTTTCCTGCAGTCCTTGGAGGAGGACCCTGTGTCATAAAGTGGTGCAGTGACTTACTAAAGTTGACAGTGTGTCAGAAGCAGAATGCAGAAATGGTTACTTTGAATGATCATTTGGATCAACAGTGGTCTGTCTGTTCAGTGGCATTGTGTTTTTTTCTTTCTTTGTGGTCTTAGGCTGGCCAAGTCTACGTTGACTCTGATCCCACTGCTGGGGACCCATGAGGTCATCTTTGCCTTTATTACTGATGAGCATGCCAGAGGGATGCTGCGCTTTGTGAAGCTTTTTACTGAACTCTCCTTTGCTTCATTCCAGGTAGCACTCACAGTGTGCCCATGTGCATAAGATAATTTTTAGTTGCTGTTTGGAGACCTCTCATTCATTGCATGTTCCCTGTTCCTTATATTTCTCGGTTTAGCACTGGATGTTACAGGAATATGACAGAGAAAGGGAAAATATGAGGACTAATTTTTAATAGCCAGCTTAGATATTAGTGTCACGTACTCTTATGTTCAGTATCTTAAATTTACTGCAATAAACTGGTATTCCTGTCCGCATATTAATATTTACTTCCTATGGTTCACCTCAAGGCAATAACAAAATTGTGTGTGATTTCCTGTAATTGTATAATGACATTGCTGAAAGCAAATTTTGTGTTTTCTCCAGTGTTTTTGATACTCCTTGGAAAATCTGTGCTGTGAGAGGTAGCAGTCTACAGTTGTAATTGCATGTTAGGAGGACGTAGGCTTATTGTGGTTTTTATTTAACTGTTGCCTTAGCTATGGCTATTTCAAGAGAGTCTCCTTATCTAAGAAAATCATTATTCCTTTAGTTTTCCTGCACACTCACTCATTCCCTGTTTATCAAGTACAGAGCTGTATTTAAGACCACTGTGAATTGCTCACTTATGAAGCGTTTATAACTTGAAACCAGGTAAGGAGAAAGAAGGGAAAAGGAATCATTTGACAAAAAAAACCAAAAAAACCAAAACATGTTGAAGAAAACAGTAACTCACTTTTCCTAAGACCATGTGCTTTGAGACATAGTTTGGTCAAACCTCTCCTCTGCTATCAGAGCTGACAAGGACCACAGATTATCTCCACCTTTCAGTCTTATCAGGGACATGCCAGTGTGAAGCCTCTAGCCCTCTGCAGTTTTGTTTGGCAAAGCGAGGACACTGCTCCACTAACTGTTCTTCTGGGTTTTGTTGATTTCAGGGGCTGATGGTTGCAATTCTTTACTGTTTCATCAATAATGAGGTAAGAGAGACACCATTTGTTCCAATTTGCCTTATCAGCATACACTGTAGGAAAAGGAAATTGAAAATGGTCCTGAACTGCTAAATTGTCCTTGTTCAGGAGTTTCACTTTTTTTTTTTTACAGATCCTTCCCTGCACAGCTACACAGGATAACTCAACAGACAAATGTTTTTGGAAGGAATTCAGGCAGTATAATTTAGGGTCACTATTTGTAGATGTGGAATCTCGCAAATTGTCTTGCTCACAATTGTATCATTTGCAGTACTGGAATTAGTTTTTTAAGAATTATAGCTGCTCTTAATCTTTTTCATAGTGCTACTTATTTGCTTGCTTTGGTGAATGTGAGAGTGTAGCCCTTTTTGTCCTATGAGCTCAGCACAGCTGGCTGGTGAAGCTGGAAAATCCTCATGACTATGGCTGTACAGTTCGGTTTCATTTGGTTTCCTTGTGGCCCAGCTCTCGAAGACATCATCACTCTCTCATTAAAATTCATGAGTGTTTTCACAGAGTGGTGAGCTCTCCAACAGGCCCAGAAAAAGTGTATCTTTGGCTTTGAGTTAATTGATTGCAAGTGTCATCTTCTGTGGATTCTGCTGAGTCCCAGCCCTGTTGGAGAAAAGGGTATTGTTTTGTTTCAGTATTGCAGAAATCTCTCGTGTTACCTTCTAAGTGATTATCGTTCATTCGTTTGTTCGTTCATTCATTCAGCATCCAGGTTTGAAAGGAAAGCAAACACTACCCATTTGGCAGTATATAATTAAATTAAATGAACATCAGTGTGTTTTACATTCACACTAAATCTACTTTTAACTATGACATGGTAATTCAGGATCACCTGTTGAGAGACAGGCCTCGTCAAGGAATTGGAATCAGTGGAAAAATGTGCTACTTGTGTCATTATGGCCAGGCTGGAGTCAACAGAAAAGCAGGCATCCTGAACTAAGCCTTGCAGGAGAATGTTTACTTTTGTAGCTTGTGGGTAAGATTTTGTTTAAGTGAACTGTTAATTCTACCACTTATAAAAGTCAGAGGTAAGTAGCAGCAGGCTTTGCTCAAGCATGAAATAGAGAATATTTGCTAAAAATTCATTGTACAGCTTTACAAATGTAGTTTAATCCTGAAATGCAGCACTGTCTGTTGGTGCAACATGTATTTCTTTTGATTCACTTTGGCATTTTTTCATACATCCCCTGTGAAGCTGCAGCCAGGCCTCTCATGAGTAATGCCCAATAATTTCCTTCACATGATATAAAAGCAAAGTTACATCATAGCCCAGACTTTATTACAAACCCAGAAACAGGTAGGCTTGTTTCATTTGAGGGAGCTTATTATGTAATAGCCTACCTATGTTTCTAAGAGATCCTCTAAATCTCTTATTACAATAATTCTCTTGCCTTTGTAATACAGTTCATAAAATCTAAGCACAGTGTGCTCAACTTTACTGACAATCTAGGATGAATTATTCTGCTTGTTCCAGCTCTTGTTGAAAGAAGGGAGTAGGGTTTTGTCAAGCCCAGTCATCAGCATCCACAAAATAAATCCATGTAAAGAGTTTGATTAAGTCTCTTCTAATTCTTTTCTAAACTATATGAGAAATTTTTTTCCTAAACTAAATGAGAAACTGTTTGTCTTCTGACACACTATATATGTCCAAAGAATATCCTTGTTTGCAATGTTGTCTATATTTTATCTGTGACTCATTGACTCCTTTTTTCTTAACCATACAGAATGAAAGTTCTCTGCAGGTCCTGGTGCCCAGATTAAGAGTAGAAATTTAGCTAGAAGTGATATTATTTTCCTTTTCTAGTATCTACTTCTGAAACCTTAGAAAATGTTCATATTTCAGTCTTATTTCACCTGAAAGATTCTGAATTTTCTCTGAACTTGCTCTGAAGCCAGCAGCAGGGTCTGATGAGATTGCCTGTTACCAACAATGTTCTTTGCAAAATGAGCTAGGCTTAATATGACCAGTTTTTCTGCAGTTAGTATTGCTTTCTATAAGAAATACTTTAAAGCACAGAGATGCTGCCTTTTTCGACCAGTCAGTTTAAGAAGATTCAGGTTTCATTCATTCTCTGTAGTCTTGGTTCTCCTTTTTGCCTCCTTCCTATCACTATGTAAGTACACTTCACTCTTTCCTACTTTAAAGAATCTGTCCTGGTGCCAGGACTCCTGAATTCTTGAAATACTGCCCAATCCTCCCTTTTGCTTTTAATTTCTTTTCATTCTTCATACAGACTATTCATTAAACTCTTCCATCAGCTCCATTCCATCCCATTTCAGGCCTACTTTCACTGTGATTTGTTGAGAATTATTTTTGCCAAAATTTAACTTTTTTGTAATCAAATTCCAGATTCATTGCCACACTCTCAACATCCTTTCTCATTAGTTGCATTAAGCTGAATCAACTGGTCTCTGAAAGAAGTCTTCTCCACCTTTAATCTCTGTCACCATCTTTTTCAAGTTCTCCTACCTCTTCCCTTTCTCTTTCAAAATACTTTACATAAACATTTTTCTTCTTCCCCTTTCTTATGTGTTGTGATTTAACCCCAGCAACTAAGCACCATGCAGCCACTTGCTCACACACCCCCTTGGTGCAATGAAGGAGAGAATTGAAAGAGTGAAAGTGAGAAAACTTATGAGTTGAGATAAAGACAGTTTGATAGGTAAAGCAAAAGTTGTGCATGCAAGTAAAGCAAAACATGGAATTCATTCACTACTTCCCATTGTCAAGCAAGTGTCCTCCCAACTGCTTGTGCACATCCAGCCTACTCACTGTCAGGATGGGATGAGAAGCAGAAGAGGCCTTGGCACTGTGTAAGCATTGCTTCACAATAACATATGCATCTCTGTATTATCAACACTGTTTCCAGCACAAATCCAAACCACAGCCCCATACTAACAACTATGAAGAAAATTAACTCTACCCTGCCAAAACCAGCATATCATGGGAGCTTTGTTCTTGGTTTCCTTTTCCCTGTATAGCTTATTTATTAGGAATCTTATTGACACATGGAAGTTACTAGAGTAATAATTTAATAAGTCTACTTCTGTGCTTGAGAACTGCCTTTTTGCAAAATCTTAACCTATTCCCTTGGTTATACATTTACAGCTGTCTAGTAAAAGCTCAATTCAACACAGACAGCAGAGCTGTTCCCTACCCTTTTCCTAACCTCTGGAGAGAAAACTGATACTCTGTCATTCAAATCCATTCCTACAGTCTTTTGTTCAGGTCTTCCCTTCACTTTATCTCAATCTTGCAGGCTATTTGCATCATAGCTCTAGACTGTTATGTTCAGTCAGAGTAAAGATTCATTTCTTCCCTTTGACTGACTTGAAGGTACCTATTTCTAGTGCTTATTGGCTTATTCTATCAGTCAGTACATTCTTGCTTTTTCAGGATTTGCCTGTAAACGTCTACAATTTTTTTTTTCAGCGCTGCCTGTTGTGTTCCATGCCCACAAAAGTTGCCAAGGGGTGGTAATACATCTCCTGCAGACAGTATGGTTCCTGCATTTCTGTCTTTATCTGGCCGTTCTCACTCATTCTTCAATGCCAAACTATCCCAGATGCACTCTTTGTCTGGTGTCTCTGTGCACCTTTTAACACAACCCCCCCTTATCGTGATAAAATACAGGCTTCCATCTCAGCATCTTTCCTTCTGACACATTTGGTTGTGATACGAGAGGGACGTATTCTATTGTTAGAAACAGAAACACAGAGATGCGGTAGTTCCCACCAGAACAATATTCAACACAAGGTCTGCAGCCCAGAGCTGACAAGCACTGCTAGAGGTACCCAACAAGGGAAGACAGTTATGCTTTGCTCCTTTGTTAGGGCTGGCTGCCTCCCAGATTCAGTATTTTACAGTGAACAAGCAGAGGAGATGGACATATAGCAGCTGTTTTCCTAGGAAGTTTCCCTAAGAGTATGAGGGTTTCAGCAGTCTAGGTTAGATGACAAGTCTATTCTGCAACTGCCATCAACCTATTTAGTCTCTTGGTGGTCAGTACCAGATCCTAAAAGGAAACAAAGGCATCTCTCCAAAGAAGGTTCACTTGAGTGATCCACCTACAGTGAACTTATTTCCAGGCTGAAGTACACACCATAATGAATTGATTACTGTAGTTGCACTCCTGCCTTCCTGTCTAGAAGTGTTCAATTTTCTGTCCTCTGCCTTATGTGTTAAAAGCTAATGGAGGTTCTTACTGCCCATGGAACAAGAAGATCTAAATTCTGTTCTTGTGTAGCAGTTAAAAAACCCTGGATAAACTTCCAAATGAGTACAGAGGTTACATAGTTTAACCCAGAACCTGAGACTAGATCAGTATACTTTGTAGCTTTAAAAAAAGCTAGTGTCTGGAATGAGATACTGTAATTGCTATTTAAACAGGGGGAACAAGTACAGTCTTCAGCCTGATTGATTGTTGTTTTCAATTCTGAATAAATCTTAATTTTTGAATGGAATAAACCCCCCTACATAAATATTTAAAGAACAAAAAATTGCCCAGGACATAATGTTTAAATCAAAGCAGAAGTTAGAACAGAACTCTTAAGAATACCTTAGTCACTTATGTTGACAGTATTGAGCAGGAAGCCAATCTTTTCAGACATTTCATGGCTGATAAGCAAAATCAACTTAATTGTTAGTACTGGTAGAACATAGACTACAATAAGTATTGCGGGTGAATACAATTTAGAGTAAAATAATGAAGGTAAGATTTTCTAGTGCATAAAAGAGCTTTATTTCTACAAATAAAAATGAAAGTCATTATTTTAAATGTGAAATATCCTACAATGGACTGATGAGATAATTGGATAATTTGAAGCAATAATATTGCAAGTTTAAAGCACTTGCAGCTTTTCTCAGTAGTGTGGTGTCTTTTTTTTTTTCTGTCTTTTTTCTAATGGAGTCATTTAAAGAGCTTATTAGTTCTACATTAATTCCTTTTGTCTCCTTCTTTGCTTCTGTTAGGTTCAGATGGAATTTCGGAAAAGCTGGGAGCGCTGGAGGTTGGAACATTTGTATGTCCAAAGAGACAGCAGTATGAAACCTCTGAAGTGTCCAGCCAACAGCATCAGTAGTGGAGGCACGGTAGGCAGTAGTGTCTATGCTGCCACTTGTCAGGCCACATTCAGCTGAGAGTTCTGCAGGTGAATCAGACTGAGAACAGTGAACTGTATAATATACCTGTAAACCTTTAAATACCCAAGCAAGCGGCTTAAGTATGCCATCTCCAGCAAGAAACTTAAGCATATGCTGTTCATTGCCTGCAGGCTGTTGGACAAAGGTTTCTAGGGAAAGCGATCTGCTAATGTAATCAACACATCAGAGGAAAAAAATGATCATGTCTAAAGTAAGTTAAAAGAGTTTCTTCCTCTGCACATAAGGCCTCCAGGTGTCCAAATCTTAAGCATAGCATTGATCCAGTCTGAAACCACAGGGTCAATGGCTTATTACTGTTGAGTCGCCAAGCTGAGTGATTGACTGATTAAATTACAAGGATACAGAATATGATTATTGCCAAAAAATACATTTAGACTTTTATGGGGAAAGGTTAAGGTGCCATCACCATTTATAGAAAAAAAAAAAAAATTTAGTGGGACACAACTTGCATTTTAGGAAAGAATCAGTTTTGTAGTAGGAGTTGCCCAAAGTTAAAGTTGAAAATATGCTAACCTGTTTTCTGGGTTAGCATCCTGAAGGTCTATATCAATTTACAGCAGGTAGTTTGGTGAACAGATGAACACTCTGAATGCTCTTTTTAAGTTTCACTAGGAAAAAAAAAAAAAAAAAAAAGAGCCCAAACCAGTATCTGTTATGGGCCTCACCTGCTATAATTAGGTACACATTATCTCTGTTGACATGGATGAAAGTGTCCCCTAAATGCACAGCCCTTCCATTGTTAGTGGTACTCTCCCTCTCAGGTGGGCACACAGGCACACAGAGATGGGATAATGACTTCTGCTTCTAGAGAACGTTTTCTGTCTAGGCTTTACTCTGCTTCCTGTGGGTGCAAACACACAGAAGACAGCTTGCGGCCGCTGATGGTCTTAGCAGACCTCACGTCATTGAAAAGATTGCGTGGGCTCACTTTTGTTTCTCCTCCAGTGTCAGTTCGTTTCTCCAGACACGAGGTACCAGCAGTCGCGGGCAGAAAGGCAGCCCTTGCATAGGGCGCAGGTTCAGAACCAAAGACAGCTCCCGTCCCCACCCCCCGCCCGGGTGGGATGCCATCCTCCTCCAGAACCTGCCTGCTCCCCATCAGTGGGATTCCTTAAAAAAAGAAAAAAAAAAAAAAAAAAAAAAAAGACCAAAAGGCACTATCCTGAACTCCACAGAACTCCACAAGCTTTTGTCTATCAGTTTAAAACAGTGAGAGCTTATGCAGTGACTGCATAGTGTTCCTCTCCCTGATGTTTACCAGAGTTGCTGGGAAAAAACAGGTACCTTTACAAGCAGGGCGTGATCCACTGCATCACCTAATAACAAGCTTTACACATCTTTACCTCGCTGTTACCTGGACTCCCTTTACAACAGAGAGACAAAAATGCCGAAGACTAGCTCTGAGACTCTCCCTGTTTGTAGACTTCTTGTAATAAGTAACTTTCACGGCCTAGCAGTTAAGAAATGCACAGCAGAAATAACACTCTGACTCTTTCCCCCCCAACCCCTATTTTCAAGTCTCTGCACTTGCATTCACAGCCCCCATTGCAAAGAACATGGGTGGGATATTCTGGGATGTAATTCAGCATCTTTCCTGCCTGATGCTAGATTGCTTTGCATGGGATTATTTAATCATTGTATTAGAATCGAAATTGCCAACAGCATGGATTAGTTTTGCAATCACCAGGTCAGAATTGAATTAAGAAAGGATGTGTTACCTTCTTCTGCTATAATGCTTGTAATTGAGCTCCAGGGAGAAAGTCAAACATATCTGTAGAAATCCACCACAGTTCTCAGGCTGGCTTATGTATGTTTAGCAAGCTGGTTTCTATGTGGGCCATTTCCAGGCCTTCCCTCCCTAACATCAGTTGCAGAGCTGACTTTGGAATGAAGCACCTCAGGTTCCTCAGTAAATGTAGTAACTAGCTTCTGTGTGACCATCAATACAACATTTGACTACTACATGCAGATGTTAACTGCTGTCCTAAAATTTAATTAATTAGCTTCCTATATGTAGAGAGTATGCTTGATGTTTCTAACTAACATGTACCCTGATGTGCTTTGAATAGGAAAAAAATTATAGTCTTTGGTAGGTGGAAAGGCATCAGGATGAGAGATGAAATTTACAGATGTAATAATTTCATTCATTAATATTCAAGAGTGGATAACAGTATTCCAGGGCCCTGCTTAGTTGCGTGCAAACCTGGAAAAAACGTTGCTGCTGCTTGCACAGCTGTTAGCAAGATGATAGTTTTGCTATGACAACAGGAAGTTACAGAAGTGTTTTAACTCACTACTATGCTGGCAAAAAAGTATATCTAACAAATGAAAGAGGAAAGACATAGGAATAAAGGCCATTTCCATGTGTGGTAACAAACCTGTACTTACTTGCTGTTACAAGATTCTTTCAACAGCTTGACATGCTTGTGAGTTAGTAGGCTCTACTTGTACCTCCTAGTCATTTGAAAACTGAAGCCTTTGGGCCCACAAGAATAGCTCCAGCACCAGATGTCAAACTTACCTTGGTAAGTAAGAGAAAAATAAGGTAACAAAGTGAGGTCTTAGCCAAGCAGAGGGTTGTGAGGAATTTTTTTTCCCTCTCTGATTAAGCTCTCACTTCTAAAAACCTTTTTAAATCCCCTGTACGAATAATTCAGTGAAACTAATAACCATCAGAGCAGAATTACAGTATTTGTGTATTTAAGAGATTGAGCAAGGCCTCAATGCCAATTTCTTCATCATAATTTATCTACTTCAGTAAAACATTTTACAAGCCTTTGTTATTCATGTCATCTCTATTTAAAAATGTGTAATGTACATTTATTTGAGCAACACGAAATAAGAAAACACAAAGCACTGGAACAGATGAACTGTGTCAATTTTTATTTCTTGTGCCTTTCGGGTTCATGCTTACTTATTGCGGTAACTTGTTTCATGAAGCATTAAATGCAAGAGTCTATAAATCCATCTGGACATAATGTAACTAGAGATTATAGCAATTGAAAAACCTTATTTCCAGCATTGCTGCTATGAAGTTTTATAATTTCATAAATCTTACCTTATATTTAATATTTATTTGCATTTCTTTGTTTTAAAAAACACCCACAGAATTGAACTGTACAGGATGTCAGGTTATCAACTCCCCATAAACACTATGCTGATGTTTGTTTTTATCATTGTAAATAAAGTTTCAACTCAAAAATTCCATTGTTTACAGCTGCTTTGAGTATCATCTGACTACTTCTTGTCCTATAGTTAGAATACCTTTTAAGAATGTAAAGATTCGCAGTTCATGGTTCTTATGAGAAAACACAGCTTTATATTTGCAACTCTGTGTCCACTACAAAGAAGCCTTTGAACCTGCAGAACTTATTTTGATCAAAACCAAAATGCAGCATCACTAGTGGGGTTCCACAGGGCTCCTCCATCAAGTCATACATGACTTGAACACTGGACTGGAAGGGGATACTAAGCAAGTTTGCAGATGACAGAAAACTGAGAGGAGCTGCTGACTTCCTTGAAAGCAGAGACTCTGCAGGGAGACCTCGAAAAATCAGAGGGCTGGGCAATCACCAACTATATGAAGTACAACAAGGGAAAGTGCTGGATTCTGCACCTGGGATGGGGCAACACTGGATGTACATACAGACTGGGGAATGAGATGCTGGAAAGCAGTGCCAGGGAAAGGGACCTGGGGGTCGTGGGCAATGGCAAGTTGAATATGAGTCAGCAGTGCCCTGGCAGCCAGGAGGGCCATGTGTGTCCTGGGGGGCATCAGGCAAAGCATCGTCAGTTGGTTGAGGGAAGGGATTGTCTGTGCGCTGGTGTGGCCTTGCCTTGAATATTGTGGCAGTTTTGGGCACTGCAATATAAGGAAAGTATTAAGCCATTAGAGAGTGTCCAGACGAGGGCAATGAAGATGGTAAAGGGGCTTGAGGGGGAGCTGTATGAGGAGTGGCTGAGGTCACTTGGTGTGTTCAGCCTGGAGGAGACTGAGGGGAGACCTCATTGCAGTTACAACTTCCTTGTGAGGGGGAGAGGAGGGGCAGGAACTGATCTCTTGGTGACCAGTGACAGGACTTAAGGGAACGTCCTGAAGTTGTGTCATGGGAGGTTTAGGTTGGATATGAGAGAGAGGTTCTTCACGCAGGGTGGCTGGGCACTGGAACAGGCTCCCAGGGAAGTGGTCTCAGCACCAAGCCTCAGAGTTGAAGAAGTGCTTGGACTATACTCTTGGGAATGGTCCTGTGCAGGGCCAGGAGTTGTACTTCTGTGGGTACAGAAGTACTTCCTTGTGGGTCCCTTCCAACTCAACATATTCTGTGATTTGTGTAGTCAAAAGGAATCGGTAAGAATAGTGAGACCTCTAAGGGATTTTTAACAGAGGATGTTGGAATATGTGCAAATCACAAAATTCCGTGCTTGGCTTTAAATAGCAGCATTTGGAAGTTACATAACAGCCTAAGACAGAAGCTGTCCAAGTGCTGTGGATAGCTACTGAGAGATGCTTAGCAGTGTTAACGTATTATGTGTGCTTTAATCTATTATTCTCTTTTCATTCCAATTAAATTCAAAACACCATTTCCTTCCATTTCCACAACCAGTAATGAAACTTGTGGTAAATCAAGCCTGAACACTGTGTTTAACTCTTGAATTAGAAAAGGCACAATGAAACAGGATTTGAAAGACTAATTTGTGACTTTCCTTCTCAGCTTTGTCCAGACACAAGTTCTAGCAGCTGCTCTTTGCTACAATTTAATGATTTCATAGAATCACAGAATTGGTGAGGTTGGAAATAACCTTTAAGATCATCAAGTCCAATTATTTACCTAGCACCACCACCACATTCACCACTAAAACATGTTCTCAAGTGCCACATCCTCCCATTTTCTGAACACTTCCAGGGATGGTGACTCTACCACTTTGCTGGGCAGATCTGGTTTAATGCAATGATCTATGTGGTGGATCATACAAGCACACCTGCCAGGAATAAGCGGGGTTTTTGCTTACATTACAAAAAAACCCCCTCTAATATGAAGCGAACAGGGAGTCTGCATTATAATCAGATATTGGATGAAAGACAGTGAGTGCAAACTGAAGCAGCAGCCTATTTTAGATTTATAGATAGTGCTTCTTCATATCTTTTC
Source organism: Calyptomena viridis (assembly GCA_013390005.1). NCBI lineage: Eukaryota > Metazoa > Chordata > Aves > Passeriformes > Eurylaimidae > Calyptomena > Calyptomena viridis. The sequence continues at coordinate 118,466 of WEIV01014122.1, forward strand.
TTCAGAAAGAGGGTTCCAGCCAGTGCTGGGAAGAGCAGCAGTTGGCCCGTCAGAGTGAAGGTGTCAAACACCAGCTCTCCTGTTACCTGTGGCAAAGGCCCTCGGGAGCTGAAATCCACCAGCTGAGGCGGTGGCAGCCACAGCTGTGGCAAGGCCGTGCCTCTCGGGGCCGCTCGACAGCGGCCAAAACAGCTGCCCGGCCCCCAGGAAACCAGACCAGAGTGCAGGCTTTGCTACGGCTTTATTCGGGACCGGGCCGCGCCGGGGGACACGGGGCCAGCAGTAAGGCTCAAGCGGCATTTTGCATAGAAAAAAACCTCGTTTCCTCCCCCGCAGGCCCTTCCTCGGGTCCGTGCGGCGGCGGCGACCCAGCAGAGCTGCTGTCCCGGCCCAGCTCCGCGCGGTCGCCGCCGGGC
>WEIV01014122.1:128603-142385 GCA_013390005.1 Calyptomena viridis
GGTGGAGAAGAAAGAAAGAAGAAACAGAACAAAACCAGTAACTCTTTATTAAAAGTGAATTGGTTCAAGAGCAAAAATTCAGAAAATGTCCTGCATAAAACAGGATCAGTTATATTAGCTTTTCATTCCTGCATTCCTGCTGCAGGTTTGATTCAAAGGCAAGGTAATCGATAATCTACATATTTTCATGATCTTAACAACATCCTAGAAGGAATAGTTTCATAGGGATAAACTGTTCAGCAATTTCTTTGATATATTAAGCACAAGCAAGCCTTTCTTGAATGTCAGACAGTCCTGTACTTCTGCTTTTCTGTTTTTCACTATCTTTTTTTAAGGAAGATTGAAAACAAAACAAAAGAAAGCAAAGCAAACCAAAGCAAAGCCCTGGTTTATTTGACCATTGCTTAACTTCATATCCTTTTCACAAGACAAGTTTGCATTGGAACCGAATCCCTGTGGCACTTCCATTTCCTCATATAAATTGTTGTCACAGTTCCAGCATTAAAGTTATAACCCAGTCTTGCTCCATTTTTAGATTTCACTGTAAATAGAATGCTTTAAATCAAGGTGAATACATTTCTGTTACTATGGTGGACTTCACAAAAGCTTTTCCTGATGTCAGATCTTCTCTAGCCTCTTGACAAATACCATTGCTTTGTACATGATTTTTCCCACTAACAGGATATGTAGCCTTTCACCCCTAAGATGCTGTTTTGAATCCTGTCCTTCTGAATTGCCAAACAAGTGTCAAAGAGCAGCAATTTAGATTGCAAGACTTGAAGGATCTTGATCTAATTTCCAGGGAAAAGATATTCAGAGAGCGTAGCAGGAGTCCATTTGTTCTTGCTTACCAAAGAGTTAATAATCAAAACCTAAAGTTAGACCAGCTCAGTTATGAAATAAAGTGGACATCTTCAGTAAATCATGCAGTTAAATATCTTACAGACTTAGCAGACTACAGGGTCAGGGAGAGGGTATCCAGTGACCAGAAGCCTGTTCTGTACATGTGCAAGTTAATGGAAGACTTCATATTTTTACCTCCTGCCAGCAAGAAGTGTTTGGTGACTGCAGCATCCCCTGTGCATTTAATGATTGCTTACCTCTGTACTGATGCCCACCAGTGCTTTCTCCAAATGAGGGTTGACATAGAAGCAGAAAAAAAACAAGTTCCCTTTTTGCATGCCTGAATAATACCTATCTCATGGTTAATCATGTTCTTCATGGATGATAGTCCAGGAGTGGCAGTAGCAATAAACTGTCTTGCCCTGTACAATTTCATTAACCTTGTTCTTTTGTGACTATGAACTTTGCAGCCTCAAGTGTCACCTTATTTTCTGCTGTCAGATGCATGAGTTAGTCATGCAGAGTTTTATTTATAAATGTAATCTCACCTTATTTATTTAAGCCCCAGAGCTTTTGGGTAAGCATAGAGCCTGGACCAATGGGGATGTTGGGTCTGAGCATAAAATTTGTAGTTTTCTGAGCATACTGCTGCCTAAGAGCAAGTAAACATTCTAAACAAAGGAGAGACCATAAGGAGAACGAGCAGAAGCAGGAGCAAAATCAAATCCAAGGGTTTTACACACACACACAGACACACATATGCATGCACAGACATGCACACATTTACATTAAATAAATAAATAAATAAATAAATAAAACACCCAATCCAAATCCCTAAGAAAATGAAACAAACGAACAAACAAAAAACCCTAAAAAACCCACCAAAACTCACACACAACATGCATGATGCATGAAGACAGGAAAGAATGGCTGCCCTGACCCATTAGTGGGTCAATACAGATATGACAATTGGCTCTTGCCAATCGCCCTGTTGTTGCTTCCTATCTTTGCCTTTTTGGAGGAGTAAGGGAGGATGCCAGCTGCCCTGGGGCCTCTCTGCTAAGCCATCATACTCTTCTGTCAACTACAGTGAGCAGACCTGGTGTTCAGGAATTTTCCATTTCTTGATCTACAAAACAGTCTTTTTGGATCTGGCAGGTTTCTTTCTTCCTGGTGCATGCTGAGGTGAAAAAACTGATCCGTTTCCCACCACTATCTAGTGCACCCACGAACAACTTCCCCTTAGCTTAAGCAGTCTCTGATAGACCTTTTGTCCCTGACACAATTATAAATCTCCTACTTTGACTTCACAATCTTCAACCTTTCTTGTCACATCTTTTGTTGCCTTCCTCACATTTCTGATTTTGTTGACCTTTTTCCAGCATTTTGCTATTTCTTTGGCTGTGTGATGTTGTGTTGCTCCTGCTGATTTATATTTTTTACTGTGTCTATATCTATTCCACACCCCAGGCTTGAGATAACCAACCACTTTTTACTCATCAGGTACTTCCGACTTGGTAGTAAATTTCTTGAAGTCCCTAATAGTTACTTATCTTTCCCACTGCAAGCCTATGTGATTCTTTTCAATACTCCTCAAATACTCCCTTAAAAGGTCAATGTTTGTGCATATTGGGACAGATTTGGGGAACAAAATCGTAAGTTTTTCCATGTGATACTTTGCAAAAACTCAAAAATAAAAATATAAAAAGAAGTGAAGATTTTTCCCAATCCATATTTCTCACTAGAACAGAGATGTTTATTACCTTAGTGATGCAGGTTTTCACTTGCATCTGCTATTCCAAAAGCTCCAGGTAAAATCTCAGGGGATTAGGACTTCTGAAGTTAGTGGGTATTCTGCTGGGGCTCTCGGGGCCCTGACTTTGAGTATTCACCTACCTACAAACCTGGAGTTTGGTTATTTTTCAAATATTTGGAATGTAAGTGGAAAAATAGGCATTTGGGTGGATATCTGCATATAATCATTCAGTAATTTTGCCATATCACAGAACTAGATCAAGAGCTTCAGTCCGTTGTTCTGGATTCTAGCAACAGCTTGCTGAGAGATACTGGAAACACAAAAGTTTGCCACGCTAACACAAAGATCTTGAAGTGAAAGATTCTATAAAAAGACAAGGAAGATTATTTAGTTGTCCTACATGATCCTGGGGTTAATGCAGGGAATGGATTTAATACAAAACATGAACTTGAATGTCTTTAGTAGACAAGAGGACATTCATTGAAGAGGGACAAATAAGTTTTGAAATTCATCTGCAGGTGAAGTTATTTGGTTTTCCTTATTTTTATTTACTACTGCATTAGATAAATTCTTCATTCTAAGCAACATAACATTCATAGTTTTGCTCTTTAAAACAAACAAAAAAATAGGTGACTTGCCTGAGTTGTTTAGGAAGTTAAATTATAGTCATAGTTATGAGCACAATACAAGCTTCAATGTTTTTCAGTCCTACATGCCATTTTATGTAACTGAGCACCAGTTAGAGCAAGTAATCAAGGTCAGGAGGATAGATAAATAAACCTTAACTGTTTGTTGGAAAATGTTATAAAACCAACAGCATGGACCTCAGGCTGCTATTCATGCTCTGTGTCTGGTAACTGCACCTGAAGGCAAACCTTTGTTTTTATGCTCAGAGTCCTGGGAAAAAAGTTTGCAATATTTTTTGTATTACTTTGCCTGCAGATGTACTTTACTGAGGTCACATAGTAATTTTTCATGTAAATTCTGCACAGGAGTTTGAATTCCTCTTTGTACAACACCAACAATTTGTACAACAAACCTACAACTGTTTGCTTACAGGACACAGTCACAGGCTAAGCTTCTCGAATAGAAGATTCCATTTTTTGTTCACTTTCTTCCTCTACTTCTACAACTTATCTATTTAAAATGGACAGTATTGAAACATGAAATATATTGAAACAAACAGAAAAATCATGGTAAGGAAAAATTAGGCAAGAAAAATTAGGCCTAAGGATGCAACCACAGCAACGTCTGTAGGTACAGCCTACAAGGGAAATATCTAGACTCCTGACAAGAGAAATACAGAAGATTTTATACTTGTCAGGGCATGCATATACACTGATGTTTCTTCCTATTCAAGTTTTAGTAAACTTTTTAAACAAATCATCCCACTGAAGAGGAATACAGATTCATTTAAAACAATGCACTGTTCTTGTTTCTGGTTGTAACATGCATATAATATTTTAAAGTAATTATCATAAATTAATAGGTTTTGCAAGACCACAATGATACTTTTTTACATTACCTGATAACAAATTAGTAGGCCACGTTTGCAATTATTGTGTTTTGTATGGTGTTTAGTAATTTCTGTAGAATTCATTTAACAGACTCATTAAAACTCAGATTTTGTTAATAAAAAATATTTAATCTAAAAATAGAAATGTAATGGGTTTTGATGCAGTGTCACACCTGCAATAATGGCAAACAATGTAGAAATGTACAGAAAGCTGAATGAAGTTATTCTTTTCTCCCACTACCTGTTTATATTTAGAAACAAAAAATTATGATCATGGCCATTTTTGTACTTCTGAACTATGCTCTGCATGTTTGAACATGTGTTCAAAGCTCAAGTTTTCCTAAAAGAAGAAGTCAGCCTGAGGTCAAACATTCCCCTTTGCAGGGAACTGGAAACACTGAGAACTTTGGACTATAGGAGTTTTAGTTTCTGCTGTATTGCTTGGTGTGCCACTTCTATGGCATGGGAGTAGAAGAGAGGGCAAGGACAACAGGAAGATTTCACAGGTGGCTCCTGCTGGTCTGGAGCAGAGAGGAGAGGCAAAGAAGCGTGTTTGGAAGTCTTTTGTTCCTGAGTCCTGCTTTGAGGTGTCCAAGTAAGAAGGGTAGATGAACAGGGACCAGAATTGTCCCTATTGTAATCACAGTCCCTCCTGAGTCAGAGGTCTCTGCAGCCTTGATCATCCTCCTAGCCTGTCTTTCTTGTGACCCAGAAGTCATATCATTCACCTCCCACTACTACATTAACTCACTAAGATTCCAAATTACCTGTGTTCACTCTACAACTCCTTCATTTGTCCTCAGCATCCCCTTTCCTTCTGGCTTTCCCACAATCTCATATCTCTTTGCACCACTTTCATTTCAAACACCCCACTTCCCATTTTTTCAAACGTCCCAAAAGTCAACCACAGTGCCCTCTGCCTCTCCCATTCAAGAGCATCTCCTCATTAAACCCTCTTCTATTTCAAACTCTTAGGCCTCACCTTGCCACCCACCCTGGAGCTTCTTATCAGCAACTTCTCATTCCTGTCCTCACCCTCAATCCTCTATCCTGCTCCCAAATTCTCTTCCAGCTCACCCTCACCCCATACACACACTCCTCCTTGTCTGCAACTCCATTCTCACTGTACCTCAGATTGCTAAATCTGTTGTGGCCTTTTAGTTCTACCTGCTCAGCTTGAGTGATATTCCCATCTGCCATATTCTCTCTGTAGCTGGGTAGTCAGCCTAAGTCTTCCCCTTTCTTGGCTGTCCTTGCAGCATAAAATGAAAGAAGCAGAGCTTCTCCTTTTTCAAAAATCCAATGCGCACTTACCAGATGTCACAAGAACAAAATAGTTTTCATAAGAAAATAACATGGTGAGGAAAAGGATGTAGGATAGTCATATTTATCAATAAAAGTCACTTCAGTCCAGGTATCTGTCCCCAGTTTATCACAGGAGTAGAGTGGAGAAGGGAATTTGCCTAGAGGAAGAAGTAGAGCAGAAAACATTATACAGGTCATCATTCCCCTAAGCAAATCCCCAGAAAGGAAGAAGGGGTCAGAGCAGTACATCTCCTATCTCCCTCAAGTGTGCATTACATTTGAGTTCTCAAGGGCATCTGGAGAAGTACAGCCCAAGCTGTCCTATGTCCATCACATTTGAGCTCCATCTCTGAACAAAAGGAAATGGGACCCTGGACCCCCTAGATCCTTGGAAATAGAATGAGGCAAGCCATTGGGGACCTAACTGAACCAAAAGGGGAAATTTCTGGTTTGGATTTTGAGAAGTTTGCAACACAGGCCATAAAAATTTCCCCAGAGCTATGCATGAACAACTACACTGCAGCAGCGTAGTGCTAGTTGTAGGACACTATAATGGCAACTGGAGAATTCCTTCATGTATATTGTTGCAAAATGGTACTGAGCAATATTTGTGAGTATATTCTTGAACATTCTTTCACACTGAAAGTGACTAATCTTGTGCAGATTTAGCCGAACCTTCTCAGAATACCAGGCAGTGCTGAGGAGCAAAGCAGCTGGACTGTTGCACAAACTACAGTGTACCTGTTAGCAAGGACACCTGGCATAGGAAAAAAAATACAAAAATAAAGAAAAAGTTGTCCTTCTGCTTGAGTAGCATTTCTTGACAATGTAAAATCTTCCCTTAGAGAACAAAGGGCCTCTTCATTGATGAAGGGTCACTTCTACTAACAACAGGCATCCAAAATCTGAAGAAGAAACAGAACAGCCAAATGATCAATATATCGTAAAGAGCACTACAGTAACAAACTTATATGTTTACAACAAACAGGACATACTCTAACACTCCAGATTCTTTCTCATAGATGTCACTTGCACAGATACTACTCTCTTCATTATTGTACATGAGGTTTGTGAATTCCTCTGCTGGCATTACTGAAATATTCATTTTAAAACAACAAAAAATATTCCTTCACATGCCAAGAAAAACAGGAATTCTAACATCTTAAGCCTTCCCTAGAGATGGCAGGATTCCCTTGGTTTGTGTGTTACTCCACAGAATTGCATGTTATGCCAGTGTGAGGGAGGGATGTCTCCTCTGGTTTTTTCCACTAACTTTGCAGTGAAGAGCTCTTTGTCCACAGACTCCTACAAGTCTTCTTGTTTCCTGACATGGTTCATCATTAATTTCTGAATCTACCAGGTAGGAAAGTTTTATACTGGGAGGAGAAAAAAAAATAATTGCATTTGCCCAGACTCCCATGGCAAACAGCAGGCTTGAAAAAAGAAGCATGACAGGTTAAGACTACTTGGGTTTCCCTCAAATTTGGTCCTTCTTCAGGGACACATTTCTTCCTACCAGTTGAAAGTTTCTGATCTTTATCTGCTCACCTTTCCATTTAGTCTCTAGTTTCCCTCTGCCACCAAGATCTGTGTGTGGGCTGCTTCTCATGGAGGACAAATGTTCTGCTCAGCAGCCAACCCTCTGCAATCAGGGCACTGCTCCTGTGCCTGACTGTGACTCAGAAACAGCTGGGGGCCTTCTACCCTTGGTGCTTGGCTCCTCTTGCCCCAGGTTCATCTCCTATCACACAGTGCCATGCTGGGCTGCCAAGTATTCCACTTAGGTAACACTTGGCATTTCCAGCCTCAGGGCCTCAGCACTGACGCAATTTCCAAAATTATTTTTTAAAAAGCCACAAATATTTTGAATTCCTAGCAACTGAGAAACCCTCAAAGCAAGAAAGCATCAGTCTTCTGCCAGGAAGGGACGAAGAAAGTCTGCAATGGGAAATAGAATGGTGGATTGAGCACTATTTCATCTTTCTGTTCTCTCCTCTTCTTTTAAAACTTGCTGGTAATGCTAAGTGAATGGGGAAGGGAGAAAGATACAAAAACTGGAGTGGAGGAAATAAATTTTTGAATCCTTTCTCCAGGAATAGAAGTGAAAAAGATTGCATAAAGCAATGGTGGCATCTTTCTCTTCTCTAGCTTTCAAACTCCATAAATCCATGTATTAATATAGGTGAGAGATGGATGCTATTATTTTTTCCACTTCTTCCTTCATTAAAAATAAACAGAGCCATAGTTAATGGTTAATGCTGCTGAGTTCATGGAACAAACAGTTCTCTTTTCCCATCTTGCCTGTAGTTTAATTATGAACTTAGGCTGCCTTCAGGCTACAAAGGGCAAGAAAGCAGGAAATACATATATCCAGAAATGCAGCCAGTGTTTGATGTCTCTGAGCTAAAATTAAATAAAATAATAAAATTGAAGTGGCGAATAAAAGCAATATGCAAACCGTGGATCTTCGAGTCAAGTGAAGAAAAAGCAGAAAAAACAGGTCTGAGATAGCTGAACAACTAACAACATGGAGGATTCTCAAATTCAGCAGTAGTATTAGAAAGCTGTTTCTGTGAAGGTTGTTAGTAAATGATCTTCAAAGTAGTCACAGATTAAAAAATAAATGAACAGGCTGTGGCTGCTATAATGTGCCCTCTAGGTTTTCCAGAACTGAACAAGAAAGGTAGGAGGAGAAAAATCAAGACCTCAGGATCTGGAGTCAAAACAGTGACTGGGAAACCCAGAAACCCTGTAGGGATACAGATGAACCAGAGAGCAGAATGCATCCCCACACTCCTCCAAAACACATGGGAAATTTCAAGATTGCCTTGAAGTATATGATTCTTCAAACATCGAAGATCAGTATTTCTTTGTCAAGGAGGTGAAAGTACAGTTGAAGGACTACATTAGATAAAGACATTCGTACAAATCTGGCACTTGAGAGTTCCATAAGTAGTCACTGGACAACTTCACAGACACAGGCAGCAGGCTTCAACTCCTGATGCTGCAAGAAGGAGAAAAGGATTTTCTGTCTGGATTGTTCCATGGTGGAAGAGGACAGCACATACAGATGCCTGCCAGAAGGGGAAGAAGGATTTGGAGGTTTATCACAAATTGAAACTAGATCACATTTTTGTGCAGCTCAAAATGAATCAGAATTTCTTATCTCAGCATCACAGTGAAACACGTGAGATCAAGGAATTGATCCAAAGTTCACTAAGCATTGTGACTCAGGCTTGCCTTTGGATACAATAAAATACAGGTGACTGTTGTATTTATAAGAATAGGAGGCATACACAAACTAGCTGACTTCACAGAACATATGAGGTCACTATTATTTGAAAAAACCATGAAGCATGATGAATGGCATAGGTATGCTCAGAATTTTTATGAATACAAGATTAAATTAAAGTACCTGGTAACATGCACAAATCTAACTTTTCAAAAGTCAGACAGGTAGTTAGTCAGGCCTAGTTTCTAGCAGGAATTCCAGGGAATGTCTCCCATAGCTTAATACTAAAAGAATAGTGCACCACAACGTCAGAAACATCAAGACATGTGGAGGATGTAAATTCTGAAAACAGCACATACATATTGCAGAATCTGAAAATATCCAACTGATGCAGATTAAAAAGATACTGTAATTTTAGCCAGTCTGTAGAACTTGGAGAACTGTTTTCCTAATTGGTGCCTTTCCTCAAATCATCGAGTGAAATCACCTTGTTAGAAAGCACGTGAGTATTCTAAAATAATTGAGGTCTAGGTGAACACTATAGGAAGGACACAGTTTTGAAAGGGGAAAAAAATCAAGCAACTAACCACCCCAAAAAGCTAACAGAAAAAAATATCCAAACAGCTATTTTGTAGTTTTACCTCTTTAATACATAAAGATGATAATTAAATGTAAATATCGGCATCCAGATTACAGGCAGTAATATCCACATACGTATCCCAAATCTAGCTATTTTGGTGCAAGAGGAATCCTTAAGAAAAAAAAAAAGAGCAACTGGTGGCATGGTACCTCATGATCTTTGATATGTTGGTATACATTTAAAACTAAGACTGAAGAGGGTAAAGAAAAAAGCCTTTACTGGTGTTAAAAGATTATCCCTTGTTATTAGAATAACCATGGAATTTCAAACAGAAACCAGAGAGGGTTATTCAAGCCCAAATGCACATCTTATTTTAGTAAAGAAGAACCCAGATATTATTGTGAAACAAGATGGAGATAATATATACTCTTTTCTTTGGTTTTGGAACCTTTAGCACAGGTGATCAGATTATGAGTGGGATGAATTGATTTTGGAAAAAAATAAAAGCATAACAGTGTATTAATACATGCTCCAAGGACAGCATATTATTAATCTAATTATACACTTGCTATGTTACAAATAGAAATACCCTATTAAATAAAACCAATAATTACAGTCTTTTCCCTAGCTGGCTAGTGAGATTGTCACAAAAACTGTTATGCTTTATATACATTTTGATTAATTATTTTTCTTTGCTAGAATACCAAGCCTCTCCTGTATGAAGGATCTGACCACTAGTTGACACTGTTACCTCACTCAAATAAATAGCCTTTAAACAAAGTGTTCAGCTACAAATCCCCACCTCTATATTTCTGAGCTCTAAGTTTCATTTTGCAACATTTGGAAATAGTGATGAGGAAAAAAGGGAAGAATCTTGAATTCTGAAGGAGAGAGAGTGAAGCAATATAAAGTGTATTGGTGGGGGGAAAAAACCCAAACCAAACCATAGTCATAGTCATCGTCATGCATACTTAAGTGGTACAATCCAAGCTGTGAGTGTAGCCTCAGTAGTTTAAGCTTAAACAAGCTTAAATAACAGAAACTTATACACACCCTACACAATTGTTGAGTGCAAACATGAAATATAAGAATGTTATACCCCCATGAGCTGCTCCTTCTGTCGCACCAGTGCTCTTAGCACTGCCTCATGCTCTGGTCTACCAGATCTCAGCTGCTGGTAATAAAGCAAGTGACAGCTTTTCTGTGTGGAGATTCTATCAGCGATAGAAGAAAAGGAAGTGTGTTTTCCTCATCTTCCCAGAAAAAGCAGGGTGACACCTTTGTGAGTTGGAGTGCAAAGAGGCCTTTAGGGCAGAACCTGCCTGTGCTGCTCAGCGCCCAGTCCATTCACTCTGAGGCTGCTTTATCTCACACAGGATGGGATGTGGGATTCCTTCTGGCTGTGCTACCCATAGTAAGACAGGGAAGCACCTCCAAGGTTCAGCAACACAAGTTGGTTCTGGAGGTCCCTCCAGACAGGCAAGTGGAAAAGACAACAGGTTGTTTCTCTCTGCCCTGTCAGTGGGAGAAGGAGAGGGGATTATCACCTTTTGGAGTCTAACTTCTAGGACTGGTATTGAAAGAGTTAATGGTTTGCTTTAGCTATGAATGAAACTTCCTTTCAAATAAACTTAACATTTCAGTTACATAGAAGCAAGCTTTCAAAAATATCCACTTCTCAGGGGAAAATGAACACAACCTGAAGGAGCTGCTTTAGAACAATAAGATGTAATCTCTGCAATACTGCAAATTCCAGGTCATACACAAACTCACAGACTGCCACTGCTAGCACATTAACTCTGGTGTCACAGTAAGATTCTCAAATTAAATCTTTGTCTACACTACTGACACACTTTAAGGCCTTAGGTATGTCTCATCGACACGCCTGAGCTCTAAGACACACGCAACACTTATCCAGCATTAGACAGATTAATTCTTTAGTGACTGCAAAGTGCTGGGTTAATGTTTACAACAATTAACAACCAAGTAGGATGTTTTTCTCACCAAAATAAAAAGAAACATAAAATGCAAGCAGCACCAAAGTGAATGTTGGAAAATAAAAGCAAAAACTTCCTTCTATTCTAATGAATGTTTGAAAGGCAAAACAACAACAAAAACCAGTAAATCAACCGGACTGTGGTTTTGAGTAACTTGAGTAGCTTGACATCAACTCTTTCAGAAAGCAGAGTAGAGCTGAGTCATAAGAAAATTTAAATAGATTTTTCAACTGCTTTACATATAGGACTTTCTAAAGTCTCATGATAGAAAGCAGCTGATCCCACAATATCCAAGATATCCCTTGTTGATCTAGATTTAATTAAATTAAACAGCTCAAAAGATCATGCTATGCAGCAAGGCAATCCATGAATTATCACAGAAGCTATAGCAAACCACCCCCAAATTTTCCACTATTGAATATTGTAGCAACTGTTTTCTTTTGAAGAAGCTGAAACACTAGAATCTATCAATGGGTTGGAGTGAGCAGATGTAATGCTGCTCCAGACACCCATGTATGCAGTCTAATCTCTCTCCTCTTAGTGAGAAGCAAATGAAGCATCATGGCTCCTAGTTTATATTGCAGACTGGAGTCTGATATCCAATTGTACTCATTATCAAAATCTGTATAAATGCTATCCACTTTATTTAGCATTGAAAGCTTCCATCCTTTGAAGATAAACAGGTTAACGAGCTTTAAAATCATTAATGAAGTAAGACTTGAGGAATATCTTTCTGAGCAGCATAAACATTGGCTCAGCTAACATCTCATGCCATCAACGAAGAAAGATCACTAGCAGACTCAGGCCAAGATGCTGTGGGAAATAAGTGGAAGGCAATAACAGCTGCAAATATTTGGCACGTACAATAAAGTTTTGAAACTCCTTGGATACTGGGTTTCCAAGATTTTTTTTTTTTAAGCCACAAAATATTTCATTAGCACTTGTGTGAGAAACAAAATCAGCAGAACCCAGGTGTGGTATAACATTGTTACCTGCCATGAGATGATACAAACATCCCTCTCCTTTCTTCATCTCCCCCTCCAATTATCTGTTTGTGGAATGCAGGTAACAGCACATCTTAATAGGTAATAATGTATGATCTGGGTAGGAATACATATCTCTTTGTATACATTACAATTGGAAATCCAGTCTTCTTAGGGTACTTTGCAAACTAAATGAGCTTTATCCAATAGTGCAGGAAATCTGTCCGGCTTTGTATTTCTTAACAGTTTTCAAACACCACAGGCAGTTTTAGCTGCATTTGACATGGGTTGAAGAGACCCCAAATTTCTACAGTGCTGTAGGAGATTTCCATGGTGATAGAAGATACTAGCAAATTTCCCTGTGGAGGGAAAGGCTGCAGCAGGGAATCAGCAGCTCCCTCCTGAGTTGGGTCAGGTAGGACACTGCTCAGAACTAGCCATTGCATACATTGCCTTTTGCCCACGTAGAGGTATAAAGGAAGATGAAAGTGAGTATGTAGGGAGCCGAAAGTCAGGAAATGGTGAAAGGGAAAAAACCTACTGGTGGAGGCCTCAGAAAAAATGCAACTGTTAAATTCAGAGATGTTTTTTAAATTTATTCTATTAATTTGTTTTTACTGGCAGAAAGTTGTGACGTAGGATGTAAGACATGGAGGAACTAGATTTCTGCAGCTCAGAAGAAAAGTGGTTTCTTTATACTGCAATGATTCCTAACTATTTCTAGAAATCTTGCTCAATGAGATGGAACCTGCTTACCCACTGGTCAATGTGATGGGGATGAGAAAAGTAAGAACACAAACAATCGTGTACTGTGGCACAGGAGTCCCAGTCTCGGCATGGACCTGGCTGTGCTCACTCCACAAATGTAAACAGGAAAGATTATTCCTGTCCTAAAAAAAATATCCCAAAACATAAATATTTTTCCCATCCACCCTAAAATAGTGAAACCGAAACTAAACATAAACCATCCACCCTCTTTAATGGTGATTATAGCCTTGCTGGATTCTGTGCACAATGACAATGGTTTGAATTTGTTAAAGGTCACAAGGAAAAGTACAGGAACAAGACCTTGTAGCTGGCAATGTGTTTTTATTCCTCAGCCTAAAGCAAACACAGTAGCTGGCTCCACAGTAAGTGTTTTTAAACAGTAACCTACAGGAAAAAGGAATTAACTATGCACTATTGAGCAAAATAAACTGATAGAGAAAGGTATGACTGCTCTTCTCTGAAATTTCATACCTATTTCACCTGTGCAAAAGCCATGAGAGATAAAAGTATGTAGCACTGCTCCTTGACTGTGCAACCTAAGGAGGAAGATCTCTCCTGCCATCATTTCTGTTATATACAGAGTTCTAGCACAGCGCAGAGGCACAAGGCATATTTAAGGAATCCAGAGTGCTTCTCTCCCATAATATTTTTTTTCGTGCACCAGAAAGGAGGAATGACAGAGGCAAAATAAATTTGGATTCAACCAGTACAGCATGACAAGTACTCAGTTGTACTCCAGGCCTTTGCTTGAGTAAACAGCAATGTGTCTCATGAAATGTTCAAAACAAAAAAAATAAACAGC
>WEIV01014124.1:30717-51923 GCA_013390005.1 Calyptomena viridis
CCCCCCTCCCCGCTCCGCGCATGCGCCGCGCACTCACCGCGCCGGGGCTCCGCCGCTCGGGGCCCGCCCACTCCCTTGCCCGCTCCTCTTATTGGTCGCTCCGCCGGCCAAGTTCACTTTCTATTGGCTAATCCTGCCGCCACTCACGGTGGGCGGGACTTGGCCTTAAAGGGGCCGCGAAGGCGCGTGGCGCAGAGTGCGTGGCGTTAATTACACCGTGGTGGTTACGTCGTGCTAATTACACATTGGTCGGTGCACGGTGGTCATCGTATGGTGCCCGTCGCCTCTTGCTAATAGCACGGTGCCCGCTGCACAACGCACTTGGCCTGATACCCATTGCCCGATGCTGATTAGTTGCCTGGTGTTAATTTACCGCCTGATGCTAATTAATTGCCCCGCGCTAATCGGCCGGTGCTGTTTCAGCCCGCTGGGCCGTCGCTTTCCCGCATCAGACAAGACGGAGCAGCACCTTGGCCCCCCCACAACATCTGGGCAGTGACAGCCAGCTGTTCCCAGCTGTGTGTGACGCTGCCAGGGCTGAGCCCGGCCAAACTCATCCCACCGCTGTCCGGGGCTGGGGGCGGCCCGTGCCATGCTGCCAACCCGCGGATCTGCCACCACACCCTGTTCCCAGGACACCGGAGCATCCTTGACCCCGGAGGGATGGAGAGGGGATGAAGGGAAATGCCAGAGTGGACCCTGATGGGATGGAGGTGGGATGCTGGTGATGTCACTGGATCATCCCTGATCCTGATGGGATGGAGGGGGGATGAAGGGAGTCCCCAGGGCAGTTGCTGGTGGAGCCACTGGATCATCCCTGAGCCTGCTGGGATGGAAGTGGGATGCTGGTGGTGCCCCTAGAGCATCCCTGATCCTGATGGAATGGAGAAAGGCACTACGGCAGGTGCTGGTGGTGCCACAGGATCATTCCTGACCCCCACAGATTGTGGGGGGTGGCATGAAGGGAGACCCCGAGTCTGGATGCTGGTGGTGCCAAAGGCCCCGGTATACTGTGGACACTTTATTCCTCCTGCCCCAAGGAGATCTTGGAGCAAAGCACCGAGCAAGAGGAGCCCAGTCCCGGCTCCCCGGGGTCCGTGACCGCGCCCCCCATCCCGGATTTGTCGGAGAGTCCTTCCAGCATTCCGTGGCCTCACTTGCAGCCCCGCAAGACCCCCAGGGCCTCCCGCACAGCGGAGAAGATCATCCCGTCCAGCTGTAGGGGTGCAAAGAGGGGGTTCAGCACCGCTCACCCCACACCGGGACCCCCCCACACACACCCCCAGACCACCCACCTGGGCGCGGAGCTGGCGCGGGGTCCCGGCGGGGTCGGTGCCGAGGTCCCGGCGGCGGACGGAGCTCTCCGGGGAGAGGAACCGCTGCTCCACACTGATGGTGCCAGTGAGGGTCTGCACCTGCCCGTGGCACGGGGGCATCAGGGGCTCGCCCTGCCTCAGTTTGCCCACGAGGGCTGGCAGGGCTGCCCCCAGAGAAGGGGGTTCAGGGCTGCCTACCTGGTGGGGAGACCCGGCGGGGACCAGCACGGCGTCGCCCAGGAACTGGAGGAGGGTCCAGCCGCTCACCCCGCACTCCTCCCGCAGCCGCCTCCGCAGCCCGGGGTCCAGGTAGCGCCCGGGGGCCTCCGCCGTAGCCGCCCCCTCCTGCTCTGTGTCCTCGGATGCCTGTGGGGTTCCAGGGGTGAGCGGAGCGGGGGGCTGGAGCGGGGCAAGGGGTGATGGCACCCACCTTCCGCAAGAAATCCCGGATCCGGGCGGCATCCTCGGCACGGAAGATGTGCCACAGGGCCCCGGGCCGGCCGCCGGCATCCCTGAGCCGCTCCTTCAGCGGCGCATCCATGTCATCCGTGTCACCTTGCAGAAGCACCTCTGCGGGCACAGGGGGGCTCAGGGCGGGCCAGGCAGGGGGGTCAGGGTGAGGGGACCCCCAATGCTCCCCCCGTACCCCTCGGTGCCGCCGCAGCGTGAACCAGGATATTGATGGAGTCGGCTGCTTCCACCGTCAGGGGTTTGGTCCCGACGTTCCTGTCCTGTGGATGCACACCTGAAGAGGGCGGGTGAGCGCTGAGCACCACCGTGGTGGGGGGATCCCGGGCGCCCCCCGGGTGCCACACTCACCGTAGGCTGCGCAGACACGTGGGCACAGCCAGCGCCGGCCCCGCTGGCCCCGCAGATGGGTGGCCAGGTTGAGGCGGCCGGTGGCCCCGCAGTACTCGGGCAGGGGCAGGCTGGCCCGCAGGTTGGTGGTCCTGTGGCAGAGATGGGGTGTTCGACACCGGGGCACCAGGTACCGGTGAGGGCAGAGCCGCCCCACTGCCCCCAGCGCTGGTCCTGCATCCCACACCCCGCTGCTGGTGTGGGGAGGGGGCATCGGGGTGTCAGGGACCCACCCCCACCCTCTGCCGTCACCTACCGGCTCAGCTCCATGTCCCCAAAGCCACTCTCCAGCTTCAACAGGTCCCCTCCGCCCTGCTCCTGCTCCAGAGACGCTGCGGGAGGAAGCACAGCATCACTCACAGGGGCGGAGGGAGGAGTGCACAGCCTGGCTCCCCTCCCTTAACCCAAAATCACTCTGAGGTTCCCACAAACTCAACTCACCTGTGCTGGCGGCGAAGCCATCCCAAAACTCCCGGCTGCTCATGCGGACGCGGCTCGCCGGCGCCCGCAAGTTCACCGCTTCCACCTCCTGCTCCCCCCGGGGTGGGCGGAACGACTCCGGCCCCCAGAGCCTCCCCTCCAGCCTCTTCTGCAGCCCTGAAACCAGGACGGGCTGCCGGGGCAGCCGGGGCTCAGCCGGGCTAGAGGGGCTGGGGGGGTCACACGCCCCCAGGAATGGGGGGCTCACCTGGCCCTGCCGCCAGTGCTCCTGGAAGAGTTTGTAGTTGCTGGCGTGGCCGGGGTCGTGCAGCCAGAGCAGCCCGCTGGGTGCCAGGATGCAGTGGGATGCGGGGGGGCCAAGGGGGCCGGGGGGGCTCAGCTCGCCCCCCGCCTGCCTCTCCTGGATCTTCCTCTCCACCACGCGGGCGATGATGCTGTCCAGGATGCTGGTCAGGCGGTTGTCCTGAGGGGGGATGTAATTGGGGAGCCCCTCAGCCCACCCTGGACCCCCCCAGCCCCAGCGAAGCGGGGTTGGGCAGCATAGGAGGGGGTGCTCTGGTCGCCCCAGGACTCACGTTGGGCAGGGTGGGCACCACGGGGGCGAAGGCCATGTGCACCCCGTCCTGCCCCAGGCACAGCTTCACCGCGGTGGAGGCCAGCAGGTCGCAGAGGGTGGTGGTCTGCACGGCCCCCCGGGCCGGGGGCTGTCCTGGGGACGGCGGCCCCCCCTCGGGGCTCTCTGCTCGGGGGAGAACACAGTCAGGGTTGCCCACGCCGTCCTCCACATCCCACCCCACACCCAGGACCCCAAAAGGGGAGGGGGTGCAGCATCCCTGACCCCCCCGGAGTGGGGCTGTGCCCGCGGCGGGGGGGTCGCAGCCGGCCCTACCTTCCTTGATGGGCCGGGAGGTGTCGGCTCGGCCGTGGCTGGGGGGTGGCAGGGTGGGCACCGCAGCCCCCGGGGGCTCCTGAAACACCCCAGTCCATGTGGGCATCGAGGGGGACCCACATCCCACACACCCCCCACATGCACCCTGTGCAGAGGTTAGGGTGAACCTGCACCCCCTTTCCCCCCCATCCATGGCCCCCCCGTACCTGCCTCCCCGGGGGCTCCACCAGGCTCTGCTCCGCAGCCCCCTCCCCACAGGGACAGTGAGACTCGATGCCAAACTTGGCCCTGACCTCGTGCAGAAGCTTCCAGAGCCTGGTCAGGACTGGGGATGGATGGGGACAGGGGTGTCAGCCCCCCAGCAGGGCACGGGGGGGGTCCTGGGGCTGGGGGACACACTCACCAGAGGTGGGGATGAACTGGGTGGGGACCAGAGATGTGACAGGGTGGTCTCTCCCAGGGGTGCACTCAGGTGGCTGCGCTGGACCCTCTGTTACAGAGAGAGGATGTGTTCATCCTCACCAAGCCCCTCCAGGGCTGACACCCCCTTTTCAACCTGCCCTGTCCCCATACCAAGGCCATCAGCCTCCCGCCGGCTGCGGTGGCAGTCGGGGCACAGCTGGAAGCCACATCTGGCGCAGCTCCAGTGGGAGTTGAAGAAGCCACGCTGGCAGGCGTCGCAGAGCTGGGGGGCTCCTTCCCCCCGCCTCCAGGCTGTCACCCCTGTGGGAAACACAGCCTCAGCCTCTCAGTGCCACCAGAGTCCCCCCTGCCCTGGTCTCTCCTTACCCTCGGGCCCTCCAGGGGCTCCCGGCCACGTGTCCCTGTCCCTGCAGACGGCGTCACAGAAGGGGTCCCCCAGGACCCCCAGCAGGTACTTGGCGAGGCAGAGGCTGCTCCCCACATTCCTGTCCCCCATATCAGGGCTGGCTGCATCCAGCAGCTCCCCCTCAGCCTCCCCCAGGGTGCAGAGGCCATCGACGCTCAGCTCCCCACTGTCCCCCAGGGCGAACCTGTGGAGAGAGGGGACAGGAGAGGTGCTCAAAAATGGGGTGATGAGACTGGATGCTAAAAATTTGGAAGATGGGAAAATGTGCTCAAAAGTGGGGTGAAGGGTGGGGATTCTCTAAAGTGGGGTGACAAGAGGGGTTGATGTAAAGTGGGGTTACTTTAGTAAACTTTAGTTACTTTACAGTGATGTACTGAGGGGATGCTGTAAAACAGGGTGATGGGAGGGGGTGTTCCAAAGTGGGGTGACAATACAGGATACTCTAAAGTGGAGTGGTGGAGGGGGTGTTCCAAAGTGGGGCGACAGGAGGGGTTGCTGCAAAATGGGGTGAAGGGGGAGGATGCTCTAAAGAAATGTTAAAAAGTGAGGTGACAGAAGGGGCTGGTCCAAAATAGGGTGGTGGGAGAGGCTGTTCTGAGGTGGAGTGATGGAGAAGATGTTCCAAAGTGGGGTGACAGGAGAGTTCTTCCTGCACCACGTCCTGCTGGGATCCCCCACCCTGTGAGCTCCCCTGGAGCCCTGGGCTCACCTGCGGAAGTGCTGCAGTCTGCAGGTGCTCTCGGGGGGCTCCTCTTCCTCCTCGTTCTCACCCTCGGGGTCCCCCACAGCCCGGGAGGCACAGGCACAGCACCGGGGGATGCTCTGGGGCAGCGCAGTGCAGGGCAGGCTCTGCAGGCACCAGGGCTCCTGCTGGCTTGGCAGGTCTGGGGGACATGGGAAGTGCTTGGGGACACTGTGGAACTCCGTTCACACCAGCCAGGAGGGACTGAAGTGTCCAAGGCCAGGTTGGATAGGGGTTGGAGCAACCTGGTCTAGTGGAAGGTGTCCTCGCCTATGGCAGGGGGTTGGACTGGATGGTCTTTACAGTCCCTTCCAGCCCAAACCATTCCAGGATTCTGGGATTCTATGACTGGCAGTCTGTGGTGGGGGCTGGAAACTGGGCCAGAAAGTAGGGCTGGAAAGTAGGGCTGGAGCTTTGCAGAGGTCAGGGATGAGATGCCAACACCTCCCCGAGGAGTCACTGACCCAGCGACTGCGCTTCCACCCCCCAGGCATCCCACCCGAGAGTGTCACACTGACCCAGAGGGGCATTTCCACTCCTGAGCATCCCACCCGAGGCATTTCCATCCATGCCCGCCCTGGGAATCACTGCCAGACCCAGTCACGCCAGGAAAAACCCGCAGCGCAGCAGGTTTCCCAGCCCTCACGTGTTCCCAGCTCGTGTTGTGGGCGCCGGGAACTGAGATGCAAAACTTCCCTTGGCATTGGGTGCTGCCGCCACCCTCTCCCCAGGCTCCTCGCACAGCCTCCTTCCTTACCTCCCTCTCCCAGCTCCATCCTCCTCTCCTCGGGGTCCCGCCCACTCTCTGTGCCATCACCTGGGCACACGGTGGCCTTCGTGCCCCTCTTGGCCGCCCCGGCGCCCTCGCCAGCAGCGCGGGATCCATCAGCGGTGCCATGGGGGCGTTTGGCCGAGCGCTTTCCCTCCCCGGGGGGCTCGGGACCCCCATCCCGCCGGGAAGTCTTGAAGCGCGGCAGCGACTGCTCCGAATGCCGCGTCAGCCACGTCTTCTTCAGCTTGGTGTGGTTGCTGGGGGGGCACGGAAAACGTCCCCCGGGCATGCCCAGGGTGGGCTCGAAGGGGTTGTGCACCCCACAGCCCACCCCCGGGCACCCATCGCAGCCCGGGGTGGTGCAGAGACAGGCTGGGGGGGGCTCCGGCTTGGCAAGAGCCGGTGGGTAGTGCCCGTCCGTGAGCAGAGGCGATGGATTGAGCTCCCCGGATCGCGGTGGCGAGCCGGGCTGGAGGCTTTGGTACCCCAGGCGCTCATCTTTGGGCTCCGTGGGCCGTCCTGGCCCCGTCTCCATGGAAAACTCGGCGCCTTGGGGCCGTGCGCCCACCCAGGGCCCCCCGTAGCCCCCCGTGCCGGGCTGCAGGAGGAAGAGGGGGTTGCTGGCGCTTGGGGGAGGAGTGCGGGCATGGGGAGCAGGCACCGCCGAGCTGCCCCCCGCTCGGCCATCCCTCCACGGGGCTCCCGGCAGCTCCGGCACCGCCGGCTCCCCCTCCCCGTCTCTGTCCTGCCCTGCCTGGCTCTTGCCCAGCAGCTGCGACGCCGCGTGGTCTTTGGACGAGAGGTGGAAACCGGGTTCTTTCTTCGGGTAAAACTCCTGGAGGGGAGAAGAGGGGTTGGTGTCACCCTCAGATGTGGATCCCCGTCCTCGCCTCTGTCACCCACATCCCTGCAAGGGGGTGATGGGGAGCATCCCGTGACCCTGACTCAGTTTCCCCACCACCCTCCGGGGCTGAGCAGCTGCCCGATGCTTCCCAGCCCCCGGTGATGGGGTGTGAGGTGCCCGTGTCCCTCGCTGCCAGCGTGGGAAAGGAATGGGGAGCCGCAGTGGCACGGGGTGCGACGGGCGCACCCACGGCTGGCAGCTCTTCTTCCTGCCGCCCCCGTCGGCTCCTGCCGCCGTGACTCAGCCCGGGGGTGGCATCACCCGCAGGGACACCGGGAAGCAGAGCATCAACCCAGGGACGCGTTGTCCCCTCCCTCGGGGAGTTGGGAATCCCCTGCCAAGCTGCAGGAGAGGGTGGGGGGCTGCGCTGCCCTCGGGGGGTGCTGCCCGGCCCTGCCCTGGGTGCGGGTGCCAGCATCGCCTTTCGCAACCCGCCACTCCCAGCCGGGTTCAGGTGAGGCTGGAGCCCGCTGTCACCCAGGGGCGCACCGGGGACCCCCGAGCATCCACACGCTCCAGGGTGTCCTACCTTGTTCCCTGAGCTGGAGCAGTCGTCGAAGGGGGTCAGAGCCGCCTTGCACCTCGGCGGGACCCCCAGGTAGAGGGGCTGTCCCCAGGCGGGCGCGTAGGAGCCCAAACGCCAGTCCACGCCTGCGAATCGCCCGTCACCCACCGCCCCCGGTCCCTCCGCCCCCGTGCCGCCAAACGGGGGGTCAGCCGGGGGTCCGGTGGGCAGCAGCGAGGACAGGAGGAAGGGGCTGTGCTTGGCCTCCACGAGGAAGGGGCAGTGGCGGAAAGCCGGGGAGTCTCCGGCCGTGTCCCCTCCAGCCGTGCGGGGCTTGCCGGCGATGCCGGGGCGCTGCGTGTCCATCGCCGGGACGGGCAGGGGGTAGCGATGGTACGCGTGGCTGTAGAGGGCCAAGGGGGCCAGCACAGCCTCAGCCCACCGCGGGCCCGGGCGCTCCTTGCAGACCTCCCCCCAGCCCGTCTTGGGCTGCCCGTTCCTGGGGGGCAGCAGCGGGGGCAGCTCGGCTCCATCCTTGGGGCGGCACAGCGCGTCCCGCAGGCACGAGGGGGGCGGGGGGTAGGGGCAGCCCAGCCGTCCCCCAGTGAGCTCCCGGACTGGTCCCAAACATCCCTCGGAGCCCCTCCAGGGACACTCCTTCTCCATCCCGTAGCTCAGCTTGCCGGGCTCCGGGTAGCCCGGGAGTCCCAGCTCGGCAGCGGCACTTCGGGATAAGACCATCCCGCTGCTCTCCATCCCCCGGGAGTCCTGCGCTGCGTCCGGGGCTCTCCTCCACCGCGGTGGGGTCTCCCCCATCCTCGCGTCGCTGGCCATGCTGCTCCGGCACTCATGTGGTGCTTAGCGCCGTCCCGGGCTGGCTGGATCCTGCGGACAGGGAGCGGGGCATCAGCAAGGCATCGCACCGAGCCCTGCGCGGCAGCGGTGTGGGGAAACTGAGGCACGGGGGTGGTTGAGAGTGTTGCTGTGGGGCTGCTTTGAATCCACCAGTTCCATCCTCCCCTTGGAAGCTTCCCCAGCATGGCAAAGGGATCTTTGACTGCCGTGCCCCGGGCATCCGTCGGGATGCACGATCCGGGGGGGGCATGTGTCTGGAGCGTCCCTCCTGCGCCCATCCCGGCGGGGCTGGCGGTCGGGACGCACCTTGCGCCCACCCGTCCCTCCGCACCCAGGCTGGCCCCGCGCCCGGCCGCTGGCACCCAGCGTGGGGAGGCCGTGCCCCGCGCAGGTATTTGCCTCCGGCCAGGGTTGGGCCGCGCTTCCCAGGAGGGCTTCAAGCGAGGGGGGAGCTCCCTGCTCCCAGGGGCCCCTCCTGGGAGAAATGCCTGGGGGGATTTGATGGATTAACCCTCCTCCGGGACCCGGGCCACACGCAGACGCGGGGTGCAGTGCCAGACGTTGTCGCGCCGGCGGTCGCATCCCTTCCCAGTGTCCCCCAGCCCTCCCTGCCCGGCAGCCGGGACGGCCAAGGGGAACAGACACCGGGTCACCCAGCACTCATCCCTGCCGCGGCGTGGGACAGAGCCCCCTTGACGGCCGGGATGGGGACAGGGAGCAGAATGGGGACATGAATGTGTGTCCCCAGAGCCGCCTGTCCCCGTCACGTCCTCTGCCCAGGGAGGGCAACGTCCTCATTCCCACGCTGCTCGGGAAGCATCCAGGAGAGCCCTGTCCGAGCCGGGGCACCCTGGGCACAGTGACACCCTGGGGACACCCACCCCGTCCCTCCGGAGAGCAGGACCCAGCCAGGCTCTCCCATCCAGCCCCATTCCAGGAAATTTCTCCCAGCACAGCTCTCTCCCGGTGTCCCAAGGCTGCCCCCCCACATGCCACCCCCGGGGTCCCCCCAGCTCCCCCAGGCTCCCCAGGGTGACATTGTCCCCTGTCCCTTATCCCATCCGGAGCACAAGAAGCCAGTCCCACCAAGCATCCCCTCCACCCCACAGCTACCTGGAGGGTCCATCAGAGACCCCACTGCCGAGGACAAGCAGGTGTCTCCACTGGTGACACCAGAGAGGCAAAGCCGGGCGGGTGGGAGCACCTAAACCCACAGGCTGAAGGGATCTGGCTCCGGGATCTGGAGGAGGCAGAAAGCCGCCTGGGTGGCCCTGGGGATGTTCTTCTCCGAATGCTGGAGCTGGAGTTTTTGATCCATTGGCTTGGGGTGCTCTGCTCTCCTCCTGCCTATCGTCCTACGAGCTGGGGGTCCTGATGGACTGGGATTCAGGGAAAGGGGTGTCCAGTGAGCAGCACAAGCGGGACCTTCTCCGGGCTCTAGGCAGCCTTGAGCATCCTGGAGTGTGTGACGGCAGGACGAGGTGGTGGCAGTGGCTCTGCTCCCCACGATCTGCAGCCTCTGCCGGCTCTGGCAGCGACTGGGCGGGCAGGAGGGATGCTGGGGCTGCTGACGCCCGGGAACCGGGAATCGGCGCAGTGCCGGCAGTACCACCCAGCCCCGGGGGCACTGGCAGCGGTGCCAAATCGGGCAGGTGTGCTCTGCCCCGTGCGGGTGAAGAAAGCGCCCTTTGTTCGGCAATGCCGCCCCGTCACCAGCGAAAGGCTCCAGCCGCCAGCTCCGGGCGAAACTGGAATGGGACAAACACCGGGATGGGCCAAAGTGCCCCAGTGCTGGTGCTGGGGGGGCTGGTGGTGGCATGTCCGGCATGGTCACCCCTTGGGATGTGAGCTCCCAAAGGCTTTGGCCTTGCCCGAATGGTTTGGCTCTGGCCTCAAGCTGTGCTGCCACCTTCATCCAGAGCCGTGTCCATCCCACCTCTGCCTGCCTGGGATGAAGGCAGAGCTCTTCTGCCTCCCTGCAGACCCTGCAGCAGCCATGTGGGAAGAGCAGAATGTGCTCCAAGGGCTGCAGAAGGGCCTTGTGGAGCACCAGGATGCTGTGATGGCATCCCGATGGTGCCATCCTGCCGGGCGATGGGGAGTACTGGAGGGGCCACTCACCCCTGCCCTGTAGCCCACCAGGATCACACACATCTCATCCATGCCCTGCAGCCCACATGGCAAGAACTGGCACCATGTGGGTGCTCTCTGCACCACCCCCAGCACTGGGACGACCCCCCAGCACCAAGACAGCCTGACCCCAAACCCACCAGCTCCCACCGCCCTCTCCCACAGAGCAATGCTCCAACCCTGGAAAAGGGGGAAGCAGGTCCAAGAGGCCCTGCCAGGTAGACCCCCCCTTTCCTAAGCTCCCGGTGAGGTGGTGCTGATGCTGGCAGTGCCGTGCAGGTTTATGTAACGTGTGTGTGTCCCAGGGACACACGCTCCTTACATAAACCACATCCATGCTCACGGCTCCCCTGGCATGGCTCGGCATGGATCGGCACAGCTCGGCACAGGGGGCTGGCGGGCTGGGGATGTGGGAGATGGGGCGAGGGTAGGCCAGGGCCCACGGGAGCCCAGCAGTGTGATGAAGAGCAGAACCACGGGTGGCCTCCCAGCTCAGCAGCTTCCTTGCAGTCTGGTCCCGCTGGGAGCCAGGAGTCAGGGTTAACCCTTGCTGGATCCGGCTTGGGGCACCGGGTGCCACCGCGGTCATTTGGCCATGCCAGCAGGTATCTGGGTCACCCATTCCACTACTGGCACAGGTCAAGCCGTAGTGGGATCCCCTCGAGCCCTGCTCACCGTGGAGGGGAGGGTCTGGGGGGCCCTGGCGCCTGGGTGCTGCTCATTGCACCCACTGGGTGCCAGGGAACAGGGAGGGGACCCAGACACGGCTCGGGGCAAGGGAGAGCCCACGCCTGCCTGCGATGAGAAGGTGCTGAAAGACAAACTCTTCCCGTTCCCTCCCTCCTCTCCTCGGGAATGATGGATCCGGAAGGGCTGTGGGGGAGTTGGCAGCCGGGAGGGACTCAGGGAAGGGTCTGCAGCATCCTGGTGTGACCGAGTGGGTCTGGTGGTGCCCATGGATGTTGGGAATGTCACAAAGGAGGGGACAGGTGGGGAGAGGGATGGATACACTACCCTGAGAGAGGGAAGCCCCGGGGAGTGTCCATGGCAGCTGTTTCTGGGGCAAAGAGCAGGGAGTGGGGGGAAGAATGCAGGAGGGACAGCAGGGAATTTCCCACCATGCACTGGGACAACATCCCCGGGCACTGTCCCCTCCCTACACCACGCTGCCCTCAGGGTGCCAGGGAGCCTGAGGCCCTGGTGAAGCCTCCCTGGGGCCAGCACAGCCCCCGCGGGGTAGCCACGCTGTGGGAAGCTCTCTTGGGGCTCAGTCATTAGTCCCCCCCATCCCAGGAGCAGGATCCGTGCTTGGCTCCCACATCCACAACCTCTGGCCAGGGTCCCTCCACTCCCTGTCTGTCCCGGCACAACACACGGAGGGTCCCCCAGGGCGATCTGGGGGGGTCCAGACTGGGCTTAAGTTTTGCCAGCTCAGTCTTTGCTGGGAGATAAAGCCCCTGGGGAGGTTCTGCCTTGGTGGCTTGGCACAGAGCTCCAAAATCCCTGATTTTTCCCTTAAATCAGAAGGCAAGCAAGGGATGCCAACACTCATGAGCTGAGCACTGGCCAGAACGACGCCGCAGGAGGCCGGAAACACCCGAATTAGAACCCTTGGCATCCCTGCCCTGCTCCGAGCTGGAGTATGGGGGAGAGAGACACTGTGAGGACGTGGGGTGGAGGGACATTGTCCCCGCTGTGTCCCCTGGGGTCATGGGGGGATGCATGGCCGTGCAGGGCAGGGGCTTCCCAGGATTGCTCCAGCACTGGGGAGGGGCCAGAAGGGGGTCCTGGTCCCTCACAGCCCCTCTCTGCTGATGTTCCAACACCCCAGGATCCTGCCAGCCCTATCCCGGTGCCCACGGCACCAGTCTGGACCAGAGAACCTCTGGGCCCTCCAGGAAAGGGCTCTGCACACCCAGACCCATAAGCCGCCTCTGACTGGGAAAAAAACCCAAATCCAGCCTTTTTCTCGTGCAAAATGGACCCTCTCTCGAGCTTGCCCGGAGTCTACTTTGCATACACAGAGCTCCAGCCTTTTCTCCTCCTCCTCCCTCCTCCTCCTCCTCCCAGCCCCGGCACTGAGCCCGGCACGCACCTACCTGCCTCCACCGCGGCGCAGGTGAGGAAGCTGAGGGCGCAGGCAGAGGAAGCAGCCCCGGTCCCCCCCCGTGCCCAGCACCGGGCGCGATGGCCGCGAGAGCTTTTGTTAATCTGCACCCGGCGCTTAAATTAAAAAAAAAAAAAAAAAGGAAAAAGGAAAAAATAGGAAAAAAAAAAACCCACGTCAAACCTTCAGGAGTCTGGAGGCTGCGGCGGAGCGGAGGGCACGGGAGGACACTCACTCCCACACGAGCAGCTTTCTGGGAATTAGGGCCACAGCCCAACTGCTCTGGCAGCCTGCGCTCCCCTCCAGCCCTGGCCGCCGGTACGGCGGGGCCTGGGCAGCCTCCCGGTCCCGGTCCCGGCCCCGAATCAGCCTCACCGATCCCGCACGGCTCCGCCGCCGCAGGGTCGGACGCGTCTCTCGTCCCTAATCTCCCGCTTTTCCCCGGGGAGGTGAGTAAGCATCGCTAATCCCGCTCTCTTCGCTGCTGGGCAGAGAGGAGCCGCTCCCCTCCCCGGGCTGGGGGGCTGCACTCCGACACCCCCCGCCCTGCCCACCCCAGGTCACCCATTCCCCGGGCGGCTCTGGGGTGAAGGTTGGGATGGGGAGAGGAGATGGAGCAGCTCGTCCCCGTCAGAGGGAGCCGGGGAATGTCGCAGCCACCCACCTTTGCCGGTGCCCCCCATGCCAGCGTGCCAGCCCCGCGCGCAGCGGCGGGATGCCGGGGGGGATGCAGGACGCGGCGGTGATGGATGCTGCTGGATTCTGCCTTCCCCTCATCCCTCCTTCCCACCCCGGGGGAGGACAGGCGGGACGAGCCGTCCCAGCAAGCCCCGGTGCGGGGGCACAGTGCCCGTCCTGTGCCACCCCCTCGCCCCCCCTCCACGTGCCCGGCACTCCTGTTTACCCAGCGCCAGGAACCAGCTTCAAATACCTTGATGTAATTAAAAGCTCACCCCGGGGCCAAGGGCTTAGGACGGCAGCCAGGGACACGGGCAGCCCGCTGCCACCTGCGTGCCGCACAGGCAGGGCTGGCAGCTGCCCGCGCTCCTGGCAGAACCTACCTGGCAGCAGCCGGGGTCTCCTGCCCTCAACAAGGACCCTTCTTGTGCCCCCGCCGCCAGGAAGCCACGGTGATGGGCAGGTGATGGAGTGGCACCGCTCCTGGTGTGGGGAAGAGAGTCAAGAGGGATGGGCAGCAGCTGCCCGCTGGCGAGGCTGTGCCTCAGTTTCCCCTGGTACCTGAAGATGCTGTGCCTCAGTTTCCCTTGGTACCCAGACGTGCCATGTTGTCCCCAGAACGGGGTCCCCAACACCCCCGGAGCGTGATGCCCAGCTCGCCCCCGAGCTCGGGGACTGTGGTCCCCAAAACCCGGCGCCCAAAGCCTCTGGTGTCACGGCAGGGACACGGAGCCTGAACCTTCCTCGGTGGCAGCACAGGCTGGCTGGGGACAGACGGGTCCCCGGGGGGACAGGCGGCTGCGGAGAGGAGGGGGGGACGCGGCAGCGTTCCTTCAGCTGTGTCCTCCCACACTCCCGTCACCTCGAACGCCCTTTCCCCGACCCCTCCTGCCACCACCGCGCTTCCCACCCGCCGTCCTCTTCCTCGCCATCCTCCTCCTCATCCTCACCAGCGGTTCACCGCCAGCCTGGGGGCATGTGTGCTCTTAAGGACACGGTGTGGGGGTGCAAGAAGTGCTGGCTGACCCCCTCATCATGAGGGAGGAAGGTTTTACCTGCGCGGCAGCGGTGGGGAGGGGGGTCTCAGCCCCCGCCCGCGGGCAGCCCGCTGCCTGAGGCTCCACATCCCGCCTCCCTGCCCTCTGCGGCGGCGGGAGGCAGCTGAGAGCTCCCGGGGCTGCCAGAAAAGAGGCTGCGTTTAAACAACAGACATAATTATGCTTTTGATACCGTCTGCTAAAAATACAGCGCGGTGCCGCGCGGGGAGCCATGTGTGCGCGGCCTCACATGGCTCCCGCCTGGAACAGCTGACTCAGGCAGCGGGGATGGAGAGGGGACAGGGGTGGGGGGGTCCGGCGAGGATCGGGGGGTCCAGCCCCCCCCCAGGCGGTGGGAGGGCGCTGCTCTGCCGGGGGCCTCCAAACAGCTGGTTTGAGGGTGATGAGGGCAGCCCAAGGGATGGCATCAGCATCCCATACTCTCCCCCCAAGAAGGGCAGCAGCCCCCCTGATTGGCTGCAGTGGGGTAAAACGAACTGGGAATGGGGCAGGGAGGGAATGGGGGGCTGCAGGAGTGTGGATGGGTCACTCAGTGCCATCAGTGTGGGTTTGGAGGGGCTCAGTTGGTTCCCAGCCCCACCAGCAGCACGGGGAGGGGAGGAGGATGCTGAGGGGTGGGATGCTGAGGGGGGCTCTGGGATGGCACCTCAAGCACCCAGAGGCTCCCTGGGAAGAAGGTCTGGATGGTAAATCCGATTAATGAGTAATGAACCCATTTCCCCTGACCCAGCACTGCCCGGGGAGGGAGTAGGGCCAAGGTGACACCCCCGCAGTGCCCGGCCATGGCACCCCCGGGCACTGACCTTCGGCAGTGCCAAGGCACTGGATCATGAGGCTGCTGCCCTCCAGGAATGGGCAGCAACTGTCCCGGGGGCATCAATGGCCCTGAGCTGGCATCAGTCTTCCCTGGAGCACCAGATGTGTCCTTGTCAGCTGGGAGAGGGAACACCCCTGGGTCATCCAGTCCCCTGCCAGCTCTCAGGGATGTGGGGAGGGAGCTGTTCTTCCTCATCCTGGCACTCCTTGTCCCTCTCCAGTTCTCTTGGAGCCCCTTCAGGCACTGGAAGGAGCTCTAAGGTCTCCACAGAGCCTTCTCTTCCCCAGACCGAACACTCTCAGCTCTCCCAGCCTGTCTCCAGAGCAAAGTCCTTGGAGCACCTCCACGGCCTCCTCTGGACCCGTTCCAGCAGCTCCACATCCTTCTGATGTTGGAGACCCCCCAAGCTGCAGGTGGGGTCTCACCAGAGCGGAATAGAGGGAGAATCCCCTCCCTGAACCAGCCCACGAGCCCCCTGGATTACACGACCCCCTTCAACCCCCCAGCCCCACTTCACCCCACTGCAGCGGGCACAACCCCTGCCCTGGGGTGGGACAGGGGGTCCCCACAGCGGTGCCAGCCGGGGCTCAGCCTGGCACCCCCTCCCCGGAGGGGACTGTGGCAGCGGGCGAGCTCAGGTCAGGCGCTTAAACTGCTGTGCTGGGGCGGTGCCAGGCGAGCCGGGGGGGATTAGGGCTTTGCTGACTGCAGCCTGGCACAGGCCCGTGCGCTGACACAGCTGGGATCAGCGCTGGCACCCGCGGGGGGGACAGGCTGTGCCGCCCCGCCTGGCTCCTGTCCCCTCCTTGTGTTCCAGCCCCCGGGGAATACACTGACTTGCCAAAGCAGGGCGCCAAAACTCCTGGTTCCCTTCCCAGGAACCCACCTTGGGAGGCGCTGGTGGCGTGACTCAGTTTCCCAGAGCTGGGATTCACTGATCCCTCACCCCGGGGGTGGAACGCTCAGGATCCAACGCTTCTGCCACCCCCTCGCAGCACACGCTGGGGTCCCCCAGCCTGGCAGAAGCCCCCCCACCTTGACCCCCAGGGCGGGCAGGTCGCCCCAGCAGCCTCCCCGGGCTGTATCCTTGGAGGAACCGCGCTCCCTAAGCGGCTTTAGGGGGATTACAGGCAGCCCCCTGGCCCTTGCTGTCCCCACCCAGCCTTCCTTCTCCGCTGCTTTAAGTAATCGTCTCCCAGGCAGTTTTACAGGGCTAATCCAGCCACCTCCACCTAATCTGCTCCAACACCCCTGCCTGCCCCGGGACGCCCCTCAGAGCCTGCCCTGGAGGGGCTCCAGCCCGGGACAGACGCTCTCCCTGCCCTGGGAAGACCCCCGAAAGCAGCCAAGGGCTAAAAATACAGCTGGCCCGAGGGGTGAGGGCAGGAAGGATTGGGAGCGAGGGGATTGGTGCCAGGGACAGGGCACGGGGGGACAGACAGGTGCCTGGGGGCAGGAGAGGCCACACAAGTCACCTTGTGGCACCCTGCCTGACCCACTTGTGCCCCGTGTCGCCCATCCAGGCAGGGACAAGCCCCCTGGGAAGGGGTTGGGACCACTGGGTGAGACGGATGAGCTCTGGAAGGGCCGTGGGGACAATCCAGGGATGTCCGGCTGCAGCCCTGGCTGGGGACACAGGGACACGGGTGTCCCAGCAGGGCCATGGCTGCTGCTGCCACGCCGTGGGGGACACGGCTACTGCAGGATTCCGGCATCCCGGCACCCACTCCCGGCTTCCTGGGAAGTTTGGGGATGTGACTTGGGGTCTCAGAGTCCTAAAGGGGGTGGTAAAAGGCTCGGGTGGATTCCAAAGCAGAAAATCATCTCAAGAAGCTGCCCTGGAGGAGTCTGGGGATATTATCTGGGATCCTGGAAGCTGAAACGTGGGTGAAAAGACCCCGGGAGATGCCTGGAATCAATCTCAGATGCATCCCAAAGGATACAGCCTCCTCCAAAACACAGAAAAGCACCTTGGGTATCTTCCTTGGAGGAGTCTGGGGATGCTACTTGGGACCCTAGAACCTGAAACATGGGTGAAAAGACCCTGGGAGATGCCCTGGAAACAATCTCAGATTCATCCTGGAGGATACAGCTTCCTCTCAAGAGAAAAATAATCTCAGGAAGCTTCCCTGGAAGAGTCTGGGCCTCCTATGGGGATCCCAGGTGTCTAAAGCAGAGGGATAAAACTCCAGGAGGAGCCTTGGATGGATCCCAGAGGATACAGCTTCCTCCAAAAGGGAAAGATCACTCCTATACCCCCAATCCTACTCTGCCCCATGGACACCAGGCAATGCACTCTCAGAGCCCCCCAGGGAGGGGCAGCACAGGGGACAACTCCTGGTTCTCAAAGTCTGAAACAACATTTATTTTTTCCATGTACAAAACCCCCTTTTTGGCAGAGGGGAATGTTAAAAGCTTGGGAATGTGCAGCAGGGCATGGTGAGGC
This sequence comes from Calyptomena viridis, assembly GCA_013390005.1. Lineage (NCBI taxonomy): Eukaryota > Metazoa > Chordata > Aves > Passeriformes > Eurylaimidae > Calyptomena > Calyptomena viridis. The sequence continues at coordinate 48,065 of WEIV01014124.1, forward strand.
ACCGGCCCCCTGGGTTCAAGGGTGGGGGTGTCAGTCTGAGTCGGGGGGCCCCAGCCAGGGATCATGTCTTTGGCTTCGGTGGGAGAAGGCACATCCCCTCCCCGGCTCCTGGGGGAAAGGGAATGGAGGGAATAAGGCACCATGGCAGGAGGGGGGGACCCCAAAGTGTGTAGTGTCCATGGGGTGGCACAAAAGGGGGGACCAGACCCCACGGGGGAGGCGCCGGCGCCGAGCTGGGGGGTCTGGAAGTGGGCACCAGCAGCAGCAATGGGAGGGGGTGGTGAGCTGGTGCCCCCTCCCCGAGGCACCACAGAGGTCACAGGAGGGATTTACAGTGTCAGGCAGGGGGATCCACTCCTCCCCAGGGATGCAGAACCCTCCCAGGGACGCAGGACCCCTCCAGGGGATGCAGGACCCCCCCACAAGAGGATGCAGGAACCACGTCTCCCTCCTGATGCCACAGCAGCAAACTCGTTTTAAGACTCCTGGCAGAGGTTTCCCGGGATCATTAGCTGTCCTGCTCCGACGGAGCCGTTTTCCTCCGGATCCGGCTGCGCAGGAGCCGGGGAGAGCCCTGGGCAGGGGGAGGGATGGGTCAGGACCCCCTCACCCCAGCCCCTCACCACCACACTGCGTCCCCTCTCCCACAGTACCTCTTTTCCCGGGACCTTCCTCAGGGAGCGCAGGCTCTGGCTGCGGGACAGGGGCTTGGGGTCCCGGAGGGGGGGACGTTGTGGGGACACCGGGGAGTCCGACCACAGCTCCTCATCCTCCGTCTCACTCTCGTAGCGCCGGGTGGACGAGGCCCTGCCATAGGCTGGGGACAGGGGGGACAAAGGGGACATTACAGCTCCCGGCATGGCCCCCATGGGCTTTGTTTGAGCTGTGACACCCCCCCAGCTCACCCGGCCGGTGGCTCTCCTGCTCCTCCAGGTACAGCGGGTCCTGCAAGTGCACGGGGGCCTCGTCGGGGATGGAGCGCAGGTCCTGCATGCTGAAACTGCGCAGCCGCCCGGCCAGCGCGCCCTGGCTCTGCATCGGGGGACACGGAGGGCACGGCGTGAGCCACACAGGGAAAACACCAAATCTGGGGGGGCACCACCAGCCCGGCGGGCAGGGCTCTGCACCAGACAGCCCTCTGCAGACACCCAGATCACCCAGGCTGCGGTGGGAATTTCCTCCCTGGGGAGGAAGGATCCTCGGGAGTGGAGGATCCCACTGGGCGCCGGTACCTTGGTGGCCGCCTGGACCGCGGCCGTGGCTGCCAAGTTGAGGCCCCTCTTGCCAAAGCGCAGCATTGTCTCGTAGCCACGTTCCCGGGTCTGGACGAGGAAGGTGTCGATGTCCTGCCGAGACAACCGTGGTGGTGCTGGGTGTGCACAGGACCATGTCCTGGGGCACTGCCATGTCCCTGGGTATTGTCACCTCTCAAGGCATCACCACGTCCCTGGGCATTGTCATTTCCCAAGGCATTTTCATATTCCAGGGCGTTGCCATGACCCCCTGGCATCCCCTCCCTGGGCAACATCATGTCCTGAGGCATTGTCACCTCCAAGGGCATCATCACGTCCTGGGACATTGCCTTGTCCCTGGGCACAGGGCATTGCCACCTCCCTGGGCAATGCCACGTCCCTGGGCACTGTCACCTCCCTGGGGCACCAGGGGCCTGACCCCCCCCAGATGAGCACAGAGGACCCCCCAGAGCCCACCACTCCTCACCTTCTCGTTGCGGGCCAGCGTGGGGTGCACGAACTTGCGGTAGAGCAGACTGGCCCCCCGTGTGTATGGGGACAGCAGCCACACCACAAAGGCCATCTTCACCTCGTAGTAGAAGGGGAACCTGGAGGAGAGGGGACAGAGATGGAGGGGGCCAAGGGCATGTCCTGCTCCCCGCAGATATCAGCCCTGACTTCATGCCAGATCCACCCAGAGCCCAGTCTGGGCACCCCGTGCCCCTCTCCCAGCAGGCAAAGGGGGAGGCAGCCCCCTCCCTCCCACCCCCCTCCAGGGCATGGGGACCCTGAGAGCCCCTCGCCAGCTCACCAGGAGATTAACAGGTCAGTGAAGGTCTCCGCGGCCATGAAAAGTGCAAAGACGATCCAGTACATCATCCATCGGACCTGTGGGAGTGAGGAGCCCGGGAAGAGGGGCTGGAGCACAGGAAGAGGGGCCAGAACAAGGGAAAGCGGGGCTGGAGCTCAGGGAAAGGGAGGCTGGAGCTGCCAAGAGCCCAGGAAAAGGGGGAGGACTGGAACCTGGGAAAAGGGGGAGGACTGGAGCCCGGGAAAAGGCTACCCAGCCCCTTCACTCACGTATTCCCGGATGTTTTTCGCCTTCACAGCCTTGTAGGACGCGTAGGCTGGGTACAGCATCCCAAAAACCATCCTGTAACGCAGAGGGGGGGTGAGGCATCCCGGCCACCCTGCGTAGAGCAGCAGGAACAGGGACCAGCAGAGCTGCCGGCCCCAACGCCACAGCCTGGCCTTGACCCCCTCCAGCACCACCCCGACCCCGGAGCTGCCGGGAGAAGGGTTGGAACCACCCGGGAGCTGCCGTGGGGAGCAGGCCATGAGCGTGGAGTCACTCCCACGTCCACGGGGACCGGCCGGACCTGTCGGGGCGGTGGCAGGAGGCGGTGGCAGAGCACAGGCTCAGTCCCAGGTGCCACCCTCCCTGCCGAGGTGCCATCCCCAAACACCCACCTCGTGTCCCGGTGACTCGGCTGGAGCAGAGCACGGGAAGGGACACAGCACCCACTTCTGGCCAGGGGCACCCCGACACCCCCCCTCGCACCCAGGGAGAGGGAGCTGCGGGCACCCACAGCGCCCCGCTGCCCACGGGGGGCTCCCCAGGCACGGGGGGCTACCGGTCACCCAGCCGAGGTGGCCACAGAGCGGGAGACAGGGGAGTAAACGGGACTGGGGGGGTCAGGGCTGGGTGTGTGGACCCTCCAGGTGATGCAGGGGATCCCCCCTGGATGATGCAGGGACCCTCTGGATGATGCGGGACCCCCTCCCAGGCAACGCAGGGCGCCCTCTATGAACAGGGACCCCCCTCCCGGCAGTGTGGGGACCCTCTGAGCACGGCCCCCCCCGCCCCAGGGCGATACAGAGACCCCTCCGGGGCAATACAGGGACCCCCACACCAAATGGTTGATGCAGGGGGACCCCAGGCCGGGCTCACCCCCCGGGACGAGCGGGGGGAACCGGCAGCAGCTCAAGGACCCATTTTCGGGGGCTGGGTGGGGTTGGGGGGGGGCTGGTTATGACCATACAAGCGCTTTGGCGGTCGCCCCCCCAAACTCCACCTGGGGCCGCTCCGTTAAGTGCCCGCTGCGGGACCGGCACGGGGACCACCCGTTAACCGAACACCCGGGCCGGGGACACGGAATTGGGGATCCCTATGACCCCCTCCCAGGGGGGCACACCCGCACCTCCACCCCCGTTACACCCCCCCGGACCGCACTCACACAACCATCCGGCTCAGGATCCAGGACACCATGGTGCGGGCGGGGCTGAAGCCCCGGGCGGGAGGGTCGGCGCTGTGAGTCCCTGGGGTCCCCAAAACACCCCAAAACCCCCCAAGAAACGAATCCAAGAACTTGAATGTTGCAGCCACCGACCCGCGCAGGCGCAGTGCGGGCCCCACCGACCGGCCTTAAAAGGGCAACGTCTTAAAAGGGCAACGCTTCTTAAAAGGGCAACGGTGGCGCTTCAAAGTGTAGCTGTGGGTCCTGGAGCTTTAATATGGAATATTTTTATATTTTAAAATTCTCTAATATATGAAATATTAATATATGAGACATAAAACATTAGTGTTGAAATTTATTTTTAACATGTAATGCTTCTATATTTAAGAG
>WEIV01014126.1:0-18261 GCA_013390005.1 Calyptomena viridis
GGTGGGGGGCAGTCTCTTCTTCCAGGCAAGGAGAATGAGAGGATACAGTCTCAAGCTGTGCCAGGGGAAGTTTAGGCTTAATTTTAGGAAAAACTTCTTCACAGAAAGAGTGACTGGTCATTGGAATGGGCTGCACAGGGAGGTGGTGGAGTCACCATCCCTGGAGGTGTTAAAAAAAAAGACTGCATGTGGCACTTAGTGGTTTAGTTGATAAGATGGTGTTAGGTCATAGGTTGGACTTGATGATCTCAGAGGTCTTTTTCAACCTACTTAATTCTGTGATTCTGTGAAGCAAAGGCATAGGCAATAGGAGCAGATAGGTATACTGAGAAGAGTATAGTGACACAGTTTGGCTGTGTAGGTATGGGATGAGGAATGTCAAGGCAAAGCTGGAGCTGAACTTGGCAAGAGGTGCAAAGAATAAGAATGGTTTCTACAGGTGTGTCAGCCAGAAAGAAAGGTTAAAGAAAATGGATCCCTGTTATGAACAAGTCAGGCAAATTGGTAACAACTGATAAGGAGATAGCTGAGATACTCAACAACTTTTTAATTCATTCTTCAATGGCAACCTCTCTTCCCATACCTCTTGAGTGGATGGACCTCAGGATGGGGGCTGGTGGGGCAAAAGTCCTCCCACTGTAGGAAAAGACCAGGTTCATGGCCAGTTGAGAAACTTGAACATACCTAAGTCTATGAGACCTGATGAGATGCATCCCAAAATCCTGAGGGAATTAGCTAACGTAGTTGTCAAGCTACTCTCCATGATATTTGAAAAATCATGGCAGTCAGATGAAGTCCCCAGTTACTGGAAAAAAAAAAAGGAAAAAGTTTACCCATCTTTAAAAGTATAGAAAGTAGGACCCTGAGAACTACCAATCTGCCAGCGTACCCTGTGTGTCTAGGAAGAGCATGGAACAAATTGTCATAGAAGTTATGCTAAAGACATACAGGACACAGGAGTGACTCAAATGGTGGATGTCATTTATCTGGACTTCTCTTAAGCCTTTGAGATGGTCCTCTACAACACCATTCTCTTTAAATCGAATAAATAGGCTTTTGATAGCTTGACTGTTCAGTGGATCAGAAATTGGCTGGAAAGTCACATCCAGAGGGTAGAGATCAATGGCTCAATGTCCAGATGCAGGTCATTGATAAATGATGTCCCTCTGGGGTCCTTATTGAGACCAGTAATGTTTAACATCTTCATCGATGACACAGAGGGATCAAATTCAAAGATGGTACCAAGCTGAGTGGTGCAGTTGACACCCCTGAAGGACAGAACACCATCCAGGGGCGGCCAGCAAGCTTGAGCAGTGGGTCCATGGCAAGGTCATGATCCTCGGCTGAGGTTCAGGGTCCTGCATCTGCGTTGGGGCAATTCCAAGTATAAATTCACATTGGAAGATGAATAGTTTATGAACAGCCCTACTGAGAAGGACTTGGGGTGTTGATGGATGACAGGCTGGACATGAGCTAGCAATGTGTATTTGCAGACCAGATAGACAATTGTAACCACAGCTCCATCAAAAAAGGCATGGCCAGAAGGTCAAGGGCAGTGATTAACCCCCTTCTCCTCCTCTTTCATGAGACACCATGTGTGGTGTTTTGTCTGGCACCCCCAGTATAAGAAGGACATGCACCTGTTGGAACAAGTCCAGAGGAATACTACAAAGACCATCTGACGACTGGAGCATCTCTTGTATGAAGCCAGGCTAAATGATCTGTGGTTGGTCAGCCAGGAGAGGAGACAGCTCCAGGGTGCCCTTATAGCAGCCTCTCTGCTAGTACCTAAAGAGGGACTATAAAAAAGCTGGAGAGGGACTTTTAATAAAGTCCTGTAGTGATAGGATAAGGGCAATGGCTTTACAATGTAGGAGATTAAATTTAATTTAATTTTACTAAAGAGACATTTGACAATGAGGTTGGTAAAGCACTGGCACAGGTTGCTCAGAGAGGTGGTACATACCCTAATCTTAGTGTTGTGGTTTAAAATTAGCTGGAACTTAAACTTGAAGCAGCCCCTTCCCTCTAGCTCCTCCAATGAGAAAGGAACAAAAAGTCAGAGATTATGGTTTGAAACAACAAATTACAGGAAAAAGAGTAATGAAATAAGGAAAACAAACAGTAACAGCAACAATATTAATAAAAGTATGCAAAAGAGAGGGTGATTTATTTACAAAAAGGTACTTGCCACCCTGACCTAGCTTCATGTGTCTGCCAAGAGAAAGGAGAAAATAGCAGGAGCTACTGCACCCCGATGGCCACATGGCTCTTTCCTGAGACAAAGGACAAAATCGTGGATACTACTGCAGTCTGGCAGTGACAAACAGTTTCCAAAGACAAAGGAGAAAACTACAGACATTACTGCAGCCAGCATCTTCTTTACCTGAGCCCAAGATAGTGATAAACAAAGGTGGACAAATTGTCTTTACCCACACTCCTCCCTGAAACCTGAGACAGAGAAAAACAGTGGCAGACAAATCCTCCAAAAAACTGGACTGTGCTGTGCCGCACTGACCACTCTGCTCCACCTACAACAACTGTTCTGCTCCCTGTCTGCCCTGTGCCAACTGCACCCAGACTGCACTAACCACACCTGGACTACACCAACTGACTGGTCCACTCCATGCCTGGATCGTACCACACCACCTCACTGGCTCTGTTCAACCCCTTGCTCTCCAGTAAAAAAAAGGAACAAAAATGGTACTATTCTGCAGTGCATTTGCCGCTTCTTCCCTCCAAAGCCACACTCCCAGCAATGTTGTGGGTGGTATGCAACAGCAACCTAGACATGCCCACATGACTCTAGGCTCTGCCTCTTTCTCAGCAACTGTGAGAAAGCTAGAACACCTGCAAACGTTAAAGGTCAGGTTGGTCAGAGGTTTGAGCAACCTGATCTAGTTGAAAATGTCCCTGCTCATTGATGGAGCGGTAGACTAGACAACTCTTAAAAGGTCTCTTCCACCTCAAACTATTCTATGATTCTTTTGTACTGGAGAGGGTCAGCTGGGCAGCCATGGAGATGATAACATGACTGAAACGTGTGCCATATGGGGAGAGATTGAGAGGGCTGTGAGAGTACATCCTGGAGAAAAATGGTTCTTGAGGATGTTTTTCAGGTGTATACATACTTAGGGGACTGTATTAAGAAGAAGCCACCAAACTTCTCAGTGATGTCCACAGACAAGACAAGAGACAGATGACACGAACTAAGCTATGTGAAATTAATTCTATACAGAAGAAAAAGAGATTTTTATCATAAGGGTTGTGAAACAATGGAATGGATTTCCTAAAGAGGAGGTGGTATGCCTGTCCTTGGAGACATGGAAATCTGCCTGGACAAGTCTAGAAAATGTGAATAAGTGCTGGTCAGTATCAGTGATTGTGACAAGTTGATCAGGAAAACCACCACCAAAAAAATAACCAGGAGTAGAAAGAGAGAGTGAAGAATTACAAGGCACAGATCATGGCTTCAGGAATCTGAAAAAAGCAACTTACAAACTTCTTGTTTTATTAGATATAGTTGGAGCCACTGATGAAGTGAAAGTCACTTGTTACTTGGTATCTCATATATTGGTGGAGCAGGAAGTATTTACTCACATTTAATTGTTGTCTAGAGACATAGGTATTCCACCATCAGTTTATCACTTTTTTAGAAACAAAAATCCCACAAACCTGAAGTAAATACTCAGATCAAGAGGTGATAAAAACAGTGTCAGAAAAAATCAAAATATTATACAAAATGGAGAGCTTAGACAGATCAAAACAGGTTTGATCTATCTTCATTTGCCCAGTTGACATTCAGACAGTTACAGCCATGTTTGCTGTATTACAGCTGCAATAACCTTTATTAGAAACATGTAAAGCTATATCTTTTCCTTTTTTCCCATCTATTTCAACATTCTCATGTTTGCTTTCTTGTTTCTTGACTTGTAGAGGCATCTGAGATGCAGAAGATAAGGGGAAGAAGGAAAAATGGAGAACATTACAGATGAGCAGATGGCCTGTAAGCGTTTGTTATAAAAGTATAATATATCTAGAATTTTACACTATGCTGTCACACTGGGTGAAGTGTTTTGCATTAGATATATGGAGAATTTAAAATCTGCATTTAAAATAAGCTATAGTTGTAATTTCTCTATATAATGTTTACCAGAAACTTACTTTTGCTTAATTTCTGAGAAACATTTGGCAATCATAGTATTGGAAAAGAGTGCTGCTGTATTTACCTTTAACAAATATTATACAGACATGTGGTTTCAATAGCTTGTAAATAAGCAGTAATTGTTGTAAACATTATTATAGTGTCTATAAGCTTACATTTATTTCTGAAAAAAACAGCAAAGAAATTACCTTCTCAATTCATAATACTATAATAATTTTTAAAATATAGGTCATGGCTTTATTTACACTAGCTAATTCTTCAGTCAGTTCACATTATAAGGAGGGGAGAAAATTATTCCTGTCCCATATTCAACAAATAGTAGATCTGTTTGTTAAGAAATATCTCACCACAACAGCATAATCTCTTGGCCTGTTATGGCATTTCTTTTTTTTTTTTAATGCTCTATTTATGTAAGATGTTTAGCTTCATTACTTATATACCAAAAAGGCTATATTAGGGGACTTCAGATAGTATTTGAAACAGTACAGAACTTATCCAGGGTTTTTTGAGACCATCAGCCACTAATGCCATCTCCAGGAACATTTTTATGGCTTATGTTTTTAGGTTTTTTGGTTTGCTTTGGTTTGGGTTTGTGGTTTTATTTTGTTTTGGGTTTTTTTTTTTTTTTTGATATTTTTATTGGTTTGGGGTTTTTTTTTGTTTTCATGGCATAAAATATTAGTCACAGTCAATGAAGGCAGAGATTATAAATATAAATCAATTAAAATGTAGAATAAAATGTAGAAACACAGGAAATATCGTAAAATCTTATTATGTTTTTGGGGTAGAAGTACTATGAAAAAACACTGTTTGAGTTCTGATGCTGAAAAGGCATCCTTGATAGGTTCCTTTTGCTCTGTCCTCTAATCTTTTTCACCTCCTTTAGGGAGGCAAATCTACAAGTTTTCTATAAACGTGGATAAAAATATCCAGTGGCTCAAAACTGCTAACCTTTTTTCTTTATAGATATGCTATATTAAGTCTATGAAATGCTTTTCCTATGAGCAGTTTGAATTTTTAAATTCTTATATAAATCCACAGACAGTGATGAGGCTTTCAGTATAAATTATAATGACTATGGACTCCCTTTGTGATTCAAAATAATCACCACCACAGGGCTGCTAAAAGAAGATGTCAGCAGCTTCAAATCACAAGAGGTTTGTCCTTTGGTGTAAAATAAGAATAATCCTATGCCAAAGCTTTGAAAGAAGCTCTGCGTAAGGGAAAGGGGAATGCTTGAAAACATTACTAAAGTGTTGTGCAAACCCACTAGGGAAAATAGACTTCTGGCACAAACAATTTTCAGCAGATATCTCTCAGCTTTTCTTCTATCTCATAGGCAGTTGGTCATTAAGGAGAGAAGACACCTGAACACAAAGTGATTTAGGTCTTGTGTTTGACCCCATACATCTTTTATTCGACCAAATAAGTAATGAAATACCCTGAAGCAGAATTTTCTATATCACATTTTGTTATATGGAGACAACAGTGATGTCATTGTTGTTTTCATTTTATTAAGCTACTTTCAGAGAGAGAGAGAGAACAAATATGCCAATGTGTGTTTCCCCTGCAATAGGAGTAAAGGTTACACTTATTCTTTATACATTGAAAACTCACTGAGTTAAACCATTAACTATTTTGGCAGTATTTCTTCTAATGTATCTTACATTTGATACAGAGTTTGATACTGCCCAACACTTCTCCTAAAACAGCCTTCGTGGAAGCAAAAAAACATATTGAAGAGTTAATGTAATATATAAATGTTTCACACAGCAGGACAGACAGGGGTTTCATTCTCCTGGCACATACAGCTATCCATATGTCTTTCATTCTTCTTGTCTGTTTATCTGTTAAGGTCTCATATCCCACCGACTACTGGCATTTTCAAATTCTTCTGTTTTATGACACGTCTAAAAGCTCCTTGATATGATTTGGTTTGATTAGTGGCTGGTGGTGTTCTAAAAGTGTGTTGCAAAGGGGCATATGAAGATAATCAGAGGAATCAAGAGTCTATGTGGTCCTATTTCAGTTGAGCTGTCAATACAGAAATCACCAATGTGTGGAGTGTTTAATTACAACTTGGGGAACTACTTTTATCTTGTACAGTGATTTTGACTTGTTAGTCTAGATAGGATTTTACAGACCACATGGCTTGCAAAATGGATGTAATTCTCTCCAGCTGAGAAGCTTATCTGTGGTTTCATTTTTTATAGTTTTGGTAATAACAAAATAAACTGATAACATTACTTAATAATTTATAAAGATTGTGTCAGGATGAGATGCCTAAAATTTTAAACTTGCAGCATGGTACACTGTTTTGTCTGCCTCATTCTTGTCAGGAACTAGATATTGAAATATTAAATGCGTTTTACTCTATTTCAGAAGGCAGCAGTCTTGCTATTTCATTATGCATTCACATGATTAAAAAACATCCTGGGTATTTAGGGTGCCATTGACATTGCAACAATCAGACAGGAGTGTCTGAGAAAGTATGTCATGGAATAAACCCCATAACATTTAAAATATGAACGAAACTAGACAAAATGCCAAAATCTCCAAAAGGAATTCTTCCCTTATTTCTGAACCCTGTATCATCAGTGGCTTTAGTCCCAGATGGATGTGTGCACAGTACAAGTAGCTTTTGAAAGAGAATTCAGAGAAATATATGTGTATGGCTTAGAGACCTATTATTTGAGGAGAGAAAAAAAAAAAGAAAAAAAGAATTATTGTGTGGTTGTCAGATGTAGATGCAATTCCAAACAGTGCAACATGTTGCAAACAAGCCATAAAATAACTACTCCAGAGGTAACCTTTCTGTAATACAGAATCATGGAAACGTAAACTTTGGAAATTATTTCTGATGGCCATCTGGTCTCATCCTGAAAGAAAGCACAACTAGACCAAGTTATTTAGAGCTTTTTCCCATTTGCTTTTGAGTATAATCAGGGATGGAGATTTCACAGTCTTTGGCTGGCTAACCTGTTCAAATCTCTGACTATCTATAATGTTGAAAAAATTTCTTTTGGTACCTAAGTGAAAACTGTCTTTTGTATGTACTCCCTCTTTTTTTCACTGCACAGCTCTATCTTCATAGAATCATAGAATGGTTTGGGTTTGAAAGGATCTTAAAATCATCTAACATTAAATCATCACTCCCTGCAATAGACAGGGAAACCTTTTACTGGACTAGGTTGCTCAGAGCCTCATCCAACCCAGCCTTGAACTCTTCCAGGGATGAGGAGTCCACAACTTCTCTGGGCAGAAAATTCCAATGCCTCATCAGCCTCCCAGTAAAGAATTTCTTCCTAATATCTAACTTAAACCTACTCTCTTTCAGTTTAAAACCATTCCCCCTTATTCTGTCCTTACATGTACTTGCAAAAAATTTCTCTTCATCTCTCTTGTAGGCTTCCTTCAAATACTGGAATGCCACAATAAGGTCATCCTGAGGTCTTTTATTTTCTGAGCTGAACAACCCGAATTGCCTCAGCCTTTCCCTGTAGCAGAGGTGCTCCATTCCTCTAATTAACTTGCTGGCCCTCCCCTGAACTCAATCCAACAGGTTGATATCCTTCCTGTGCTGGGAAGCCCAGAGCTGGACTCAGTACTCCATGTGGAACCTTACAAGAGAGGAGTATGGGGCTGAATTGCCCTCCTCAACCTGGTGGCCACATTGCTTTTGATGAAGCCCATGATACAATTGGCTCTCTGGGCTGCCAGAACACATTGCCTGGTCATGTGCAGCCTTTCATCCAACAGCACCCTCATGTCCTTATCAGAACTGCTTTCGATCTGTTGATCTCCTAGTCTTTATTGATACTGTGGGTTGCCTCAACCCAGGTTCAGGGCCTTGCACTTGACCTTGTTAAAACTTGAGATTCTCATGGACCCATGGACTCCTTTCCCAAGCTTTTCCAGGTCCCTCTGGGTGGCATCCTAACCTTCAGGCATGTCAACAACAACACTCAGCTTGTCTCATCTGTAAACTTTCTGAGGATACACTCAATCCCTTTGTCTATATCATTAATAAAGATGTTGAAGAACACTGGTCCCAATATAAATTCCTGACGGACACCATCTGCCACAGATGTCCATCTGAACATTGAGCAATTGACTACTACCCTCTGGATGTGACTATCCAAACAATTCCATATTCACTTAACAGTCCATTCATGGAATCCATCTCTCTTCAATTTAAAGAGAAGGATGTGTTGGGGGACAATTTCAAAGGCTTAACAGAAGTCCAGACAAATTACATCTATAGGTCTTAAAGCACCTCCCTGTCCTCTATGTGCTTTAGCGTAACTTCTGTGAGGATCTGTTCCATGCTGTTCTCAGGCACAGAGGGGAGCGTGGCAGAACAGTAGTTCCCAGCGTCCTCCTTTCTTCTTTTTAAAGATGGTTACAAGGTTTCCCCTCTTCCAGTCACTTGGAGCTTCCCTGACTCTAACTACTTAAGTTGCTACTTCTACGCCTACTCCTATGTCTAACCTACCTACCTGTAGCAGACAGTATGTCTGTCTGTCTGTCTCTCTCTCTCCTCTACCTCTCTCCCCCTATCCAAGTGCGCAAGCAGTAACTATATAACACAACTGTAATGTTTACATTAATCACCCAATACCCTGAGGGTTAACTGTTCACCAGCCATGCTGGTGTCTCACGAGCTCTCTGCCCAATCACAAACGGTCAGGCTGTCTCCACAAGGTATGGCCTGCTGCAAACCTCTGCAAAACATGCCTTGACCACAAGGTGCCTTGCTCCATGCATCCTGTAATGCATCTCTTTTGGCCTCACAGACTTATAAACATTCAAGTTCTTCGGTGGTCATGAATCTGACTTACCTACAGTGGGAAGTACTTTGGGCCCCCAGTCCCTATCCTGCTGTTCATCTACTTAATAAGTGTGGAAAGAGAGGTTATCCACTCTATACTCTCACATTAGATATCTGAAGATAGCAATCATGCTCCTTCTCACCTTTCTTTTTCTTAAAGGCTGAACACACCCAGACCCTGCAGCCTCTCCTTGAATGTCCAGTGCTCCAGCACTGATTACCTCAGTGGCCTCTGTGAGACACACACCACTATGTTGGTGTCTGTGTCATGCAGTGGAGTCCAAGGGTCAGCACAACGTGCCTCACGGATACAGACTGCTTGACAAGATCCCTTTCCAGAACTGCTGGCTCCATTCCCACTTGTATAACCCCAGACAAGAGGCTATATGGCTGTATGGGGACACTGCTGACCTGGCGTTCTAAGAGCTAGTTCTACAGAGCTGCTCCCAGCCAGTTGTCCCCATCGTTTTCTGCTGCACAGCTTTGACCATCCCAGGGGCTGGGCTTTGTTTGCTTTGGCTTTAGATGATTTTCATGGGGTTCCTTCCACTTGTTTTTCCAGTCTCTAGGCCCCTCTATATATTAGCCCTGTCCTGTAGTGTATTGACAGGTATCATACACAGATTTGCTGAGGGTGCAGCTCATCCAATCATCTAGGTTGTAATTAAGAGAATGAAACAGATAATTGAATACTAGTGAAATAATACTTACCCCAGACCAGCTCTGTGACAGAATCCCATGGTAACTGGCCTCCAGTTGGAGGATGCTACTTCTACAGCTGGACTGTGCCACTGTTTATAGACCTTTGATCCTCACAGTCTTGCCAATTCTCAACCCACATTGCACTCTATCTACCCAAATGATACCTCAGCACTTTATTTAAAAGTTACTATGTGATACTATGTTGCATACACGAAATATGGTAGGATGATACATTTGTTAAGCTTCTCATTTTATGAGAGGAAAAAATAATTTAAATTAAAATAAATTAAAAAATTGGGATATAGACAGAAATTTCATGAAATATGTGCAAAAATATGACCTTCTAAGCACCTTTATAATGAGTCCCACAAAGGACTTCCAATATCAATGGCAGAGGAATTATAGGAGTCTATGGTTTGTTCCGTAGTCTCTTTCTTTTTGACTTCTGAGACGATTTCTCATCCTTCATATACTGGAAAACTATTTCTGTTTCTCCAAATTCATCATCATTGTGCCTCATGATTGACTTCAGTATTTCAGAAAGGTATTTTCTGAAAGGTAGGGGCCAAAATGGTAAACTTTGTATTGTTAGAGTAGCATTACAATGTTGACAATGGCTAAGGGTGTTTCTCTGTGTGACCTTATTCTTTCATTGGCCTCTCTATCTATAAGGTTTAGACAAAAATTTGCTTCATCATAGAAGAATGAGAAAATAGATATAAATATTTATATTAATATATATTTTAATTAAAAAATCTATTAATTTCAAAATTCCATTGGCAAAATAAATTATCTTAGAAATTGTCATTATCTTTGTATTTTCCAGCAGAAGTATTGTTATTCATTGATTGTATTCATATATACTATTACTTTATAAAATTTTTTTAGCATATGCTGTTCTGAAAAATATGTAAACAACCGCATTCTTTAAAACAGCCTTGTGGGGGCAGCAACCAAACTGCTGACTGACTCTTGCAGTAATACTCTCTTCCATGACAATAACCTGTAAGGTATAGGGAGACATGAAGCGAAAAAATTTATGGCAAATTTAACTGGAAAGTAATTGTTTTCTACATGGATAGAATTGTTCAATAATCTGTTGTGGAATTTCAAAGTAAATCTAATACATTCACTAGGCTAGTTCTGAATGACACAACCAAAATGCACTGTACGTGGACAACATTTAGGCAATCTAACACTAAACCAATGCTCCTAAATGATGTGAAAATAGTTAGGTGTTCTGCCTGAGCTACCAAGTGAGGAAACATTCTGTCTCAGGCTTCTCTAAAGCATGTCAATTTCCAGTTCTCATGTTTTCCATTTTCATTGTACAACCTGATCGAGAATACAGTGATTTGAAAACAACAATGTCCACTAAAAACAAGGGATCCTGAAAATATGATTTCAAATCCCTCTGTGGAAAAAAGGCCTTAGAAGTCATAACAAGGAACTAAAAAGGGAAATATCTTAAGGAGTCTATATTTTGCTAATTGTAGGTTTTGCGTAGGCATTATATCATTTGCATAGATATTTGCTATGAGCTAGACAAATGTGCTGGGTATGATCTATGTGCTTCTGTCATGGTGATTAGACCTCCATTTCTGTGGCAGATTGTTTCATTCATTTTGTACAGATCAATTTCCTTTATAAAGGAAAGGATTTTAATGCCTCAAAAAAGAATATTGTATCTAATTTGTAAAATGATTCCAAAGTCATGTTTAAGAGAGGTTAAGTTTAAGCTACAGAGAGGTTTTTCTGGGAAAAGAGTTCTTAAAAAATTTTACCTATTACAAATCAAGGTGGTCAGTTTCAAAAGCATAATCCTTCTGTCTGTTTTCAGTGAAGCCAAAGTTTTCATATATATCTAGACAACAAGAACATGTTGTGTTGCATAGGGCTGGGGCAAGTAGTTTTCCAACTTCAGTTATTCAAATTTTGTCTTACACACTATTGGTCTCCTCTGCTCCCAAAAATTGCTTTTCATTCTTTTCTGTTTTATCAGAGTTGTAACAAAATTCATGGTAAATTAACAATATTCTTTTTGTATATACAATGTCAGCTTTTACCTTGCTTGTCATCCATACCGGATTTCTTTTATTGACCTTCCATTGGAGATTGCCATAGTTTTAGCATGACTGTATACATTAAAGGGATGAGTGATGTTACTGCACTGTGTCTCTGAGTTGGACAACAGAAGCTGACTTTACATTGAACAGAACAAGACACTCTATCTTGATTGAGGCCAGGTATCTGAAGAGGCTAGGCAGTATTAGTTAGATGGCTAGTCTGGGTCCGTGCCAGAATGATTACATGTTCTCATTTTCCTTCTATTTAAAAATTTTATTTAAGTAAAAAAGTGAAAGTAAACTTTTGCTCTTCAGCATGTTAAATGGTTTTCGTCTACAATTAATATTACTTCTGAGTGGTAATTAATTTGAGAAATAATCTTGCAGTACAGGTAGTGTATTGTGGTGTTTAAATAACTAGGACATACAGAAAAGAAGAACCTGGATCAGAGTAAACATTTCTCATCTGTCTCTTGAATGCAAAGAATATCTGTTTCATCAGACTAAATATAAAATGAGTGCATTCAACCCCATCTCCAGTAAACAGGCAATAGCAACAGCAACAAGCAGTGTTCCTCCTGGATCTCCATCGTTGTTCTGTTCCAACATCTAAAAAGTAAATATTTCAATCTTTATATTGTCTTATTATTACTGTCAACCTTATTTACATGTGTCTTGTCAGCAATCAAGCTCCACACAAATGCTCTCTCACTCCGCCACCAGCAGGATGGGGATGACAATAGGAAAGGTAAAAGGTAGAGAACTCCACTGTTCAGATAAAGACAGTTTAATAGGGAAAGTAAAAGCTGCACACACAAGCAAAACAAAAGAAGGAATTCACTGCTTCCCATGAGCAGACAGGTGTTCAGCCATCTCCAGGAAAGCAGGGCCCCATCATATGTACCAGTTACTTGGGAAGATAAATGCCATTACTCCATACATTCCCCTCCTTCCTCCTTCTTTCCCCCGCTTTTTATATCGATAATGTTTTCATATTATATGGAATATTCCTTTGTTCAGTTGGGGTCATCTGTCCTGACTGTGTCTCCTCCCAGTTCCTCATGCACCCCAGCTCTCCTCGCAGCACGAGAAACAGAAAAGGCCTTGACTCTATGTGAGCACTGCTCAGAGATAACTAAAACACCTCTATTATCATCACTGTGTTCAGCACAAATATAAAACATACTCTCATACTAGCCACTGTGAAGAAAATTAACTTCACCCCAGCCCAAAAGCATAACATGGGAGCAGAAAATGAGGTAATTGTGACTATAAAGTCATAACTGTATTATCTGGGTGACCACTTCGTGCATTTCCTTCAGTATATGTTTGCAAGGTTTGAAATATGTCACTTTTAAAGCTGTGAAATTGCTTACAGAAATATGTACCACATTCCCTCCCCCAACCTTTTTTTCCACTATCCCTAACTCATAATTTGTCTTTAATTAACACTGGTGTCAAAATCCAAAATGCTCCTGGCAGTGTATCTGTACAGAGAAGAGAAGAAAGGAAAAGAGTTAAAGAGAAAATCTCTGAATGGTGAAAAGTTTACTTGGCCGGCAGGATATGATCTGATTAAAATAGCATTATACCAACCCATATTATCTATGGTGGCTTAAACATAACAGATTTAGAACTTTGGAGTTCATGGAGAAATTGAACAGAATAGCTATTGTACAATATATTGGCTTTTAAGAGCTATTTCAATCAATCTATACATTTTAACTTCTTGTTCTGGTGGGTTCAAAGTTGTCTCAATATCTTACATTGCAAGGTTATTTCTGTAAATTGATTAAATGTATTAAAGGCTTTCATAAATAACCAATACTTGGGGTTTTTTGTGGTCTCTAAATGCAGCAGTAATTTTTTGCATGAAGCAATGACAGGACAATATAGGTTTATGAAGGACCTTCACTTTTTGGTACTATTACTTGTCTTACGTTGATTCTCAATTTGAGAATGGTAGTCCTTCACAAGTTTTAGCTATTTTATACTTTTTGTCTTGTTTTGAATTTATAGATTCTCTTCCTATGAAGCTGGGCCTCCCTAGGTCAAATGAGTTTTTGGCTTTGATTTGGTTTAATTTGGTTTAATTTAATTAAATTTAATTATTTAATTTGGTTGTCCAATTTGAATTCTTCTTGGCCCCATGGTACCTCTTTCTGCAGTATTGCACTTGGCCTGGGACTTGCATTCTGAGCTGCAAGGAGAATAGCCTGCCCTCCAGCTGCCTGGAACTGTTCTTTTCTCACAAGGTCTGTCAGACTGCTCATCACCCTATAACATTATGGAAAGTAACAACACTTTCAGAGTAAGCTACACTGTGTAATGTCTGTATTAGAGAAAAAAAAGAGTAAAAGAAAGAAAAAAAAATATAAACACAGGACTCTCCACTTGCTGGGTGTATCATATGGTACAGTTTTCAAATGAAAGCTTCCCTACTGCCTTTCTGTGTGTGTTTCTTTAGAGCGATGCTATCTATTGTTTCATTAATTTTGGCACACCATAGAGCACAATCATGCTCTTGCTTACAAGTCCTAATTCATTGTATTGCTTCTCAGACACTGGGAGCTACTGCACTTATAGTTCAACAACAGCTGTTGAACAGTAATAATTTACATACACTACATTAAAAAATATTTTCTTAATTTTATAGCCATGTAGTACAACATATTTACTTCATGGGAAAGCTCATATCTGTTTGTCAGTTAGTGCAGTAATTAAGTCCATTGCCCACAAGTAAGCAGTCTATTTTCGTGTGTTCACTAAACAAGTTTAATAATAATTGCATGTACTGTGCAATCTAAGACTCCTCTTTTATTTCCCTTGTGCAACTTTTCAAGATTATATTTGTTTGAAAGGGCTTACTGTGCATTACTTAAGGGCCAGGAGACAGTAAAAATTCTCCAGTTACGTAAAAAAAAAAGTTTGTCAGCTATATATTTGCCTGAGAAATTTCACAGTCCAAAATGTTATGAATTGACACAGAGGAAATTGAGCTTGGCTGTGAGGTGTAGACAGTTGCTCAACTACTAAATGATTTTTGTTTCCTTTATTTTGTCATTGTGGAAATAATCAGTAACATTAACCAATGTTCTTCCTGATACTTTAATCACAATTGAAATTAATTTTAATAACAAAACAAACAAACCCCATATATGTATATGTCATTAGAAGAATAGAATGCATGGGCAAAAAACCCCAAAAAACTCCCACAATATTCCTTTTAGTTAGGGATTTTGTAGGTGAAAGACATGGACCTTTATGAGATTCTTTATTAAATTCAAAAGACTAACTAGACGATGTTTCTGAGTAGAGTTTTAGACTACTAGAACAAGTGGTTCTGCTTAAAATGTCTCATCTCGGTTAGAAAGAAACTTTGTGTGAACATGCATAGCTTGTACATGGGGCCTAAAATGGTGGGCATGCATTGGGATTAATCTATTAAAATTAACATCTGTATTAATGATAAGTGGCTCATGAGGAAAAGACTGCGTGGTCATCTAAGCAAAAAATAGCCAGGTCCAAATAGTGACAAAGTTGGTTAAAAAATCTGTATGGTTGGTGATATCTGAGCAGGATATTCCAAAAACAGCACTGTTTCCACGTCAGAAAATGATTAAGCCCTCTCAGCTGTTTTTGGCTGGGAGAGAGTAGACTGGCCTCAATCAAAATATCTGACAGTTCTTCACGATTAAATAAATAGTCTCATTTCATACGTGTATTTAACAGTATTATGATACACTTGAGGATTGTGGCATTTAATGTTTTATTTTGCTGTTCACTGTCTGATTTTTCCATGAATGTAGCTGGGCTTCACCTTTTTCAAGTAATAGCATACAGTGCAACTGATTACTGACAAAGCTAATAAATTAAGAAGAAACATATACCTGTGGGTAATTAAATTAGACTTGAGGAAAGTTGTAGAGATTAATGCATGCAATCAAACTATGAGCCTTAATCACTTCCACTGTCAGCTGTAATTTATGGCAGAGCATCTTTACAACAATTCACTTTATCTAAACATTAAAGTGCAGAAAGAAAGAATATTGCAATTTCAGTTGGTGTCTAGTATAGTTTGACAGATTCCACAACAAAATTTAGGACAGTTTTTTACCACTACCAAGCAATACTGAAATTCTGTGGTTAAGAGCCCATCACCTACCTAAATGTACACAAAAAAAATTTGACAAGGGTCCTGAACTAGTACAATATCCAGGGAGATTGAACCACAGATATCTGGTACAAAACCTGGTTGACCAAAATGACAAATACAGTGTGGTCTTCCCATGGGATAACAGCCTCTTTTAGGCACATCTGCACACTTGCTCCAGCATGAGGTTCACTAAGGCTTAGAGTTGGATCTCTGCTCTCCAGCCGACCTCCATGGGCTGCAAGGGGACATCCTGCCTCATCGTGGTCTTCACAGACCGCAAGAGAATCTGAGCTCCAGTGTTTGGAGCACTCCTTCCCCACTGTCTTCACTGACCTTGGTGACTGCAAAGTTGTTTCTGTCACATATTCTCATTCCTCACTTCCAGCTGCTGCTACACAGCAGCTTTTTCCCCCCTTCTTAAATCATGTTATCCCAACAGCATTATGTTATCCCACCTACCAACAACCATCCTATCAACAGTGGTGGCCAGTCACAGGTCCCTCTCAGAGCCATCTGACATCGGCTTTGTCAGACAAAGGGGTAGTTTCTGACACTTTCTCACAAAAAATCACCTCTGCAACCCCTTGCTACCAAAACCTTGCCATGTAAACCAAACACAGTCATAGAAGAAGTCTGAAAACAGGAAGATGTTTAGAAAAAGGCTTAAGAATGTATATTTCTTCCTTAATTTAAATATTAGTTCTTTGAGTAGGGTCACAGACAAATCAAAGTCCAAATACTCTCAGAGTACAGCATAATTTGACAGTTTATGGATATGCTTTCCATGTTTATGTTTATGTTTAAGGATATGCTTGCCAGAAACCTGAACAATGCCTACTTATTTTTGATGGAACACATGTTGCTAAGTACAGCTAGCTGAGGGGAAAGTTGATTCTGAAGGGTTCATTTGTTGAAGTAACACTAACTGTAACCCATCCCTGACTCTCATCAATTTCAACTCAGCCAAACAAAATTCTGACCTTCAGGAATTCAGACATTGTAAACTTGATGTCTTGTTTGTTTTGTAGTATTTTTTTTTAATAATTGAACACAGGAATTTCTTTTAGTATCTTATCATCATGTCACTTTTAAAGTAGAAATTTTTTTATTTGCTTAAAAATTTTGGAAATATTTTTTATATTATAAAGATTGTTTTAATATGGTCATGAGGTCATGAGATACACAAAAAATGTGTACTTTAAAATAACATTAAAATATGAATCTTCGAGATCTCAGTTAATAAGGGTTTATTGCACATTGTTGCTGCTAGGACTAATCTTAAGGCTGTAAAATCAAATGAGATCAGTTTTCCTAGTATGGGCCTCTGCATTTTAATGACAACTCTTTTAACTGAAAAAACAAAATAAATTTTTCCTTCTTTGTCTATATGTCTCATAAAGTTCATGCCCACTCCTAAGATAACAACTACTTTACATCAGAAGAGATTGGAGGTTGCATTGTTCTCAATGAATTTTGTATATGAAAAGAAATTGTTTGATTAATCACAGCATTGCAGATTTTATTTGGCAAACCCCACTCTGACATGAATATGCAGTTGTGCACTTTGTGCTGAGTGTGGCTGCTCTTATCACTATTGGGACCATCTAGTATCTCAGAGCTGTCATAGCACAGGGGTTACTTGAGATAAATCACTTACCAGCAGCTGCAGGGCCTTCCAAAGTAACAGATTAGGTACAGTACATGCAGGGTAGTGCAGAGGGAAGCAGACTGACTGAATATTCTAGAATCGAAATCAATAGCATCCTCCTCCCCAGTTAAGGCTCAGACCTGGCAAAGTGTCACAGAAACTGGTGAAGATCATTCCTCATAAGGTCAATGTAGTCAGGAATAAAAATATATTGAGCCAGCATAACAAATACATCAGCATTGTGGGCATTTTTTGCTGCAGTTTTCCTTTCCTGACAGGTTAATTTTTTATCCTGCTTTGTTATATCAGTGCAGTTGAGGATCCTTTCCTGTGCATAGCATTGCTCTCTAGAAGGGAGTAATTGCCACAGGAAAAAACAAAACTGAATTGTGAATAAACCTTTGATAGCTTGAGTCCAGAATATTGTTAATTTGATGAAATTAATAATTAATTCATTACTGGTTTGAGATGAAGGAAAGAAAACTATTTTAAAATGAGATTTACAAATATTAAAGCCAAGTTTCAGCTAATGAATTAACAAGGAATAGTGAATCATAATATGTATGGTTTTGCTTAGAAACAGATATTACTGCCTAAAAACAGAGAACCTACATCACTCTCTTCTGGTCAACAAAATCAAGAGAATTTGTCAGTGTTATATATTGTCAGTAATATACATTATATATATATATG